>CM052900.1:86373878-86450252 GCA_028534135.1 Potos flavus | reverse complement strand
AATGGAATATTATGCCTCCATCAGAAAGGATGAATACCCAACTTTTGAATCAACATGGATGGGACTGGAAGAGATTATGCTGAGTGAAATAAGTCAAGCAGAGAGAGTCAGTTATCATATGGTTTCACTTACGTGTGGAGCATAAGGAAAAACATAGAGGACATTGGGAAAAGGAAAGGAAGGGTGAATTGGGTGAAATCGGAGGGGGAGATGAACCAAGAGAGACTGTGGACTCTGAGCAACAAACTGAGGGTTTTGGAGGGGAGCGGGGTGGGGGGTTGGCTGAGCCTAGTAGTGGGTATTGAGGAGGGCACGTACTGCATGGAGCACTGGGTGTGGTACATGAACAATGACTCTTGGAACACTGAAAAAATAAAATTAATTAATTAAAAAAAAAAAAAAAGAGTGATGACAGAAACATGCCCCCGCTCTCTTGGACCTCTACTTTCATGAAGTTTGCTGCGGTCACATTAGGAAAAGCAAGTCAGATAGAAAAGCACAGACTTAGTATCTGAGACAGTATCTTAGTATTGTGTGGGGGAGTGGGGAGAAGACCCTCCCAAAGAGCTTGAAGTATTGCACACATTGATGAAATAAATTCACACAAAGATTTTTTTTATTGTTTTATGTGTTTTCCTAAAATAAACAATACCAAAAAGAACATCTTTTAGCGAATCGTTTTTGTATTTATCATTTGGCTCAGTAATTTTACTTTTAGCTCTGGAAGATTGCAATGCTGAATATCTTTTCTATATTGAGTTTGTCAAATCACAAATGACAAACTCTAACAGATATGGAATGAACTTTAAAGCAAAACAAAACAACAAACAAAAATAGTACACTGTTGCTTCCTCTGAGTCATGAGATGTTAAGATGTTAAAAAGTACTACAAACAGGATGTGATTTTTTTTTTTTACCTGTAGCCACAGGACACTGAAAAACAGCTTCAGAAACATTAAGAATCAATGATGTGTGAAATGTTGACATTTTCAGTATTTTGGTTCACACTGTTACATTGTTTGGAAGATGATTGCCTTTAGGATAGATTCCCCATCATTTTTTATGTCAAACTTGAAAAATACTAAGTACAATAGTGGATATTGTTCTTCCAAAATATATACAACTGCCTATTCAGACAATCGGCACCTCTGAACTTAAAAATGCTTTTACCCTACCTTACCAAGCATTCTAACAGCTGTACATTCATATTATATTGTTATATTATATTATATTATTATATCTTAAGAAAATTTGTCCTTGAGAGCATGAATGAGTAGAATAATTCAAGTACCCCCAGCTCAATATGTATAACCTTTGCTCTTTTCATTAAGTCTGCTTCTGGAAATTAATAGAAACCTTGGCTGTAGATTACTTTTCACTTTCCATGGGGATGCTTTGTTATGCTACAACATAAGCAACAAGAAGTATTGCATTGATGTAGTGAAAGTTTAAAATCTCCCACAAATTAAATAAACAACAACAAAAACTCATGAGTATCTAAATAAGGTGATACATATGAAATTACTTTTTATATATAAAGTAATAAGTAACCAAACACATGCTTCTTACAAGTAGGTGCATTTAAAACAAAGGCTAGAATAGTCCATCTCTGTTTATAAGGGATCATTTGCCCAGGAAAAAGTTTTAGTAACATTTGTCCAATAGGCATGCAGTAAATCGTATGTATATATAGTATGTAATTAAAATGAAGGTAGATGATTCTTCACTAATTTTAGAAAAATGCACTGGCCAATATATAAACAGTTTGTATGAGGTGAGTATAATTAACGACACATACTATATTATTGATTTCAACTCTTCCTTGACTGCAAATCACTATTTTAACTTTTAGAAGAATTAATAGCCTAATGATATATATGTTTAGAGCACACTTAGTTTAGCTTTATGGATCTGGCATGCAACGGACAAAAAAAATCATACATTTTAAATACTCTTTGCAGTGTATGGACCACTAACCTCTTTATGTGAATCTTTCACATAAAGAACTAGTATAGGATTAGTTTGTTCTTTTTCTAGGTCCTTAAGGTATAAGGTTAGGTTGTTTATTTGATATCTTTCTTATTAAATATAGACATTTACGGCAACAAACTTACCTTTTAGTACTGCTTTTGCTACATCCCATAAGTTTTGGTATAATTGTGGTTTATTTTAGTCTGTATCAAGACATTTTTTTTTTAAGATTTATTTATTTGAGGAGCGCCTGGGTGGCTCAGTGGGTTAAGCGTCTGCCTTCAGCTCAGCTCGTGATCTCCCGGTCCTGGGATCGAGCCCCACATCTGGCTCTCTCCTGCACAGTGAATTGGCTTCTCCCTCTCACTCTCCCTCTGTGCTTTCTCTCTGTGCTATCTCTCTGTCAAATAAATACAATCTTAAAAACATTTAAAAAAGATTTATTTATTTGAGAGAGTGCATGAGCACAAGTTGGGAGAGAGGCAGAGGGAAGGAATCGTCTAGCAAACTCTCTGCAGAGCCTGATGGAATCCTACAACCCATGAGATTATGACCCTTTAGATTGTAACCTGAGCCGAAACCAAGAGTTAGACTCTTAACCAACTGAGCCACCCAGGTGCACCAAAGTATTTTTTAATTTAATTTGGCTCAGTGGTTGTTCATGAATGTGTTCTTTAATTTCCACATATTTGTGAATTATACAGTTTTCCTTCTGCTATTCGTTTCTAGTTCCCTTCCATAGTAGTCAGAAAAGATACCTGGTATGATTTCATTCTTCCTAAGTTTGTAATACTTGTTTTATGACCTAATATGTGATCTAACCTGGAGAAGATTTGCTTAAAAATAGTGTGCTTAAAAATAGTGTGCTTAAAAATAGTGTATATTTTGCTGCTTTTGGTAAAATGTTCTATACATATAAAAAAACAAACAGGATATCCACGTACGAAAGAATGAAACCTTGTATATCTTACAGTATACACAAAAATCAACTCAAAATGGATGAAAGAATTAAATGAAACTAAAACTCTTGGAAGAAAACGGGTAAGAAACTTCAAGACATTGGTCTTGGCAATTATTTCATGGATATGACAATAAAAGCACAGTCCACAAAGCCAAAAATAAACAAATAGCACTACATCAAATGGAAAATCTTTTGCACAACAAAGGAAACAATTAAGAAAATGAAAAGGCAACCTATGGAATGGGAGAAGATATTTGCAAACGATATATGTGATGGGGGTTAATATTCAAAATATGTAAGAAACTCCTACAACTCAATAGCAAGAAAAAAACTTAAAAAATTGATTTAAAAATTGACTAGGAACTTGAATAGACATTTCTCCAAAGAAGACATACAGGTGACCAATAGATATGTGAAAATGTGCTCGATGTCACTAACCATCAAGGAAATGCAAATCAAATCCACAATGAAACACTACCTCAGAGGATACCTGCCAGGATAGCTATTATTATTAAAAAAAAAAAAAAAAAAAAGGCAAGTCCTGGCAAGGATGTGGAGAAATTGGAGAAATTGGTACCTGTACACACTATTGGTGGGAATGTAAAATAGTATGGATGCTATAGAAAATGGAAAGGGCATTTCTAAAAAAATTAAAGATAGAACTACCATATGATCGAACAAATATATCCAAAAGAATTAAAATCAGGATCTCAAAGAAATATCTGCATTCCCTGTTCATTGTAGCACTATTAACAATAGCCAAGATATGGGACAACCTAAATGTCTATTGACAGATAAGTGGATAAAGAAAATGCGGTATGTACCTTCAGTGAAATATTATTCAGCCTTAAGAAACAGGGAAATATTGCCATATGCAATAAAATGGATGAATATGGAGGACACTATGCTAAATAAATCAGTCACACAAGGACAAATACTGCCTGATTCCACTTATGTAATATGATCTAAAATAGTCAAACCTATAGAAGCAGAGAGCAGATCGGTGGTTGCCAGAAGCTGGGAGGAGGGGGAAGTGGAGAGTTGTTCAATGGGTATAAAGTTTCAGTTATGCAAGATGAATAAGTTCTAGAGATCTGTTATTCAAATAGTGCCTATAGTTAATAATACTAGGTATGAGTGTTAACTATTTTGGTTGCTTTTTGTTGCAGTATTTATCCATATTTCTTGATTTGGTTCATAATGACTTTTCTCAGAATACATAAGTGAATCTAGCTTTATTGTTATTTATTTTCAGATACAAGGGTCAATGATGTTTATTAAATAAATGTCTCTTCTCTATAGAATAGAAATAATTTTCATTGCTTTACATTAATTTCCTGGATAAACGTGAGTTTCTACATTTTTTTAATCTTTTTAATGTTAATATTCAAAGGACTAACAATACTAAGTATTCTCATAGAAAGCATTTTATGGTTCGCCACCTAATCAAGACTTGTTTTACATCTTTAATAATATTATGATTTAGTTCATATAACATCCATTCTCTTTATATATGTTCCTGTATCTTTTATAACTTTTTCCTCTGTTTTCCAATAGAATAACTGCATTTCCTTTTGAAACTGGTTATTATAAATTTATTGAGATAATTATTTTACTATAATTTTTATCCATCTCCTTAATTACTTAAAACTCTAGGGATTTTACACAGTATTCTTGTTTTTATTATATACCTGATCTCAGTCATAAATTATAATGATTTGTATCTTCCAATAATTATGCCAATTAAAATCATTTCTTGTTGCATTGACTTTAGCTTTCTCCAGTAATACTTATCAGTATTTATTCTAGCTGGAATGTTTATTTCTTTGGAATTTTGATAGAAATTGCTTTAGCATTTTCTTATTAGTATAAAATTCCCTGTTGATTTTGGTGAATACCCTTTAATATATTTGTATATTTTCTTCTGCTCCCATGTTGTACTAGTTTACTTACTCTGTTATAATATTCAGGAAGAGAAGTCTATAGAGCTCAGTCTGCCAAATTCCCATAATTATTAATTAACCTTATGTATTAATTTGGTGACTAAAATCCTAATTTTGCAGGAAGACTATTCTGTGAAATAGGTAAAATATGCAACATTGTGTTTAGGCCTGGAAAGTTAATAGGGAGCAATAGCAATTGTAAGAGATGTTAAGTGTGTAGGGCAAAAAGTTTTGCATTATTTGTACATTAGAATTTTAAGTCCTCCACAAACTAATTAGAGGTAAAATCCTTCCACCTAATTAGAGGACCTGTATGGACCATCATGAGTCAGCGATGTATTTTGAATGTCAGAAAGCTGAAAGATATTTCTACAGTTGCTGTTGTTTTTAAATAACTTGTTGAATAAGTACAGTAGTAAATAATTTAATTTTATACCTTTTTAATATGGATAATGTCCTTAGTTACTGTATTATTTTATTTCTACTACTAAATACATGTTTATTTTATATATACAGAATTAACTTGTTCAATAAGTGTTCCATAAGTGTATATCTTTTCCTTTCATCTGATTGTAAACCAATATAATATCATAGATTTTATATTCCACGTAAAGTGCTGGGCATGTTTGTTAAATCATGTTAATTCATTTGATGCTTAACCTAGCAGTAGGGGAGTGGCACTGCATAAAGCCAGAAGAAAAAACATTGTCCCTGCCACTGGATATATCAGTGATTTTTTTTAAAGTATAAAACAAGTTAGGTAAATTAAATTTCTCTACTTCACATGGAGATTCTCCACTTAACAATATGAATTTGCCCTGGTTTGCTTTAATATTGATTTACCTATGCAAAAGACTCACTCACCAGTTTTTAAGTAATACTTGTACTGTATAAAGGTATGAGTCTGTTTTCAAATTCAGACATTTGTTTAAAGAGATGACTGCACTAGATAACTGCAGTTTTGATTAGAGACAGGAGGAAGAATTGAATATATAGGGTTTAGTCACAATTATTGCAGATATTTCAATGGACTGGCACTAAATCTAAATTTCAAGTTCATTAGGTTCAAGTTGTAGCAACACATTGGGGAATATATGGAATTCCAAACAATAATCCCAACAAAGCTGAGTAATACCACTTAAGGCCAAGCATTGACCAAAACTTTTCCAGTCATTTTGAGTAAGTTTAGTATAGAATATTGTCCCATTTTACTGCTTACCAAGCATAACAGTTAATTCACAGAGTGCTGCCATATGCTATCTTGTATCTGAATTAGGTAAAGCATGACCCCAAACTACCTGTTCTCATAACAGCTTTTAAAAGTTATTTTAAGCTCAGACTCCTAGGCACGTATTGACAAAATAACAACTCTACCCTGATGGTGAATCATGTTGGAAATTGTTTATTTCATTGAACTTAGAAGAAGTTCATAAATTCTGTTCAGTAAAAGGAGAATGTTAAGAATGTGGAATCACATGCCAAGTGGATATAGTAGTAAATTTGATAACTAGAATTACTATAATAAAATGGATAGATTTAATTGGCAGGGTAAGGCTCTTGTACTAATATATAAAACATAAATGACAGAAAATATATTTAATGATATGTATGTAAATTTCTCAAAGCATTTCATTGTCTTCCAGGATCTTGTGTAGTACTCATAAATGTTAACTTAATTGTATTTTAAGACAGACTTTTAATGAAATTACAGTGTTACATATCCTCATCTAAGAATACTCACAGTCTTTGAGTAATCAAAGAGTAGCTATGAAATTCCTTGTATAAAGTTAGCCAGTGAAGACAAAGCTTATTTTTCATCTATGATTATGTTGTAGAGTATTTGAGAGCTCTCTGAGCTTTTATTTTCATTTTAAAACTTTCCCCTAGGAAATGGGTTAGATCTAGAGAATCAGATCTAAAGTGATACCTTTTTTCAGCAGTGGGAAAGTTAATCTTGAGTTTAGTTCAGCTCTCGCATGTAAAGAGCTTGGAAATAGTCACTCAAGATCTTACAAGAAGACAAAATTTGGACATATTTACCTTGATTTACCTTGGACCTTTCAGAGAACTGGTGTTTCAGGGCAAACTGCAACCCATGAATCCATAGACATAGTAGCATCCAGAGAGTCCCAGATGAACTGTACTTACCTAGAGCAGAAGCCCTTGAAGCCATCAAGTGAGAGGAATATTCAAATGGTATTTTGTTGAGTTACTGGTGTCTGGGGAATCACCTGGTGATCACAGTCTTAGAGGGGTACCTACACTTTCACTGGCTTACCTTCAGGAGCCCCATCAGGTTCTCATGTGGATCCAAGAAGTAGCCTCTTACAACCCTGGTGGCGGGAGCAAAGTAATAATCACGTGATATACCCAGAGCCTTTGTCATCACCAAGACTTTGTCTCCACTCCTGCTAATCTTGATCTTTCACTTACATGGGGTGGGGAGTAGGGTATAATCAACTAGTCTAGGGCTACAAAGAAATAGGCTGAGAACACCGCAGCCAGGAAAGGGAGGAAGGAGCAGGTGGTAAGAAAATCATTTAAAAAAAAATCAAGGGATAAACACTTGTGAAGATCAGTGTCTCAAGACACAGGTACTAACATTTAATCAGAAATTTTTAGAATGTTCACGTTGTCCCACCATATTACCACAGTACTAATATAACTATAGTAAGATAGGTGGGAATTATAGCTGAAAGAGCTTCAAGGAAAAGGCTTTTCAGAGGAAAGGACTTAGGGAAATAGAAAGTCAAGAAAAGAGACAAAAATGAGGACACTAGAGAAATTTAAAACCTCAGGCCCTTATAGCTATACCAAATTTTAAACAAAGCCTGCTTCCTAGTCAGAATTACATAATCTTTACTCTGAAGGCCTATTTACCTTAGTATATTTTCTCGTATGGTTGTCTGCTTTTTAATTACATGGTGTTGCAGAAAACAAGGACAAAACACAGTATGAAGAAACAAAGCATTCATTGGAACATTGACTCAAATGTAATACAGATTTAGGAAAAAACTATGATTAATATGTTAAGATCTCTAATGGAAAAGTAGACAATAACTGTGGTGTAAGAAGGGAAGTGAAAAATCTAAGAAAGATTCAAAAGGAAATGCTAGAAATAAAAAAATAATAATGTAACAGAAGTGAAGAATACCTTCAGTGGATTCATTTGTAGACTTAACACAGTCAAGGAAAGAAATGAAATGAAAGAGTTGTTTACTCTACTAGTCCCACACTAGTTTTACTACTAGTCCTATTGCCAGCAATGGATAAAAAAGGAATACTACGAATAATTATGTACTTACAAATTGATACAACTTAGATGAAATTATATATATATATATATATATATCTCATATATATATAATATATGTATAATATATATACACATATACAGTTTTTTGAATCAGTAACTGATAAGCTTCCAAAAAAGAACATACCAGATGCAGCAGATCCAGATGATTTCACTAGTGAATTCTACCAAATATTTAAAGGAAAAATAATATCAGTTCTCCATTATCTCTTCCATTAAACAGAAGAAGGAAAAGGACTTAGCATCTTATTCTATGAGGTTAGCATTCTAATATAAAAGCAGATAAAAGATTACTGAAAAGGAAAACTGTAACCAGTACTATCATGAATGTAGACACAGAAATCTTCAGCAAAATGTTAGCAAATCAAATCCAACGATGCATAAAATAAATTATACATCACAATCAAATATATCCAGATTTTGAAGGTCTGTTCAAAATTTGAAAATCAATTAGTGCAATTCACCATATCAAATAACTAAAGAAGTTCTGTGATCATATTAAGTGATGCAGAAAAAGTATTTGGTAACAAACAAATAAAAACACCTATTCATGATTAAAGAAAAAATCTCTTATCAACTGGGAATAAAGAGGAATTTTTTAACTTCATGCAAAACATCTACAAAATCTACAGCTAAGATCATACTTATTGGTGAGAGACTGGACACGTTAGAAGACAATTTGTCATTTTTTTCAAAGCTAAAATAGTCTTATCATATGATCCTTTATTTTGATCCCTAAGTATCAAACAACTGTTTGAAACCTCATGCATAAGCAGGCTTCTCTCTTTGGCTAGGTAGTTACAGATGAGCAAGGGGAGGAACCTGGATCATCCATAGGCAATATATTTGAATTGGAGACATCTGTATGAGTTCATGTATATTAATATAGATCCAAATATTCACATATAGAAATATTTATAGATATGTATCCATACGCAGGTTAGTATACCATGCTTATTTTCTTGCTTTTGTCAGTTGAGAAAACCCAGAATCGAAGATTTCAGTAGCAACAAGCACACATAGTTTCCAAATCTTAGTTTCTAATATTTCAATAAAAAGGAGCAGGGCTCCTTAATGAAATGATTACTTGTAAGACCAGAACATGAAATATACATGATGATCTTGGAGCAATTCACAATGCCAGAAAGCAAAGAAGTGCTCAAAAGCAAATACACAGAGAAAACTATCTTAAGACAAATCACCTGTGCACGACTTCCCAATAATTTATGAAGGTATTCTACCCTTAAGGAAGTGAGGCATATAAGTCCTCACTTTTCAAATGTGGATTATGCATAGTGACATAAAACAATATGCCCATGCATTTATACCTGAATGTTACCTGAAATAGAATGGACCCAGCTAGTGTTTTTTAACTCTGGAGGCTTAGTTCTACATGCTTTACATCCATTTTCTGGGACCAGGAAGCTTTCTTCCCATAGAAATAGTTGAAGCGCAAGGGATCAGGTAGAAACAGAAGGCCTGTAAAGTGTCACACTGTCACTTACAGCTCATGCTGTTGGTTTAAGTAAGCTTCATAATGGCATTCAGATAAGTGGGAAAAGAGAACCCATTCCCTTAGTGAGAAGCTGTTTAGTTAACATTCCTGAAGATGTGCCTGTGAAGTGGCGACGTGAGGAAATGGGCCAACAATACAGAACACTATAGGTAAAAATGAATTATATACTATTTCCCTCCTGTAATAAATAATAAGAAAGCAAGTCAACACATATGCAAATTCAGATATTGGATAACATGAATCCAAAAGACTGGGATCCTTGAGAAAAGGAAACAGATATTATGAGTCTTATGATCATCATTGGTGTTTGCTAGAAGGCACATCCTCAGTAGAACTTCAACAGGAGAAAAGCCCCACAGAATGGTCTCTGTGAATTGAGGAGATAGGGATTACAACTTCATAAAGTCGAGGCAACTGGAATTTGTTAGGAGAGCAGGAAATAGAAGGGATCTAGGTAGACAAACAGTTTCAGAAATCTGTACAAGGTTCCCTTTACTCTGAAGGAATAGTGAACTATGCTTGCACATGGGGCTGGGCACGGAATCACTGGGGAGCTATATACTATTAGCTATATGCTGTAATTTGTGATACGATGGTTCAAGAAAATCTTAATTAAGAACCTTTACACATACACACGTGCTCTGTCTCTGCAGGTCTACATGTTTTAACTGATTAATTCTACCAAACATTCGAAGAAAACATCAGACCAATCCTATTAAAACTCTATCGGATAATAGACGAGAAAGGAGCATTTCTCAACTTCTGTTATGAGCACTATGCTTATATAATCATCAAAAAGACAAAGTACAAGAAAATAAAGCTACAGATCAATAAGCCTCAGGAGCACTGACACAAAAATCTTTAACAGAGGATTAGTCAGAATGAATCCAAGAACATAGAAAAATTATCATAGTTCAGGACCAAGTGGAGTTTATCCATGTAATGCAAGGCTGGTATAAAATTGAGCAGCAAGCAATGTTACTCATCACATTAACAGAGTGAAAGAGACCAAGCATAAGATCACCTGAATAGATGCAGAAAAATTATTTTAAGAATCCAGAATCCATTCATGTATGATTCTTCCTTATTTTGTTTTCTGAAGATCCCAATGCTTTTATAAGAGCATCTTATTAATACATTTGTTATCAAACCCTTACCAGATGCTATGCAAGGTATTTATAGTCTTTATAATACTTTTACTGTTGAGTATTTTTTTATGTTTCATGTCCTTTAAATTTTACTTCTTAGAAGCCTCGGGGTGCTTGGGTGGCTCAGAGGGTTAAAGCCTCTGCCTTCGGCTCAGGTCATGATCTCAGAGTCCTGGGATCGAGCCCCGCATCAGGCTCTCTGCTCAGCAGGAAGCCTGCTTCCTCCTCTCTCTCTGCCTGCCTCTCTGCCTACTTGTGATCTCTCTTTCTGTCTGTCAAATAAATTTAAAAAAAAATGAAATCTTTAAAAAAAAATAAGCCTCTTTATACTCAAATTCTAAGCTTTTTCTAATTATTTGCTCGAAGTCTTAATTTGTTTATAAACATCTTTTACATACACTGTATTCCACATACTTCCTTCTGGCTCGTATCTTGCCTTTTCTTTTTTGTTCTCAGTTTCAACGTAGTTTATGTGTGTGTGTTGTGTGTATGTGTACTATAATTTTGTTTTTAGATAGTCATTTGTTATTGAATACTGTTAATGAGTTTAAAAAGTTTATTATCTTGGGGCACCTAGGTGGCTGAGTCGTTAAGCATCTGCCTTAGGCTCTGGTCATGATCCCAGGGTCCTGGGATCAAGCCCTGCATCAGGCTCCCTGCTTAGCGGGAAGCCTGCTTCTCCCTCTTCCACTCCCCGTGCTTGTGTTCCCTCTCTCTCTGTGTCTCTCTTTGTCAAATAAATAAATAAAATCTTTAAAAGAAATAAAAAGTTGACTTTATCTGACTAATTTCCAAAGTGTATTTCTGTAAATACTTGTCAAGTATCTATTTTGTTTTCTATATTAATTGAAAATTTTTTATTTACTCTTTGAGAATACAGATAATTTAGATTCACAAAAGTGAACAGTGAACTGTAGTCATTCCTAAAATTAAACCCAAGCAGGTTACTATCCCTCTGAAGTCCACCTGCTATTATTTGGTTTAGAATTTTCCATATATATTATTGAATAATATTAGAAAATGATCTTAATTTCTTGTAATCTTTATTTTTTTGGTTTTGTTATCAAGACTCCATTGGCTCATAATTTATAGAAAACTGATCCTCTTTTTTTAATCTAAAAATATCTGTAATTTGGAAGTAATCTGGTTTCCGAGGTTTTTTTGCACAAGTTCTTAGACAAGAACTTGTTTAGCATCATGTATGAGAGTATTTAGCTTTTTAAATTTTTTCCATAGCTAGATTGTTCATTTTGAAAACATTTTCAAATTAATTTTATAGTTATTTAAAACATTATATTACCATTAGTATGTATTCCTTATTTCTAAGAATATTTTGGGAGAACGTGTGTTTTTATTCTTTTTGAAAGATTATTTTAACATCTTTGTTTCATTTAACATTTAACATTTAATTTAACATTTAACATCTTTGTTTCATTAATTTATGTTACATAAATTATATCCTCACTGATATTTTTGATGTATTTGATCAATCTAAGGAAAGATATTAGAAATTTAAAGTTGTTAGAATTGCCAATTTGTTCTTGAAGCATTACCACCTTTGCTATTTAATGATTTAATATTATGAGTATGCATATTTAATTATTTCCTATCTTTCTTTTGAATTGGAGCTTTATGAATAGGTTGTGACCACTTTCATCTCTAATAGTATTTTTTTAAAGATTTTATGTATTTATTTGAGAGAGAGAGTGCAAGTGTGCCTGCAGGAGCAGGGGGGAGGGGCAGAAGGAGAGAGAAAAGCAGACTTCCTGCTGAGCAGGGAGACCTACCAAAGCTGGATCCCAGAACACTGAGATCATGACTTGAACTGAAGGCAGATGCTTAGCTGACTGAGCCACCCAGGCACCCCAATCTCTAATAATGCTTTTGCCTTAAATTTTTTGTCTGCTTTTATTATGGCCCTATTAGCATTCTAGTTAAGAGCCTGTGTCTGGCATATTGTTTTGATTATTTTGTTTGTTCGTGACCCTGTGTTACTGTGATTTTAATTGACTTTTTTATACTCTTTTCTCCTGTACATCCTATCTCACAATTTCTCTCTTCTTTTGCTTTATTTTTTGATGTATTGACTTTTTTTATTTCAATCCATTACTTCTCTTAACTGCTTTGGAAGTTATACACTCCAATATAAGTAATTTTAGTGGTGATCATGGAATATAACTAATATGACCCAAATCTCTCAACTTATAAAAAATTAACTCAAAATAGTTCATGGAATTAAATTTAAGACATAAAACTATAAAACTTACAGAAAAAATAGCATAAAATCTTTGGCATCTATGACTAGGTAAATTCAGAGACCAAACACTAAAGCACCAATTTTAAATGAAAAAAAAAGAAAGATAATAGGACTTCACTGTATTACAAAATTTGTTCTACAAAAGACATTGAAGGGGATGAAAAGACAGTCTATAGGGAGGGAGGAAATATTCTCAAATCCGATATCCACTAAAGAACTAGTGTCTAGAACACATAAAGGACACTCAAAACTCGAGTAAATATAATCTTACTAGAAAGTGGGAATGTATGTATAGACATATATATACATACACACACATACATTTATGTCTTCTAAAGCCATTTATGTCTTCTAAATTTTTCAACAGTGTTTCTAATTTTCAGTATGTAGGTTTTTCACATTTTAAAAGATTTATCCCTAAATATTTCATATTTATTGATGCTGTTTTAAACAGTTATTTTTTTATTTTTTTTATTTTTTATTTTTTTATTTTTATTTTATTTTTACTTATGTGACAGAGAGAAAGAGATCACAAGTAGACAGAGAAGCAGGCTCCCCGCTGAGCAGAGAGCCCAATGCGGGGCTTGATCCCAGGACCCTGAGATCATGACCTGAGCTGAAGGCAGAGGCTTAACCCACTGAGCCACCTAGGCGCCCCAACAGTGTTATTTTAAATCTCAAGTCTCAGTGGTTTGTTGCCAGCATATCAGCATATAGTTGGTATGCAATTGATTATTCAGTTTTGATTTTGGCTTTTGCAGACTTAATAAACTCAGTCGTTAGCTCTGGTAGGTTTTTGATATTCTATCCTATTTTTCTCAAACTGTTATATAATCTGCAGATAAAGATTTTCGTTTCTTCATTTCAGATCTTAAAACCTGTTATTTCTTTTCTTGGTTATGAACTGGCTATGACCTCTAATGAAATGCGGAGTAGAAGTGCTGGAAGGGAATACCCTTGTTTTGATCCCGATGTTAGGGAGAAAATATTCTATTATTCATCCTTAAGTATGTTTTTACCTGCAGGCCTTTCATTGGTGACTTTTATCAGATTGAGATATTGATCTTCAAATATGATTTTGCAGAGATTTTTAAAGAATGAATGTTGGAAACCATGGATTGCTTATTTGTATATATTGAGATAAATAAGTAATTTTTCTCTTTTAGATTCCTATATGGTGAATTAGTGTAATTTTCTAGTGTTAAAACACTCTCACACTATTGGAATAAACCCAGCTTACTCGTGATATAGTATCATTTTTAAATATTCTGCTGTGAGATTTACTAACATGTTTAGCATTTTACATATAACTTGATTTGAAATATTAATCTATATATTTTTTTCCTTGTGCTGTCATTTCTGGTTTTAGTATCAGATTATTACTGGCCTTGTAGAAGGTGAAAATATTCCTTCATTTTCAATCTTCTGGAACCTTTAGATGGAATTATCATTTGTTCTTAAAATTTTTGACAGAATTCTTCAGCATAATCATCTGGGCTTAGAGTTTTCTTAGTGGGAAGGATTTTAACTAATAATTTAACTTCTTTAATGGGTGTAATCTGTTCAGATGATCTGTTTCTTTTTTATTTTCCCAAATACTTTTATTTTATTTTTTCAGTGTTACAAGATTCATTGTTCATGTACCATACCCAGTGCTCCATGCAATACGTGCCCTCCTCAGTACCCACCTCCAGGCTCGCCCATCCCCCCACCCCCCTTCCCTCCAAAACCCTCAGTCCGTTTCTCTGAGTTCACAGTCTCTCATGGTTCTTCGCCCCTCCGATTTCCTCCAATTCACCCCTCCCTTCCCTCTCACAATGTCCTCCATGTTTTTCCTTATGCTCCACACGTAAGTGAGACCATATGATAATTGACTCTCTCCGCTTGACTTATTTCACTCAACATAATCTCTTCCAGTCCAGTCCATGATGATCTGTTTCTTGAATGAGCTTTGATTGTGTCTTTCAAGAAGTTGATTCACTTCAGTTTTTGGTTGTCAGTTTTTTTGGCATGAAATATTTGTATCATTCCCTTTTTGGCATTTTTTTGTATGTGTAGATAAGTGGTGGTTTGACTTAGATCATTTCCGATGTTGGTAATTTGTGCCTTCTCTCTCCTTTTTTTTTCATTAGTCTCTATAGAGGTTTTTGAATTCTGATCCTATCAAAAATTATATTTTTAAAAAAATTAAGTATAATTGATTATAGTGTCCTATTAGTTCCAGGTGTTTATAATAGTGATTTGTAATTTTTATACCCTATGAAATGATCATCATAATAAGTTGTTACCATCTGTTACCACCTGAAGTTATTACATTATTGACTGTGTTCCTATGCTGTACATTATATCCCCATGACTTACTTATTTTATAACTGAGAGTTTAAACCTCTTAATCCTCTTCACCTATTTTGCCTACCCTTCCAACCCCCCTCCACTCTGGTAACAAACAGTTCGTTTCTAGTATCTATTAGTCTGTTTCATTTTGTTCGTTCATTGGTTTTATTTTTCAAATTCCACATATAAATGATATCATATGGTGTTATTTGTCTTTCTCTGCCTGTCTTATTTCACTCAGCACAACACCTTCTAGGTCCATCCATGTTGTTGCAGATGTTAATATCTCATTCTTTTTTATGGCTAAGTAATATTCCATTTAGTGCATGTGTCTGTGTGTGAGGGTGTGCCACGCACACATGCGTCTGTGTGTGTGTGTGTGTGTGTGTGTGTGTATACCACTTCTTTATTCACTTATCTATTGATGAACACTTAGGTTGCTTCCATATGTTGGCTATTGTAAATAATGCTACAATGAACAGAGGGGTGTACATATCTCTTCAAATTGATGTTTTCATTTTCTTGAGATAAATACTCAGAAGTGAAATAGCTGGATCATATGGCAGTTCTATTTTTAGTTTTTTCAGGAACCTTTATACTGTTTACTAGTTTACATTCCCAGCAACAATGCACGAGGGTTTCTTTTTCTTCACAACCTCTTCCACACTTATCTCTTGTCTTTTTGATAACAGCCAATCTGACATGTGTCAGGTTTGTTTTGTTGTTGGCATTGTTGTTTTTGGTGTAGCCGTAAGTGGGATTGTTTAATTTCTCTTTCTGATAGCTCATTATTAGTATATAGAAACAGCCAATTTCTGTATGTTAATTTTGTATCCTGCAACATTTTTTTAAAAAGATTTTACTTAGTTATTTGTCAGAGAGAGAGCACAAGCAGGGGGAGTGGGAGGCAGAGGGAGAAGCAGGCTCCCAACTGAGCAAGGAACCAGAAGCAGGACTCAATCCCAGGACCGCAGGATCATGACCCGACCTGAAGGCAGATGCTTAACAGACTTAACCCCCAGGTGTTCCTGTATCCTACAACTTTAATGAATTCATTTATTCTAATAGTTTTTTGGTGAAGTCATTAGGGTTTTCTATATTTAGTATCATGTCATCTGCAAATAGTGACATTTTTTACTTCTTTCTTTCCAATTTGGATGCTTTTTCTTTCTTTTTCCAGTTTAATTGCTGTGGCTAGAATTTTGAATACTATGTTGAATAAAAGTGGTGAGAGTGGACATCTTTGCCTTGTTCCTGATCAGAAATCACCTTTTGATTTCATTGATTTTTCTATTATTTTTATGTTTGTGTAGATCCATATTTCTATCTGATTTTATTCTTTCTTAAAACTTAACATTTTCTGTAGTAAAGTTCTGATGGTGATGATATCTTCAGCTTTGTGTGTTAGAAAAAGTCTTTACTTCACATTCACTTTTGAAATAAATTTTTGCTGGGAATAGAATTCTACATTGACTTTTTTCCCCCAGTACTTTATATATATTGTTCCAATGTCATACTGCTTGCATTTTTCTTTTCCTGACAGGAAATCTGCTGTCAGCCTTATCTTTGCCTGTGTATAAGATGTCTTTTTTTTTTTTTTTTTTTCCCTCGCTGCTTTCAAAATGTTTTTATCACTGGTTTTAAGCAAGTTGGCTAGATGTGCCTTGATATAATTTCCTCCTCCTCTGCTCCTTTTGTATGTGTTTTTGGTTCTTTATAAAATTCTAGATCTCTGGTTTCATGGTTTTTATCAAATTTAGATGTCTTTTTCCTTCTGATTTCCCCTTCCTCTTCTTTGAGATTTAAGAGTATACATATATTAGACTTTTGAAATTGTCCAATAGCATTCTACTTACCTGTTTATCATTATTTTAAAAATTTATCTTTCTGTGTTTCATTTTGTATATTTTTTTAATTATGTCTTCAATTTCACTAATCTTTTCTTCTGAAGCGACTAATTTGTCATTAATCCTGCCCACTATATTTTTTATCATAGACATCGAGTTGTCATTATTTTAAGTCTTTTTAATATTTTCTGTCTTTCTTTTGGAACATCTGGAATAGAATATAAAAACAATTTTAAAATCCCCATCTGATCATTTTAATTCTGGATATTTCAACTGATGAATTTTTCTTATGTTATGAATCGTATATTCCTGCTTTTTTGCATGCCTGGTAGTATTTGATTCAAACCCAGACATTGTTGTAGGTTTTTTTTGTTTTTGTTTTTGCTTTGTTTTGTTTTTTTTGGATCTGGGTATTTTTCTTTTCTTTTCTTTTCTGTAAGGTTTCATTCATTTATTTGACAGCGCAAAAGAGAGCACAAGCAGGGGGAGTGACAGGCAGAGGGAGAGGGAGAAGCAGAGAGCCTGATGTGGGGCTGTGTCCCAGGACCCTGAGATCATGACCCGAGCCAAAGGCAGATGCTACCCAGGTGCCCCTATTTTTATTTTCTTACAAACATTTTTGATCTTTATCTTGAGATGTAATTGAGCTACTTAGAAATAGTTTAATCCTATGGGTCTTATTTTTAAAAGTTAGTGGGATGTACTAGAATAATGCTCAATCTAGAATTAATTACTCTGTAATATGGAGATCAGACCTTCTGTGAACTCTACCCAGTGTCTTGTAAATTTCGAG
Source organism: Potos flavus (assembly GCA_028534135.1). Taxonomy (NCBI): domain Eukaryota; kingdom Metazoa; phylum Chordata; class Mammalia; order Carnivora; family Procyonidae; genus Potos; species Potos flavus. Next base: position 86,432,169 of record CM052900.1, on the reverse strand, counting down.
TTTTTCCACTCTGGTTAGTGGGAATGGTCACTATTCTGAGCCTTATGTAAATGTTGAACAGTGCTACATCTGATCCATTTAGATGCCTCTTTACTTGGCTCCAAGTAATTTTCTCCTGTGTGTGTGTGTGTGTGTGTGTGTGTATACATACTTAGTTGAATTCTTGAGGGTACCCTCTGCAGATCTCCAGAATTTACTTGCTGTGCACCCCTTTATTCTCCACGATTCTGTCTTGCAATCAGTAGCAGCCTTGATCTACCTGGATACTCAATTCTATATCCTCAACTTAGGGAGTCTTCTAGGCTTATGTGGCTTTCTCATCTTAGGTCATCCTGGAAACTCTTCCAATGCACTATGTTGATAGGGCTCAATATGTTGTTTCCTATCCCCTCAAACTCACTCTCCTTTATTGTTTCAAATTCAGTGTCTTGAAAATTGCTGTTGGATTTATTTTTCCATTTTTGGTTGTTTAAAATGAGAGGGTAAATATAGCCCCTTTTACTTTATTCTGACCAGAAATAGAAGTTTTCTACCAAGAGAATTTCTGAAAGTCATATTTCTTATATTAAAGAAAGATCTGTTTCTGGTCAGAATGAGGTAGTTAGTTTCAGTGGATATAAAATTCTATGTCGACATCCATTTCTCATAGCATGCTAAAAATATTATTTCATTTTATTTTCATTCTCATGCTGCTGTTGTAAAGTAAGCTGTTATTTTGTTATTCTTTAAGTAATCTACCTTCTTTCCTTGGCTGCTTTTAAGATTCCATTATCTAAATATTCTGATTTTGATTTTATTGGTCTAATTTGTAGTCCTTTGAATTTATACTATGTAGAACTCAGCGTTATTTTCTAAAAATGAGATTGGTTTAAATTCTCCTAGTTTTTCAATGTTTCAATTTTTTATATTTTTTTGATTTTTTAAAGGCATGTTTTCAGTAAACTTCAATAAAGTAAATACTTATAACACTCTTGTACCATTGTCCTCTCTCTTAATCTTCTGTCCTGTTGAAATTATCTGAATTATCAGTTCTGAATGACTTCAGCTTTGCTATTTATGCCCTTAGCCTTTCCATAGGCAACAAATTTTAACAAGATGTTTGATTACATTTACTTCGTATACCTCCTATAGTATTTTATCAGTTTGTTTCTCTTATTTAATGATTTGGATTTTCTCATCAAATCTACTGTAATAATTTTTATAGCTTTATTTTTTTCCTCCATAATATTTCCAATGCCCATTTTATTCTTTAATATTATTAAACATTATGTGATGGTTAATTTTATGTGTCAACTTAACTGGATCACAGAGTGCCCAGATAATTTAGTTAAACATTATTTTGGATATGACTGTGAGAGTGTTTCTGGATGAGATTATTATTTGAATTGGTAGACTGAGAAAAACAGGTTCCCCTCCCTAATGTGGATGGGCATTACTGAATCAGTTGATGGCCTGAATAAAATTTTTAAAAAGTTGAGTCAGAATTATTTCCCTCTTCCAATTTGCTTTTTAATTGGGACATTGGTCTTCTCTTGATTTCAGATTTGGAATGATACTTACACCATAGGCTTCTATGATTTATGTATGTATTATTTATGTATACACATATACATGTATATACATACATACATATATAATCTATTGGTTCTGTTAATATATATATAATCTATTGATTCTGTGTGTGTATATATTTATGTATATATAAATATATATATTATGCATATATATAAAACTTAATGGTTCTGCTTGGTTTATATATATACATAAACATATATTTATGTACATATATATATATAAAACTTAACGGTTCTGCTTCTCCAGAGAACCCTAAGATACATTGCACTTTTATATTCTTTGATTATTTTGTATATTTTCTTTTCACGTAAATCTCATTCTTTATTTTATTTTATTTTATTATTTTTTTACTATCATTCATGGATCCTTGTTTTCTTATGTTTAATGATTGATGTTTTGGAAATTTAAAATCTAGTAAATTCATTGCATTTTTAAAAATACTTTTCTCTAAAAATGGTTTTAAATCTGTTTGTTAAGTTCCTGTCTGAAGACCAGATGAGCCCATTTAAATTAAATTTAAACACCTTTCATTGTGAAGTTGTTTCAAGCATAATAGTGTAATTATGGTCATCAAATCCCCAGAAGGGTAGGCATGTCATTAGAATGTATTTTGTGACACATACCCATTCAGAATAAAGAAGAAGCAACAAGAGTTTCAACATTTCTTTCTGCAAGACAATTATATTTTTCCTATAATTGTAAATCCTGAGTTTATGTGTGCTCTCTAATGAAATGTCCCAAAATTCTGGGTCTCAGACTTTGCCTTCTGTTTCCAAGTTGGAGGCCATTAGAGATTGACAGAGACCCCAGAGGCAGACACCAAATCCAGTATTCGATAATCTTGTTTCATGATATCCTAGAATTTCTTGAGTCTGAAAATTTTTCTTACTTTCCTACTTAGTTATTCCTTTAAAAAGTTGTCCATGTTTTTTTTTTATTTTTTAATTTATCTATCATTTTTAGATGCATTGTATCAGGAAGTTTTCATGACCTGAATTTCTAAAGCAGTATGAAATAATGCTCCTTATTATTCTATTCATTGGCTGAATGTGGAATTAAATAAGAAAGTCTAAAAGAACATGATATGGCTATACATAAATATGATGGGCTCATTTTACATATACAAAGTTTAGAATTAGCAGAAGTCTTTAATAATTATTAAGAAGATAATTCTATATTTTTAACCATGTATTTTTTGTATCAAATTTTATAAAATAGTTACTGAAATAACTGTATAATTTAAAAACCAGAATGGCAGGGTACCTGGGTGGCTCAGTTCATTAAGTGTCTGTCTTTGGCTCAGGTCATGACTTATCTCAAGGTCCTGGGATCCAGCCCCATGTCAGGTTCTCTACTCAGCGGGGAGCCTGTTTCTCCCTGTCACTCTCCCTCTCTTTCTCTCTCTCAAAAAAATAAATAAAATCTTAAAAAAAATAAAAATCAGAATGACAAATCAGTAAATCAATTGTGAATGTGGTGTTTCTAAATAAAGTCTTTGGGAGAGTTATAGAAAATTATATTATGTTTGAGAGGACTGAAAAAAATGGCACTAATGTTAGGCAAGATAAAAACAAGATAACTTAACAATAGCAATATTATTAGACTGTGTATAGGAAAAAAAAAAAAGTAATGTCCCATCCTCTTCACTACCAGTGGAGAAAGGGTATAAATGAAGAAAGGCATGGAAAAGAAAGAACGAACTAAAAGAGAGTATAATATGTATGGCCTGCCCCTAAGGAGGGTTAAGATTCTTTTTTCTCCTTTCAATGAAGTCTCTGTATTGTCTTTGATATTAAATCATAGTTGCCTTTTAATAAAAGTTTTATATTAAATTCTCTCTCTGCTGAGCACTTTTTAAATGACAAAAGCAAATGGCAGCATATACTCTCTAGATAGGTGATGTCTTTATTTGGAGAAAAAAAAAGTAATTTTTGTATTAATGGCTTTCTAGCCACTGTTCACCAGTTCAAAAGCAGAAAAGCTTTACAATGTGCTTTATCTTACTGCCTGGTAGCTGCCTAGTTTCTTTTATGGCAGCTCTTGGGTCTTAATTACCTCTGAGGTCCTCAAAACCCCTAGTACAAACTATAGCCCGTTTTGGGTGCTTAAATGTATTTGTTACAGGATTGGACAAATGAAGCTCCCTTTGGCTTAGACCTGAAAAATGAAAGATAAATATTAAAAATAAAAGTATTTCTGTGTCCAGGTTTGCAGTGGCAGATCATGAAAGGAATTTTGAGATCACTAAAGTGTATTCCCATTGTACTAGTTAACCTCAGACATTATTCCACACATTGATGGAGTACTTTGGGAAAACCTAAGTTTTAAGAAATGTTCATGATTACTTTAAATCATTTTTATAATCTACATCTATTTCTTAAGCATAAGAAAAGGAGTTAATAATATCCTTTGAAAGTTTTCACAAATGTCTAATGTTAATTAGATATGGAACTAAATTTTTTCTCTGGTCTTATAGTATTTTTAAAGATAAAATCAGGGGTACTTGGGTAGTTCAGTCGGTTAAGTGTCCAACTCTTGATTTCATCTCAGGTCTTATCTCAGGATCGTGAGCTGAAGCCCCATGTTGGGCTCGTGCTGGGTGTGGAAAAAAAAAAAGATGAAATCAAATATATTAAATATGGAAAACTCTATATTCTGTTTTTTTGGATCTGCATTTAGAAGTACACTAGAAAGATACTTAGAAGGCCAGTGCATTGAGATGTTTCTTAATTATAGGACTATAGATTTGGAAAGAACCTAAAATGTTGATTACATTTATTTTCCATTTATAACTAAAATGCTTAAATTATTTGCTCATCTTATTTTTAATTACCTCTGGAGACTAATCTTAAAACAAACATGGTAACTTTGTCTGGGATGAATAACCTGACACTAGAAAACATTTCTTCATGTGTATCTTATATGCATGGCCTCCTTTATGCTATAACAACTGTTTTTTCTCTGACGATTGTTGTTTTCAGAGTAATAGCTCCCAAGTCATATGTCAACTTATGTCATTTGATTAAAGAAAAAAAATTAAATGGTGTGTATAATTCTTGGGCGTAAGAACTTTAAAATTATGGATATCATAATTCAAGGATTGCTACTTATGAGTCACCATTTTGAGTGCTTTAAATTTAATATTCACAATGATAGTATAAAGCTTGCATTATTAATCACTATTTTTCATATCAGAAATCTCTGGAGGGGCACCTGGCTGGCTTAGTAGGTTGGGCATCTGACTTTTGATTTCAACTCAGATCTCCAAAGTCATGAGATAGAGTCCCATGTCTGGTCTGAGCTCAGGATGAAGTCTGCTTGTCCCTCTCCCTCTCTGTACTTGTGTGTTCTCTCTGTCTCAAATAATAAATAAAATCCTAAAAAAAAAATCTCTGGAGTCTATACTAATTCTACACCTATAGGTTAATATATATTAACTTCAATGTGAGTTTGAGGTGTCTTCTGTAGGGTAGGAAAAAACTTTTCTTCTAGTCTCTTAGATTCAGTTCTGGGATGAGCAAATTAAACTGACAGAAAACAGATTAACATAAGGAAAAAAAAAGGTTTTTTGGTATACATATGGAGCCAACAAAGAAGTGACTGGTTGGTTAAGTATTTAAAGTTGAAAGCTTATATACCTAAATTAATAGAGGAAAGGAGTGGGGAGAGAAAACTACAATGGGAAGAATAAAGAGAGTTCTTTAGGAAAGAAGAATGAGTTTTTAGGAGAACAGATGGGAGATAAGAAAGTCTGACAGTATTTGTCTATACAGGTATGAATAGTCTTTCTGTCTCCTTCAGGAGCATAAAATACCCCTAGAAAGAGGATTTATATGCCCTCACTTCACTGAATTTGCTACTTTTAGTCAGGTAAGGACTAAATTCTCACAAGACGTTTTTTCTCCATCTGTTGAATCTCAAATGTCTTTAGGTTAAAATAATCTTGATGCAAACTCTGGGGTTCCAAGTAGGATCCTACACTTCTATGTATTTACAATACAGAAGGGACAATATTGTTCATTATATTACTATTGAATACTCACATTTGTTTGCGGAAAATTTTGATGTAGTATGTTCCCTGTGCATTCCATGAGGAGCAATTTATACTTCCATTTTTCTATTTAATCTAATCTATAGATAACAGGATTAGTAACTTGTGTTCAGTATCACCTGTAGGGGCAGAATTCTCTTTCCTGTTCTAGGGTATATATATTTAAATACATATACCTGTCTTACAGATTTTATATTTTTAATTAAATATAGAGTCAAGTCATGGGTTGTTGCTCAAATCTTGGGATTAGGCCAGTGGGGGCTTTTATGACATGGGGAGGCAAGAAGCTATATAATTGTTTTGTAGGTTTTTTAAAAATACCCTATAAACACAGTGAAGAAACATCGTAGTTTCTCATAAATTGAGATATCAATTTATTTCTGCTGCACTGAGGTCCCATAAGTGTCCTTGTTTGGCTGACAAACTGGGCGGTTATGTTCCTTTTAAACCCACTTCTGATAGTGCAGTTGTTATCCTACTGACCTTTATATGGTACTGGGAAACGAGTGCATGTTTCCTTAGCTGTAGCAGATATCCTGAAAGAAAATCTGCATTAAAATGGAAAAGTAAAAATAGAAGCGTGAAAACATTAACAAAAATAAAGAAAGGGATGTGTGGTCTCTTAAATACTCCATAAAACATTCTTGAAGTAAAATTTCACAGAACAGATAAACTATATAGGTAGGTGCTGCTGTTTACAAATTGCTTCACAAATTGTGAATGGCGATCGATAAATGAACTCTCATTTCACAATACTAGGATTACAATAAATGTTACTTCTCTGATTGCTGTAAAATGTATTGTCTTTTTTACTTTACTGTAGATTTTTAACCCTATTATCCCAGAGACAGTGGCTTTCAAACTGTGATAAAAAAGACATTTTAATATATATATTACCAGTCATGTCATATCTATAATCACCAAAAGAAAAATCAAATTCACTTCTCAGCAATTTGCTTATTGCATGCTAAAGTCAAAAATAAGATCACATTGATTCTTCTTAAAAAAGATTTAATTGAATTTAAAATATATTGAAATGATATATTCATTCTGACAATATCTTTATTCACTAAAAATAAATGTAGGGAATGATTTTGTTAGAAATCGATATAAAATACTAGTTACTACACATCGCTTTATCTGCAAAATGGTTGCTCAGTATTACCTTTTATAGAATTAGATGATTAATACAACATATTTATTGATATAATAAATTAAACTGGTTAAATCCATCAGCTATTTTCCTATTGCTTATCAACATTACTAAACATGATTTCTGGTATCCATACCCAGAAAATTTTAAAATACCATACTTATACTAGCAATATTATGATTAATAAAAATGATTTTAAAACCATCTTTCACTTTAATTATTACAAATCACTTGACTTAATTTTCAGAGTACTTATGTCAAGGCCAGTTTGTTAATTAAAACTATTTTAAGTTCTAGCAAAAACTACAAATTTAGTAATTTTATTCATCATTATCAAATAATCTACAGTATTTTAATAACACATTTATTCAGTCCTTTAGATGAAATCATCATAATTAAGGTTAGAGTTTGCTCTAATTTTTATCTTTTAAAAATATAAAGAAATTTAATCTACCAGTATATTTCAAACATCAAAACTTACATTGAAATTAATTGATTTTGAAAGACTCAAATGTTCTTGACATTGTATTTGCAAATTACTAAATGTACTTGTATTTTTAACACGAGACTTTGTTTCCTTTCATAAAATGATGTATACACAGTGTGAAATTTTGGAAACACGAAATTATAACAAATTAAAATGCCCTCTAATGCCACTATTCATAAACAACTACTATTAATATTTTTATGTTTCATTCCATTGTTTTTCCATTTGCTGATGATATGTTTTATATGAGACTGTTATTTAAAGAGTTTTCTATGATCTCATCTTCCTTCCTTCAGGAGGCTTCAGTCCCTCTAATCTCACTTACTTAGGATCAAAGTCATTGACAATAAGGCAGTGTGTCTGCACAGTTTTTCCTTTAGTTCCATTGAGCCTGCCACTTATTAAACTTGAACCTAATGTCATTTCCTACTTTGACTTGCCCACTTATGAACCCAAATCAAGTCACCCTAAATAAGATTATTTCATAACTAGGGCAGCACAGAGTACAGCTCTCCAAATGACTTTTGGAATACTTGGAGACGATGGTGGTGACAATGCAGGAGTGACACTATTGTCATTTAGTGTGTAGATCCAGGGAAGCTGAACATCCTGTAATGCACTGGACATTTCCAGCCCAAAAGACAAATCCTTACCCATTGTGAAACAGAAAGTCTTTAAGAGTGTTTACACTTTTAAGAAAAAAATCTTGGGGTGCCCAGGTGGCTCAGTGGGTTAAAGTCTCTGCCTTCAACTTGGGTCATGGTCTCAGGGTCCTGGAATCGAGCACTGCATCAGGCTCTCTGCTCAGTGGGGAGTCTGCTTCCCCCTCTCTCTCTGCCTGCTTCTCTGCCTGCCTCTCTGCCTGCTGGTGATCTCTCCCTCTCTGTCAAATAAATAAATAAAATCTTTAAAAAAAAATCTTAAGATTTTTAAGATAAAAAAAAATGTATGCTGGGTCAAAGGGTAGCTCTATTTTTAACTTTTTGAGGAATCTTTATACTGTTTTCCATAGTGGCTTCACCAGTTTGCATTCCCAACAACAGTGCAAACAGATGAACATAGGGGAAGGGAAGGAAAAATAAAATAAGGTGGAAACTGAGAGGGAGACAAACCATAAGAGATGCTGTACTCTAAGAACAAACTGAGGGTGGCTTGTGGGGAAGGTTCATTGGGGGAATAATTAGGTGACAGGCATTAAGGAGGCACTTGATATAATGAACACTGGGTTTTATATGCAACTGATGAATCACTAAATTCAACCCCTGAAACTAATATAGTATATGTTAACTACATTGAATTTAAATAAATAATTAAATATATATATTATAAATATATATATATTTAAGATATGAGAATATATGTGTTGGGTGTAAACATCTTTCCTCTTCTGAGTACTGTTACAAATTATTTTTCTCTGTAAACTTCACCCTCCTTGATAGGGGATGGTGACATTTTTCCTAACACATTATAGATGGCACATCACTCCTCTATTTACTTGTTTTATTGTTGTCTTTGAGTTCAAAGAACAGGAGTATAACAATAGATATATTTTACCAACCTTAACCTCTGCTGAGGGTGTTTAAATGATGTGAAAAAAGGAAGAAGTGAAATAAATGGCCCAGCAATGGTTCTAAAAAGAAGAGTGGGACTAAGATGTCAGATATATCAGAAAGAATAGACTGTGTATACATAATACATAATATAATAATATATTATGTATAATAATATATAATAATATGTAATATATATTACATATTAATAATTATAATATAATATATAATAATATATTATTATATTATGTATTATGTATAATGTATATAATATAATACATAATGTCCCCCCAATGCACCTCCCCCACAAGCCACCCTCAGTTTGTTCTTAGAGTACAGCATCTCTTATGGTTTGTCTCCCTCTCAATTTTCACCTTATTTTATTTTTCCTTCCCTTCCCCTATGTTCATCTGTTTGCATTGTTGTTGGGAATGCAAACTGGTGAAGCCACTGTGGAAAACAGTATAAAGATTCCTCAAAAAGTTAAAAATAGAGCTACCCTTTGACCCAGCATAAATTTTTTTTTATATCTTAGGGCATGTCACTCAACTACAGAAGAGAAGAAGAAAAAAGGGTGGGTCTTATTGCTAATAATTGATGGTTACAGGAAATTAGGGATCTCTTGCTTATTAATGACATTTTCTTCAGCCTAAGTCTCTCTCCCAAATTCTAGACTCCAGCTAGATTCAGCTACTTCCACAACTTTGTTACTTAAATGGCTGTTATACTACCTCAGCCTTAAAAAACAAAAACACTGAATTTGTGACCATTTTCCCGAAAAGCTGCTCTATTGACAGCCTTTCTCATTTCAGTTTACCAAAACTCTGTCTTTACACTTGCATGGATTAAGAACATTGGAGTCATCCTTGACTCCTCACTTAGTTCAATACATTGTAAAATTGTATTGAACATACCTTAAGAACACACATAAAATATGATCACTTCTTACCTCTTCTGCTGTTCTAACCCTGTAACAGGCCACTATCATCTATTACTTGGATTACTGTAGTAGAGTCTAATTGGTCTTTCTTCTTTTATTCTTATTTCAGAGAGCCAGATTCGATTCCAGCATTCTATTGTGTTCTTTGATCAAGACCTAAACTTGATCTTGTCATTCTGCTCACACCCTGCAATGGTTCTCCATGTCAGGCAAAGTAGAGTATCAGAATCTTCTCAATGATCTACTCTGTGAGCTGTCTTACTATTCTCTCTCTTCAGTCTGCTCCAGGCACACTGTCTCCTTACTGTTAGTCCAGAAATTGAGACACACTTTCACTTTATGATCTATTTACTGGAAATCTGCCTGGGATACCCATACGTTTATGTTCAGTCTTTGCTCAAATGCAACTATCTTGTCGGAGCCTGTAATTAACCACACTACTTAATACCATCCTTCCTCATCTTCCTGATTTCCCTTACCTTGTTTTGCTTCTTTTTTTTATTCATATGGTTATTCCCTTTAAACAAGATATTTTCTCCATTTATTAGGTTTGCTTCTTACTGCATGTCTTCCCCAACTGGAACATAAGCTTCAAAGTGCCAGAAATCTTGTCTGTTGTATTCAGTAGTATTATTCCAAGTGCCTAGAACAGTGTCAAACACAGAGTAAGTGATCTGGAAGTAATTGTTGATGGGATGAATAAAGGAATGCATGAATGTGAAGTTGAAATGGGAGATTATCTGTTGAGAGGGATTAAAAGACAAAGCGGGACATGCTGGAATTTCTTTTTCTTTTGCAATGTTAGTTTATCCTCATTATTGTTTTAATGTTGTCAATATATAATAAACATGTTGCAGTTTCTCTGGTCCATAAAGAAAACCTCTTTTGGTTACATGTTTTCTCCAGTTACTTCCCCTTTTCCCTACATTATACTGAAATTCTAAAAATTGTTTATCTTTTCTGTCTCCACTTCCCATCTCCCGTCGTTCAGTTCTCAACCCTCAGTGTCAGCCATTTACATTTACTTGTTTGAAACTGATCTTTTCAAGCCCCCAACAACTTTCATGTAAATCAAATGTTAATGGCTAGTTATGAATCCTTACCATATTTTGTATCTCAAAGAATCTGGAACAGTTGGTCCCGTTTCTTTCCTGGAAATATTTCTCTGCAATCCTGGTTTTCATCCTTCCATTTAGAACACTCCGTTCAATTCTTTCTCTTTCCTGCCTTTTAAATGTTGGAGAACTCCTATTCTTATTACTCAAGCTCTTCTACAGTTACTCTGGAGGCTTTTCCAACTAATCCTATGCATTCTGTTATAATTTACGTGGTAAGTATCCCTACATATACATCTCTCTTGACCATATAAATTATGGTCCAGGCTACCGATTCATGCAATTAACAGTTGCTTGGTATCTTTACTTAAACTTTGCTTTTTTGATCTCCGTTCTTCTTCTTCTTCTTCTTCTTCTTCTTCTTCTTCTTCTTCTTCTTCTTCTTCTTTTGTTAACATTTAATACGTTATTTGTTTCAGGGGTATAGATCTGTGATTCATCAGTTTTACACAATTCACAGCACTCACTGTAGCACATAACCTCCCCGATGTCCATCACCCAGCCACCCCATCACTCTTACCCCCATCCCCTCCAGCGACCCTCAGTTTGTTTCCTGAGATTAAGAATCTCTTATGGTTTGTCTCCTTGTCTGTTTTCATCATGTTTCATTTTTCCCTCCCTTCCCCTATGATCCTCTGTCTTGTTTCTCAAATTCCTCATATCAGTGAGATCATATGATAATTGTCTTTCTCTGACTGACTTATTTTATTTAGCATAATACCTTCTGGTTCCATCCATGTTGTTACAAATGGCAAGATTTCTTTTTTTGATGGCTGCATAATATTCCATTGTGTGTGTCTGTGTGTGTGTATATGTGTGTATATATATATATATATATACCACATCTTCTTTATCCAGACACCTATTGATGGACATCTGGGCTCTTTCCATAATTTGGCTATTGTGAACATTGCTGCTGTAAACATTGGGGTGCATGTGACCCTTCGGATCACTACATTTGTATCTTTGGGGTAACTACCTGTAGTGCAATTGCTGATTTGTAGGGCAGCTCTATTTTCAACTTTTTGAGGAACTGCCATAGTGTTTTCTAGAGTGGCTACACCAGCTTGCATTCCCACCAATGGTGTAGGAGGGTTCCCCTTTCTCTGCATCCTCACTAACATCTGTTTCCAACTAGTTAATTTTAGCCATTCTGACTGGTGTGAGGTGGTATCTCATTGAGGTTTTGATTTGCATCTCCCTGATGCCCAGTGATGTTGAGCACTTTTTTATGTGTCTGTTGGCCTTTTGTATGTCTTCTTTGCAGAAATGTCAGTTCATGTCTTCTGCCCATTTCTTGATTGGATTCTTTGTTCTTTGGGTGTTGAGTTTGATAAGTTCTTTATAGATTTCGGATACTAGCCCTTTATCTGATAGGTCATTTGCAAATATCTTCTCCCATTCTGTTGGTTGTCTTTTGGTTTTGTTGACTGTTTCCTTTGCTGTGCAAAAGCTTTTGACCTTGATGAAGTCCCAGTAGTTCATTTTTGCCCTTGCTTCCCTTGCCTTTGGTGATGTTTCTAGAAGAAGTAGCTGGGGCTGAGGTCGAAGAGGTTGCTGCCTGTGTTCTCCTCGAGGATTTTGATGGATTCCTGTTTCACATTTAGATCTTTCATCCATTTTGAGTCTTATTTTTGTGTGTGGTATAAGGAAATGGTCCAGTTTCATTCTTCTGCATGTGGCTGTCCAATGTTTCCAACACCATTTGTTGAAGAGACTGTCTTTTTTCCATTGGATATTCATTCTTGCTTTGTTGAAGATTAGTTGACCATAGAGTTAAGGGTCCATTTCTGTGCTCTCTGTTCTGTTCCATTGATCTATGTGATGTTTTTGTGCCAGTACCATACTGTCTAGGTTGGGCAGCTGACTCTTGATTTCAGCTCAAGTCATGATCTCAGGGTCATGGGATCCAACCCTGTGTAGGGCTCCTCACTCGTGGGGAGTCAGCTTGGAATTCTCTCACTCCCTCTCCTTCTACCCCTCCCCCCGCTTGTGCTTGTGCATGCTCTCTCTCTCTAAAGTAAATAAAATCTCTAAAAAAAGTATAGTTTCCATGTTCATAGTCATTTTTATGATCCCACATTGCCATACAAAGTGAAAGCTGCATGTATTTAACAAAAATTATAAAATCCTAATTGATTATTTACTTTTATCCATTTTTGCCTTCAGAAATTTCCCTTTGGCAAATTTTTCCCTTATGGATTTCTGTAAGACAAGTCTGTGCCTTGGCATATTCATAGAATTCAAAACAAAATAAAAATAATCCAGAGTGTAATTAATTTGAAATGAATGAGCAGTTAAGACTGAAAGAAGATATGAGATCATTGAATTTTTAAAAAAATGTAAATATCTGTACCATCGTGGACTTTTAAAATGTTTTCATCCCACTAAAGCAAATACATACCTGAAGAAATTAAACAATTTAGCTATATTTACATACCCTAGTTCCCTAATTGCTAGACACTGACATATGGTCTCGTACAGCTTCATACATTCCCTGAGTTTTTCCTCAATTGTATTTTTGTTAAACTCTGCGCTGTTTCCTACCTACATTTTTAAGCATTAATCTTATTTGTAGCAATTTGAGTAATTTTATCTAGTAGGAAATTTATACATATCTTAATATAATTTATTTGAATATGATAGAACACTGTCACAGTGCACCAGTTCTGTTGTTCCTCGCACTAAAGGGAAATTCACCAGCTGTAGGTGAATGTTAGGGCTTTAGAATATAAGCACTTAATTTTTTCTCTAGCTGAACACATTATTTTTATAGAATCATATATATGTTCAAGTTGTTTCAGCATATAATGAAAGACAATGGATGCTGTATGGATTTTTAGGTGCACTCAAAGCCTTGGGCCAAACTATAACTGATTGACCCACTTTCAAATCAAAATTAAGGCTTTGACATTGCCCTCCCTTGGTGCAATGGACTGTATTTGACAGATTTCTAATAAATTTTTAAAAAGTGTACTCTTTAATACTGTGTTCCCGCTTTTACTTTTAAAAAAAAGCAAAGACTGTAATTCTTGTGACTATTATTTTTTTTTTAGAGATTTATCTTTGTGAGGGAGGTAGAGAGAGAGAGAGAGAGAAAGAGTGGGAGGGAGGGGCAGAGGGGGAGAAGCAGACTCCCTGCTGAGAAGGGAGCCCTGTGTGGGACTCCATACCAGTACCCCGAGATCATGACCTAGGCCAAAGGCAGATGCTTAACCAACTGAGCCATCCAGGTGCCCATGACTAATATTTTAGTCAAACTCAGTATAATTGTAATGCTTTGCAATAAATATGTAAATATATGTCTTTTGATAGGAATAAAAGAAGAAAATGTCTCCCTTATATTCTAATTTAGGTGTGTTATTTGGTAGTTCTCCGACATTAAGTTTTTTCTTTAATTTAGTTTCGAACAATAATTATTAGGATTTTTTTTATACTGTAGTAATTAATTGGTGATACATTTTCCAAAAACTTGTCTATAACAGTGATTTCCATCTACTAATTATCATTATGCTGCTCTTTTTACTTAGTTTGCCATGTATAAGAAACGTTTACTTAGATTATTTTGATATACAATTAAGGGAAGAGCAAATTGAGCTTGATTGAGAACATTGTAGGAATTATTTTAAGTCTCAGCTCTTTGGGACATTATTTACCCCTCCACTCTAGATGGTTGTAGTTATGGGGACTTCTGCATTACAGGAGTAGAATTTAGTGATTCATCACTTACATGTAACACCCAGTGTTCATCACACATAGACATTTTGTTTCCATATATATTTTCATTGTAACATTTTTCTTCATCTTGTTCTCTCCCTGTTTAAAAAGAATTTTAGGATGTTAGCAGCTTGAATTCCACTACTGTTGCTAGGAGAGAGGAAGGCATACTGAGACACAACATTTCTCTTTTTTGGAATTTAAAGTTTGAGTACAAAAGCTGAATATGAAACAACGTGTCTTCACTGTAATCTCTTTGGGAGGATGAAATTTATATCCTCAGTATGACTTCAGTATGTCACTGAGCAAACCCTGAGTCTTATTTCTATATTCCTTCAGCTGGAAAAAAACTAAAAACCAAAAACCAAAAACAACTTTTTAAGGGGAGTAAGATTTCTGAACTCTTTAATCTTTTAAGTTATTCATTAGGATCTTACTGATATGTTTTGTGGTGCTAACATTCTAAAGTCAAAATTTTTACTGAAACCAAAAGAAAAACTATTAAGCTTTCAAAGACCTTTTTGTTTGAACTTTTAAAAATTGTAATTAGTTAAGGGAATAGAAATTGCCTCTTTCTACTTAATTTCTTCATATGTTCAGCCTGTAAACTAAGAATGTCTGTGTTTGTGTGTATGTATATAGATACAGAAGTTTATGAAAATTATTACCTAAATGATTTACTATTTCTGTTGTTTTTGTTACTTTTATTTATGTCAAGTAAATAGTGTATTTGCATGTGCACACTCATTTACGTAAATTCACATTTTACTATATATTTGGAAAGACAAAAAATAAATCATAAGTAAAAATACTGAAAGTATATGGAATTATAAAGTCAATATGTACTAGATGATGAGATGATTTTATTCAGGCTACTGAAATAGAATATTCAGTAATCACGAATATCAAATAAAAGGAAGAAGGTTTGCAAGTTCATAGAGCTAGTGACGAGGGACTCATTCTTGATTCTCATAGGAGTTTTAGGAAGGAACGGAGAATGTTACTTATCTGATTCCCAGTTTTCATATTTATCTTTTGTAAATACATAAATGCCATTTTTATTGTGTGAAACGCTAATTATATCTAAAATCAACTAGTTTTCATACAAATATTACATTCTTTTCTCTTAAGCACAGGTTCCTGGAAATTTTTGTGACTTACTCTAAAAAATTATAGAAATTTATATTCCATATGTAAAATATTACTGTAAAATACAATGTCCTTTAAAACCTTTTCAGTAATAATCAAATTAGTAAAACCTAAAGACATTAAAATAGTAAATGATGCACACTAACATAGTAAGGCCATATAAGATATGTGAAGATAAAAAAAAAAAGAAATGTGAGGATCAAAAATCATTTCAGCAATAAGATCTACACATTCAATTAATAGAGTATGATGTTGAGCAGTATGAGAATATCTGCTTTCATAAGACAGAAAATATTTAAAAATCAAAATGTCCACCCATAATCCCTTATCAATTTATGCATCTAACTTAGCATTAAGGAAATATTAAATAATTTTACATTCATAAATGTAGTATGTGATGGATTTTTCTGTTTGCCTCTCTTTTTCTATTTCCCCACACCATCTCTGAATATATATTAGGCAAATTACAGTAGAGGGTAGAAATTATTGGCTAAGATATTTTAAAGGATAAAAGACTAGAAAATATAGATTTATGGTATGTCTTGAAAATAGCAATTTACTAGAGGATTGGAAATTTATGGGAACATTCATTGAATAAAAATTCATTAAATTGCTTAACTACATTAAGTATTTAATAGGTGTAAGGCAGTGTGCACGAGTTTTCATTACAGGATTCCAATTTCTTGAACTCACTGCCTATGAAGCCTGAGATGGCATGCCAAGGAATATTGATAAGGGCTGAAATTAAACATAGAATTAAGACAGCCATTGGATAAGATATATCTATGTATGTCTATTTAAAAATTTTTATTAAAAGAAATTTTAGAGATGTTTACCTATATAAATGGAACTAAAAATGTATAAATGCATTTATGTGGTACAGTCTGAGTAATCATAAATAACAGAGGTAAAACTTGAAAAATATATGAACTTGTGGGCACTTGGGTGGCTCAGTCATTAAGTGTATTACTTTGGCTCAGGTCATGATCCTAGGGTCCTGGGATCAAGCCCTGCATCAGGCTCCCTTCTCAGCAGGAAGCCTGATTCTTCCTCTCCCACTCCCCCTGCTTGTGTTCCTCTCTTGCTGTGTCTCTCTCAGTCAAATAAATAAATAAAATCTTAAAAAAAAAAATATGAACGAAATAAATTATGCTTCTAAGCACTAGGAAATATTACTACTTTATTTTTAATTTCTTTCAGATTTTGTACATTCTTTCTTACCTTGACAGTTATGAGCCCTGTCTAACTAGAGTTAATTTCAGAATAACAAAATACAATACTTTTTTACTTCTAGTTTTGGTAAATTTTAAAATCAAATTTACACACGTTTACTTCGGTGAAATAGTTTTGAGTTTTCTCTCCAGGTTTTTTTGTTTATTCATTTATTTATTCAACTACCTTTCACTTAATGCCTATAATTTTTAAGCACTGTACTTAGAATACAGTTATGAATGAAACCAATATAGATGCCCTAACAATATGGAGCTTCCAATCTCATAGAAAAGTTATATATTATACAAAAAGAAAAGTAAATGTGATTATTGTAAAGGATGCGTTTTGGTATTCTGTGGGAGTATTTAATAAAAGAATCCATATTAGTCTTTGCCCTGAGGCAGGCACACTTATAAGGGAGCTATAGGAGTAGGGAATATCTTTTCAGGCACAGGAAAACTGGTTCAGAGTTTGAAGTAATCATGGCCATTAGAGGAACTGATTGAAGGTACGTCAGTTTAGCTAATAGATTGTATTCATCGGCATTCTCCAGAGAAATAGTACCAATAGGATACACAGAGAAATATATGAAGAGATTTATTATAGGAATTGGCTCATGAAGGTTTGGTGGCAGTGAAATCCCCCAGTCTGCCAATTGCATGCTAGAGAATAAGGAAAGCCAGTAGTATAATTCAATCTGAGTCTGAAGGCCTGAAAGCCCATGGTGTATGTGCCAGAGTATGAAGGCCCAAGAACCAGGAGCTCTGAATACCAAGGGCAGAAAGAGATGGACATCCCTGTTCAAGAAGAAAAAGAAAATTCTTTCTTTTGTTCTCTACTGGACTCCTAGTGTATTAAATGAGATATTCACTCGGTTTACTGAATCAAATGCTAATCTCTTTCAGAAGCACCCTCACAGATACATCCATAAATACTGTTTTATCGGCTGCCGGGGTCTCCCTGACTTAGGCCAGTCACCATGTTGACACATAAAACTTACCATCACAGGTATGGAGAGCCAAGGAGATAGAACTGTAAAAAGAGTTGAGAAAGGCAGGCAGAAAGTAAACCCTGCAAAGCATTGTTGGCTGGATTTTGGATCTGTTCAAATGTCAACAGGAAGTCACTGAATTGTTTTATACATTAGAACGCAGACTTATACTTGATAAAGGTGATCATAGCTGAAGGATAAATCATAAAGAACAGGAGTTGATGTGAAAGATCAATTAAGAGACTATTACAGTAATCCACAGGAAAAATGATGGTCACTTCATAGTGAGGAACAGTATAGTGGATGGGTTTCAGAGAGTTATATGGAATAGAATATACTGGATTTGTAAAATCGGTAGGAAAGGAGAGAAAGAATCAAGAATAATTCCAGGTTTGGGACTAAGAGAATTGGGCAAACCATGGTATAATTTCCTGATTTAGGCAGCAAGGAAAAAGCACTATGTTTGGAGGGGAAAATGGTATTAAATAGGAAATGCCTGTGACATTTAAAGGTGGATATTAATGACAGTTACATGTCCAGACCCTGGATTGATACTAGCTGGAGATATAAATATGATGGCTTTTTCATACAGATTGTAATTGAGTCAATGAGAGTAGATGCAAATTGAAAAGAAAAAAAAATAAAAGAGCATGTATAAATCCCATAAAACCTCTAATAATGAATACATTGATAAGGAGGAGCATTTTATGGTATTACAAAATCCAAGAGAAAGAATATTTCTAGAGAGAAGCAGGCCCAGCCCTATAAGGTGCTGGTGTGAGGGCACAGCAGATTACAATTAATGTATATCCACTGTCTTACTGATATGGAGTTGTTAACAGTATTTGAGGGAAATTATGGAATAATTTTCCATGTAGCCTCTCTCGGTATGAGACTAGGAATAGCTGGCAGATGTGCATTTGGAAATAGCATGTGTAAGAAACTCTACAGGAAAGTTTGCTTCTTTTAGCCCTATAGAAGAACTGTCTACTTAAATCTGGAAAACAGTTACCAGATACTAATACTCCATTCATTTTTCTTTTATTATACATATATATGAAATATAATGTATATGGTATAATACATATCATATAATACATATGATAGTAAAGATGTCTCTGATATTTTAGAAATTTCTTGTCTATGCCTTCATAAAAACATGTTTTCTTTGTTCATTTTTCAGTTACTTGGTATATTTACCAGTACTGTTTTATATTCAGTTTAATAGAATCATATAAAAACATCCCTTTATTAAAAAAATTTTAAATACATTATTTTTTTAATTAGAGTTTTACGTTTATAATAAAATCAAGAGGAAGATACAGAGATTTCCCATATACTCCCTTCTCCCACAGGCATGGCCTTCACCATTATCAATATCTCTCAATAGTATGGTGCATTTATTACAATTGGTGAACCTACAGTGATACATCATTATCACCCTGAATTTAAAGTTTATGTAAAGGTTCACTCTTACACATTCTATGAATTTGGACAAATGTATGTTGACATTCATTCATCATTATCTTATCATATGTACCATTTTCAATGCCCTGAAAATCCCGTGTTCTGCCTGTTTATATCTACCTCCACCACTTCTGACAACCAATCACTGACCATTTTATTGCCTCCATGGTTGTGTGTTTTCCAGAATGTCATATAGTTAGAATCATAAAGTATGTAGCCTTCTCAAATTTGCTTCTTTAATTAGTAATATGCATTTAAGATTTCCCTATGTCTTTTCATGGCTTAATAACTGATTTCTTTTCAGTGCTGAATAATATTTTATTTTCTGCGTGATAACACAGTTCATTAATCCCTTTATCTACTGAAGGTTATCTTGGCTGCTTCCAAGTTTTGGCATTATGGATGAAGCTGCTTTACACATTACATTTTCATAAACATCAGCATGTTTTATAAACATCAGGTTTTCGTGTAGACATAAGTTTCCAACTCCTTTGGATAAATAAATACCAAGGAACATGATTGCTGGATAAAATGGTAAGAAAATTTTTAGTTTTGTCAAAAACCATCAGATTGTTTTCCAGAACGAATATACCATTTTGCATTTCCACCAGCAGTATATGAGAATTCTTGTTTCTTCACATCCTTGCCTGCATTTGGCAGTCAATGTTCTGGATTTTAGCCATTCTAACAGGTGTGTAGTGGTATCTCATTGTTTTAATTTGCATTTCCCTGATAACATATGATGTTGAACATCTTCTCTTATGCTTATTTGCCATCTTTGAATCTTCTTTGGCAAGATATCCCTTAAGATCTTTGTTCCAAGTATTAATCAGATTGTTGTTTTCCTATTGCTGAGTTTTAACAGTTATTTGTATGTATTTTTTAATAAAAATAGAAATCAGATATGTCTTTTGCAAATATTTTCTACCAGTCTTGTTTTTTCAATTCTCTTGATGTTGTCTTTCACAGAGCAGAAGATTTTAATTTTAATGATGTCTAGCTTATCAATTATTTCTTTCATGAATTATGTTTTTGGTATTGTATCTAAAAAAGTACTACCATATCCAAGGTCATCTAGATTTTCTCTTATGTTATCTTTTAGGCGTTTTACAATTTCACATTATATATAGTTAGGTCTGTGATCCATTTTGAGTTAATTTTTGGAAATGGTGTATGATCTGCGTCTAGATTCATGTTTTTTCATGCACATGTCCAGTCATTCCAATACCATTTTATAGAGAAGACTATCTTTGCACTTTGTATTGTCTTTGCTCCTTTGTCAAAGATCAGCTGACTCTATTTATGTGGATCTGTGTCTGGGCTGCTATACTATTCTATTTATCTATTTGTATATTCTTTTGCCAATACCACACTGTCTTGATTACTGGAGTTATAGTAAGTCTTGAAGTCTGGTAGCGTCAGTCCTCCAACTTTGTTCTTCAGTATTATGTTGGCTGTTAAGTATCTTTGCCCCTCCACATAAACTTTAGAAGTAATTTGTCTATATCAATAAAATAACTTGCAGGGATTTTGATTTAGATTGCAGACAATCCATAGATCAAGTTGGGAAGAACTGACATCTTTACAATATTCAGCCTTCTTATCCATGGCTTATAATATTTTTCCATTTATTTAATTTGTTTATTTTGTTCATCAGACTTTTACAGTTTTCTTCATATAGTTCTTATGCATATTTTTAGGCTTATATCTAAATATTTCATTTTGGGGTGTGTTAATATAAATAGTATTGTGTTTTTCATTTCAAATCCACTTGCTCATTGTTGATATATAGGAAATTGATTGACTTTTGTATCTTAACCTTGTACCCTGCAATCTTGCTATAATTGTTTATTAGTTCCTGAAGGCTTTTTTGTTGATTCATTTGGATTTTCTGTGTAGACAACCATGTCATCTATGAACAAAGACAGTGTTATGTCTTTCTTCCCACCCTGTATACATTTGCTTTCTTTTCTTGTTTTATTGCATTAGCAAGGACTTCCAGTATGATGTTGAAAAGCAGTGGTGAGAGGGGACATCCTTGCTTTGTACAGATCTTAGTAGGAAAGCTTTGAGTTTTTCACCATTAAGAATGATGTTTAGCTGTAGATCTTTTTACAGATAGTCTTTATCAAGTTGAGAAATTTTCCCTTCTATTACTAGTTTCCTGAGTTTTTATCATAAATGGGTGATGGATTTTGTCAAATGTTTTTTTCTGTACCTATTGATATGATTGTGTGATTTTTCTTTTTTTGTCCTTTGATGTGATGTAGTACATTAATTGATTTTGGGGGGTGCCTGAGTGGCTCAGTCATGATCCCAGGGTCCGGGGATCGAGCCCCGCATCTGGCTCCCTGCTCCCTGCTCCCTGCTCGGCAGAGCTCCCTGCTCCCTCTCCCGCTCCCCCTGCCTGTGTTCCCTCTCTCGCTGTGTCTCTCTCTGTCAAATAAATAAAATCTTTAAAAAAAATAATTTATTTTTGAATGTAGAACCCATATTTCATACCTAGAATAAATCCTACCTGCTCGTATATAATTTTTAAATACTTTTTTGGATTCAATTCGCTAATATTTTGTTGAGGATTTTTGCATATATGTTCATGAGCTGTATTGGTCTCTATTTTTCTTTTCTTGTAATTTCTTTGTCTGTTTTTGTATTGGGAAATACCAGCCTTGTAGGATGAGTTAGGAAATATTCCCTCTACTTCTGTTCTCTGAAAGAGATGATTATAGAGGATTAGTAGAATTTCTTCCTAAAATGTTTGGTAGAACTAACCAGTGAATCCAATTGTACAAAATTTTCACAGTATGATCTTCAGTTACAGGTCAAAGGTAGAATGGGGGGAAATCACTAAAATAAATTTCCAGTTCAGAAATTCAGTAGCTTTTAGATGTCAGGAATCTCTAATATTTATAAAAAGGAAAACACTGGAGATATGTATAAACAGTCATGTAAAGCAGTTATTGTATACCTTTTATCTATCTCTAGCCATTTCTCAACTTTGAAAACCTATTCCAGGAATAAACTAGTAAATACATTCAACATCATCCTTTTCTTAACTGAATATCACATAAACTGTGAGGGAAGTGAATGTGCCCCCATTTAACTCATTCTACCAGAGTCTGGAAGCATAAAGCGGATGAAGAAGGATGGTCAAAATAGCCGAATAAATAAAATTACTTAAACTTCCCTTGATATTTTCATTTCCCTGATGTAAACTCTAGTCAGTAATCCAATGGGAATTGATTGATAGCCAGTATTAAATTGTGAATTACTCATCTGTAAATTGGATATTCATTTCATCAGTGAATTTGTATACTAATTTATCTAAATTCACAATCACAAATGCCTTATCTAGAAATCTTCTGTGCAAGAGACTGTAATTAGAAGTACAACATATGATCACACAATTCAAACATCTAAGAGTTATAACCATTTTTTTATTTTCCCCACCACAACCAGCTACTACATATTTCTATAAATTTTCCTTCTTTAGCATATCCACTATCACTTTTTTTCTCTTTAGTCCTTTTTTTGTAGGCTTTCATCTTTCACCTGAATGATTGCAGTCATTGCATTAAATACTCCCATTTTCAATATCATATCCACCAAGACACTGTAAAATATAAATTTATTATATTACTACTATAAATTGTTATGATGCCTCTTTTGTACCAAGTGCCAGAAGACAAATTGGTACTTTCTACTGTTCCATGAAAGATCCTTAGTTGGCTTCTAAAATTTATCCATTCTTGCACTGATAGGCATTTGGTTGGTTTCTAGGTTTCTGCTGTTACAAGTACTTTTAACATGAATAGCTTTAAAAATTTTTCGTGTGTGATTATGAACATCTCTATTGAATTTACATAAATATGGGATAAGTGGGTCAGAGACTGTAATATTCAACTTGTCAAGATAAAACTCAATTTTTCAAGATAATGGCTAATTTTTTCCCAATATTTCTAGAAATTTCTACTTTCAAATATCAATCTATTGCCATCTCCCATTATCTTTTATTTGCCAGTTTTTGGTACTATGAAACCATAAATTTCACCAACATAGTGAATGCAAAATTGTGTTTATTACAATAATATTTTGCATTTCCCCTATTACATTTCCCCTTAAAATTAAGGTTGAACATTTTAATATGTTTTTTATTTTTTTTAATTTTATTTATTTATTAGAGATCATGAGTGAGGGAAAAGGGGCACAGAGGAAGAAGGTGAAGCAGACTCCCCACTGAGCAGAGAGCCCAAAGCTGGGCTTGATCCTGGACTCTGAGGTCATGACCTGATCTGAAGGCAGACCTTTAACCAACTGAGCCACCCAGGTGCCCCTGTTTTATAAATGGTAGCTTCTGCCTGTATTTAATTCATATTTTAAAATCTGGGTCTTGCTAGGGTTTCAAAAATCATGTGATTAAAGTAATTGGCATAGTTTAACCTCACACCATTTGTTTAATTCCAAAACAGTTCAACAAAATGAATTCATGTCTACTCTGTGTAATTAATTTCTAAACCATTAGGGATAAGACAAAAGTTACATAATATTTTTATGTTAGCATTTCATTATTTTTTTCCTTATGGGTTTGTATACATATGCAATGGTATATTTGACTATAAAAATTAGGATTTTAAAGGGCTTCCAAGGATATAATTATGCATTCAATATGTTAAATACCCTTGTTTATGTTAGTAGTTTTAGTAGCAGTGTTTTTTCAAGTTAAAAAATCATTTTTAAAAGTCATCAATTTGCTCATAAGAACACAAAAATGCAGATTTTTCAGGAATATATATTAAAAGAATTAAAATTATTTTACTCCACCCAACATAGATGCTATGATTTCCAAAGAAATCAAGGAAATGGACCACAGGTTCAGTCCATCAACCAAGTATCTGGAAAGATTATTGCAACTGATAAAATAGTCTAGAAAATATGGAGAGGAAGATCTAAAAGCTGTAGTCTAGACCTGCAACATGTTATCAAGAATATGCAGAGCAAAAGGCCCAGAAATGTAGGAATATTTGAAAAAGTTATTATTTTTATGTTGTTCAAGGTGGTTCTCTCAACTAAGGCAGCATTTTACATGCTGCTCATTTCCATTATGAAGTCTTTGAAGTACTGTCTAAACTTGAACAGATTTAGGGTGCCTGGGTGGCTCAGTGGGTTGAGCATCTGCCTTCAGCTCTGGTCATGATCCCAGGGTACTGGAATCAAGTCCCAAATCTGGCTCCCTGCTGATCGGGGATCCTGCTTCTCTCTCCTCTCTCTGCCCTCCCCCCATCCCCCGCCCCCTCTCATGTGCATGAACATGCGCTCGCTTTCTCTCACAAAAATAAATAAATAAAAATACTCAAAAAAAAAAACCTTGAACAAATTTATGGATATATGCTACTTAAGTGTGTGAAATGCTATCAGATCTTACCATTTACTTTAGTTATCTGCACTCACACTAAAAGACAAAAATCACATTGATGTACACTGATGTGAAATTATATTGTAATACTGCACAATAAAATGCCTCCCTCTAGATTTTAAACTACATCAGAGCCTGTATCTGCTTTGTTCTGTTTTCAGTGTTTTTCTTAGTAACTGCCACATATTGAAAAACTTAACATGCATATGTTGAAAGAATAAAAATAAGAATTATTATCTATAACAATATCAAAGTACATTTATATATGATAAGAATAAAAATAGAAACATTTTAAAAATAAAACATAGTTATCTAAAGCAACTATAGTGTAAATATAATCTGATTTTCTTGCTTTACAGTAAACAAAATAGCTTCATTAATGACATAAGCATTTGTGAGGGAAAATGTGAATGAATACATATTTACCAATGGGAAGAGAATATTCTTTAAATATCAACCATATCGGGAAATAATTGGTTTGATTTAGTTTTAAATTATTCATTTTGTAACACAGGATGTAAGCATGCCTCTTTAGGCATTATATCTCAGAGAGAAAGATGCATATATTCTAGTTTACATCTGATCTTTACTTTTGTTCTTCAAATTAAGTCCTTCCAAAAAACCTAAATCAAAAAGTCTCTTAGGGTTAATGGAATAAACCAAAACACAGACCCAAAGCCATTGCATCTTCAAAGCTATTATTTGCAGAAAACCTGTACTCGTTGCCATGGAAATTATCCTTCTAAATCCATATGTAGAGATAAGTAGTGAGAACAATTTAACTACAAATAATGTAGAATAATATATAGAAGAAAATAAAAAAAGTGAATTATGACAAAGATTTAACCAAAGAAGGTATTTTATATTAATAATGTGTTTTTTTATCAGTTTACATGATTGTATTATTTTCGCATTAGAGCGAGTTCAGAAAAGTGAATTAAGTTTAGAGTGATCTTGTAAGTTCACTAATGTCTTCCAAAGTTAGAGACATAGGAGAAAATGTTCATCACATCACTTATATTTACACTTTGTTCTAGAGAAATAGATACAAATATTTTTGGTTGATAGGCAGTCAAGTTGATTTTCATAACAAAATATGTAAATTTCAGTACAGTATAATTTATACTATTAAGAAATGCTATATACCACAAATTATTTAAGTTCACAGAATTTAACTTACCCCCCCACTCCCTCAGCACCCCCAGCAAGATAAAAATAATGCTTTCAATCAAACCCAAGGCTAAAAGGATAAAAATAGAGTTTGCTGAGGGGAAACAAAAGTATACCCATGGCAGTGATCCTTAAACTTTAGCATGCAAAGTAATGACGTGGCGGGTTGGTTAAAACACTGATTTCTGGTCTACATCCTCAGAGCTTCTAACTCAGTACCTTTGGAGTGGGATTCAGAAATTTGCATATATAACAATTTTCCAGGTGGTACTTCTGCTGCTTATCCAGGGTCCACACGTAGATAATCACTGATCTAGATCCATCCCTGAGGAATATATACATACATGTCACATCTTGCTTATGCATTCATTCATCTATGGACACTTGAGTTGCTTCCATGCTTTAGCTATTGTGAATAATGCTGCTGTGAACATGGGAGTACAAATATCTCTTCAATATCTGCCTTTTAATTCTTTTGAGTATATACCCCAAAGTGGAATTGCTGGATCATATGGTAATTCTATTTTTAATTTTTTGATAAATTGCCATACTATTTTTCCACAATAGCTATATCATTTTACATTCCCACCAGCAGTGCACAAAAGTTTCAATTTATCCACCTTTTTGCCAATACTTGTTTTCTGTTTTCTTGATAGGAACAATCCTAATAGATGTGAAGTGGTATCTTATTTTAGTTTTGATTTGGATTTCCCTAATTATTAGTGTTGTTGAAAATCTTTTCATGTGCTTATTGACCATTTGTATACCTTCTTTGGAAATATGTCACTTCAATGTTTAAAACACTTCATGTTTTAAACACTTGTTTAAAACATGTTTTAAACACTTCATGTTTGTCATTGTTGTTGAGTTTTATGAGTTCTTTATTTTCTGGATATTAATCCTTTATCAAATATAAGATTTGAAAGTATTTTCTCCCATTCTGTGGATTACTTTTTACTCTGTGGATAGTGTCTTCTGATGCACAAATTTTTAAAATTTTCATGAAGCTCATTTTTATTTATAGTGAAGTGCATTTGGTTTCATATCCAATAAATCATCATTAAATCCAGTGCCATGAGGCTTTTGTCCTATGTTTCTCCTAAAAGTTCAGTTCTTTATAGGTCTTGTATTTAGGTCTTTGATCCACTTTGAGTTAATTTTTTACATGGTAGTACTAACATATTTCCTATTTCTTAAAATACAGATAATTAAAATTCATGCCAAGTGAATTAGTTTCTTTTAAGGATATTCTTTATTTTTTTTTCTGAATGTACACTATTCACATAAAGAATATAGTCCAGTCAGTATCATCTCTTATTACCCCTGTGTAATAATGAAAATAGAGAAAGGATTAAGGGTATTTCTCCCTATAATACTGTACTAGAATTGTGTGTAGGCTAGGAAGGAATTATAAGTCATTTTAAAGTCTCCTTCAATATTAGATTCACCCATTTAGAATATTGATCTGCTTGAAGGTCATTGTTAAAACATATGGTTATTGAGCCAGCAACTGCCAGAAATAACAGGATTTCAATAAATAAGTACATTAACTTATGAGAGGAAAAGTAATTTTGGAGTACACAATAAAAGAGTAGAGATGTTTAGAAGAGCACTAGATATATAGATTGGACCAGTGGGAGGATGTCCAAATGAATTGAAACATTTAAAAGAACTAAGAAATGTGCCCTACTTTTCATAGTTAGTTGTGACTCCCATTCTGAAGAACATGAAAAGTTTAATGGGTATTAAGAATAAGGAGTTTAATTGGTATTAAGAATAAGGAATAACCTTAGCAGATTTTATCTTACTCATGATGAGTAAAAATACATGAAGCAAATTGTCACATAAGAAAATAGAAGATTGTCATATAATAAAAAAGAAGGCTTAGCAAGAGTTTGGTGAAGAGTCCAAAAAGACTGGTCTTTCTAAACTTTGTTCAAACTTCTGCTTAAAACAATTAATTGGTTCCCATTGCTCTTCAGGTAAAGATCCAAATTTTCTATACAGATCTATCCCCAACTTGGCTAGACTATCTACTTCTAGAATATTGTTGCTCATTAGTTTCACTTGTTTTCCAGGTTTTATTCATGGAATCTTTTATTTTTTACTGTTCTAAAACCACTCCTGCATAAGGCATTTGTACAAAGTATGTGAAAAGCAACCTCATATGACTATCTCCCTTAATTAACTAGGCTGATTTTCAGCTCAAGTGCCATTTTATCAAATAGAAGCCTTGCTTTATTTATCAGATTGCATTAATTTACATCATACTGTCTCACATTTGTCTGATTCTCCTCTTCAGCATTTATCAGAGTAGGAAGTTATGTATTCATATGATTATTGAATTAATGCCTTCTTCCATTATACTTCAAGTTTTGTGAGAGTAGGGACTGTGTCTGATTTTCTCAGTGTATCTCCAGCTCTTAATATACTAAATTGTACATGTTAGAGTTTTATAAATAATTGCTGAGTAAACAAGTGAATCTCAAAAATATTTATGGTAGCTTTCATCTTCCTAATAGTTCTACCCCCATTTTATTCTAATGGCCCTTTCCAATAATATTCACAAAAGAGACATTATATTTTGTGGTTGTACTTTAGAATATTATTCATATTAAGTCATAGATGAATGATATTCCTGAGAGTTGGACAACATTATGTAACTGAGCAGTGTGGAAACTATCAAGAATATTAAATAATAGTTTGTATTGACATAAAAAGGTATAAACAAAAGGAAAGCTGGGTTAATTACATATTTTCAGAGAATAGGAATTCTAATACACCAAAACAAATTCCACATAAGATAGAAATATTTAACAGCTAACTCTTCTATTTCCAATGCAATGATGGGCTGGGGAGAAAACAGAAAACAGATCTCCTAGACTCGCTCATCTTTAGGTTTGTAGTTTTTAAAACATGATGCAAATTCTATAAAGCATCTGAAATATTTGCATAATTATATTATGCTTCTTTGGATTAACTTAAAATCAATTCTCTAGTTATTGGTACAGAAGCCTGTAAGAGCTACTGAGAAGATTCAAATAGGAAAGAGTCATTTGCCAAATCCTCTGATACCAAGAGTCATGAACATAATTATGTGCCTGGTTTTCATCTCTCATCTAACCCCCAGTGAACATTTACTTTGAAGGAACCAGTAATAAATTCAAAGAAAGGACAGAATCCATAGGATGAGAATAAAAGATCAACATCTGGCTGTAAGTCTTCTCATATGCGTATATCCAAGCAATTACACAGACTGAGCAACTGAGAATTGAGTTTACAATCTCATTGCAAATTTTTAAAGAACTCCATACTTCAGTCCTTTCATTTTTGTGTGACTTAATCTATGTTCATGTTTGAACCTGTCCTCTGAATCCTTCAGAGCTGATTTATTTTTCTAATGTCATATGTGCCTCAGGCAGCATCCAGCTATCAGGTCTCTGCACACCTAGGAGCTAATTGGTGGAACTGCTTTCCATAAAATATTCATAACAGGACTATTTTTAAAGTTAATTTCAAAACTATTTCTCTTTTCATTTTTATCTCAAATATTGCCACTGAAATTTTATGTGATATCTCTACTTACAGACAAACCCAAAAGGTATTGCAAGTTAAGAACTTTCCTTAGAGAAAAGATGGTGTGACTTCACAGTCAGTGGCTCACTGTTCTGTATGGCAGCTTGGCTTTATTGAAAGTCGACAGGAACCACTAATCACAGAAGGCACTATAAGTACTTATACATTCAATTTCTTGAAAGCACTTTGATGTTTTCGAGTAAAATATGTTATTTTCCGTAAGCCCTTTGGTCTTGAAAAAAGAAAAAGGAAACAAAATTTAATACTGCTATACAAAAAACTAGCATATTTATTTTCTTTCATTTTGTTTTATTTGTATTTTTACGTAATTCTCTAATTTTATATTTCTAGAAAATCATTCCACAAGGATAACATGGAATTTCAGGAGTCCTGAAGTTTACTATAAATAATTTCTTTCATTTGAGGAATATAGGAAGCTCATACCAACTTCCTAGCTCCAACAGAACTTACTTAACGTTTTAGTGCTCAATTATTTTATTGATAGAATTAGAATAATAATACTAAAATCATAATATGAATAGGGTGATTAAATTGGGTAATATATTTAAAATTCCTTCAAAAATTAAAATTTCAATAAATACTACCAGTTCTATCTTTAGTTGTTGTTTGTTTTTAATGAATGTAATGATTTTGTATGGGTCTGTACTAGTATGATTTTACTGCAAGAAAGAATCATATTATGAAAGATCTGTTTGAGTTTTAGTGTTCACTGCTCTCTCTAAAAGTAAAAATGATTAATGATATTTAATATACATGCATTCCATACATTTAGTGTCCTAAATATCACTTAAAGACTTCTGGCGTAGAAAAATTATACAGCATGCTGTCTTAATGAAAGTAGAATCCTATTTTCAAAGAAAGTAAATAAGGAGAATAAATAAAAGTATGGTGAAGTATAACTTTAAAACTGAATATTAATATTGTTCCCAATAGGCAGGTATTTAAGTATTGAAAGTGGATGTTTTATGCCACACTAATAATAATATCAACTAATAATGTTTTCTGGATGCTTTCATACTATTATTTCTTGCATCTTATATAAAGGAACATATGGACCATAAACAGATTTACTGAACTATGCTGTCTCCAAAGAGATTATGGAACACAAATTAAATATACCAACTCTCCATAAACCTGATTCAACTGAACAAAAGATCTTTAACTTGTGGGATTATTGATAGACTAATAATGAGAATCATCAGTTTGGCTTTAGATATATAAATTTCACAATTCAAATGGGCATGTTGCTGATAATAATACTCTGTTTATATTCTGTCATCTTTAACAATGTTGCAGTGTAGATTATTTCTTATACATGATGTTGACATGTTAAAATTTGAGATTTATTGCTTTAAATGTGCGACATGTGTATTTTATATTTACTCATTTTTTAACTTTTTGTAGATCTTAATTCTTCTTATACCTCCTTCAATCCATGTGAAATCATTTTTTTTCCCCCAAATACTTTTATTTTATTTTTTCAGTGTTACAAGATTCATTGTTTATGTACCACACCCAGTGCTCCATGCAATACGTGCCCTCCTCAATACCCACCACCAGGCTCGCCCATCCCCCACCCCCTCCCCTCCAAAACTCTCAGTCCCTTGTTCTGAGTTCATTTTTATTCAGCCTGAAGAACTTCTTGTACCATTTTTGTAGTTTTGCTCTACTAGGTGACTAATTAGTTGTGTGTATGTGTGTGTGTGTGTGTGTGTGTGTATGGTAAGGGGGAGAGAGAAGGAACGAATGAATATCTTATTTTGCCTTTAATTTTGAATGATCTTTTTAGCTGGGTATAAAATTCTATTGAAGGTTTGATAAGGGGGTGGGGTGATCAGGGGGTGAGGTTCAATCCAGTTCCTGAATTGAATGCTCTAGATAAGAAAGCAATCAGTGATAGCATGCTCAGTTTAGAAGTTTAAACACTTTCCAATTTGGATCATTTTATTCCTACAAATATGATTTTTAATCATTAAGACTATCTTAATCCAATGTGTTTTTCTTAATTAATATGGAGAAGAGTTTGAGAATACCCAAAATCTATAAAATGAAGATAGCTGAAGTACTTACTAAACCAAGTGAAGGGACTAAAAATAAAACCAAGGAATTCAGAAATTCATTTCATTGATGGAAGAAAAACTGGACTCTTCATATCAAAATGACTCTTCAAGAACTAGAATAATTAATAAAAATTTATTTATTCACGTCATCATTGCAAAACAAAACAAAGTATTGAAGCACATTAAGTTTGCTAAAATAAAAAAATCAAATTGACATTATACCCATTTGCAATGCAAAATAAAAGTATATAGTGAAGCAAAATCTGAAGAAATTATAGGAGAAAAAAAATTGACTGTGACATTAGCATTCTGTACCATGAAATTACTGTTTACTGCAAGAGCAACTGGAAGCATAGCCATTCAGTTGGCCAAAATGACATTACATAATTATGATTTTGCCCTTATCTTGAGATTCTATTCTGTCATCATACACTGACTGATTCTTGAAGCAGAATTTTTCACCTAGAATATCCCTTGTAACAACGCATGGTGATGGACATGGAAATGCCTGCTCAGATCTTCTTTTAAAAAACTTACTACACCTGCTGTCAGCAGACAGCCTTTGCTTTGATCTCCACCAGGATACACCTTGTCTGCAGAGAGACTCATACATAAAGGTTATGTTAACCTGAGCAGCTCACATCCAATGACTAATTGAGGTGGAACACAAAGGCCTTGCTATTTTGGCCCAATGTGAGACCTCTGTGATGAGCTATATATGCTCCACATCTCCCCTATATCAAGGCTTTGTTGAGCCTGCATCACAGTTCAGCTTTTTCCTTTGCCCAACACTGTTTCTTCACATAAATATTCCGTATGCCAAATTCCCATTTTAGTATTTACTTCTGAAAATCATAACTTGTGGGACATAGGACCCACTGTGACATTACAGAAACCAGAATACAAAAAGGAAGGGACCTTGTAGCCATGCATGCTTGGTATTACAGTTTTCTACATATTCTACTTACATGAAAAAGAAATGAGGTAATATTTTATCTACTTACATTATCACAAAACTTGGTTATGAATTTCTTGAAGAACAAACAACCCATGTTGGTCTAGTACTACCATACAAAATGAAATATGGAACATTATTAGATACTGGTAATCGAAATATTCAACCTGTTACTCAGATGTGTATTAAATTAAAGAAAGATATTTGAATAATAAATAAGTGAAAAGAGTAAGAAAAGCAGAATCTAAGTACATTTGCTTTTAATACACATTGAATCAAGAGATACAATTTTTTGTTGAGGAAGAATAAAAAAATCTAGTACTAATAATGAGATCTCACATTTTTAACTAATCTATGGAAAGTGGCTAGAGCTTGAGGACCACAGCACTGGAGACGTGACAGACGTGGGACCTGGAACGCTCGGAGGTGGTGAATAATAGCTCTTCAAGTCTGCAATAAAAAATGGCCTCCAATAAAGCTACATTGCAAAAAATCGGAAAGAAACAATGAAAAGAGTAAAAAATAGAAGAGGAAGAATTTGTAGTGGTAATAGTACTAGGCTGACATGTAGTGAATGGGAAGGTGGAGTATTTCCTGAAGTGGAAGGGATTTACAGATGCTGAAAATACTTGAGAACCTGAAGAAAATTTAGATTATCCAGAGTTAATTGAAGCATTTTTTTCATTCCTTTTTTTTTTTTAAGATTTATTTATTTGAGAGAGAGAGAGAGCGCGAGCAGGAGGGCAGAGGAAAAGGGAGAGAGAATTTCAAGCAGACTTCATACTGAGCTTGGAACCTGTGAAGGGGCTCAATCTCAGCACCCTGAGATGAGCACCTGAGCTGAAACCAAGAGTTGAACATTCAACCTACTACTGTGCCACCTAGGCATCCCAAAACATTTCTTAATTCTCAAAAAGCTGGTAAAGAAAAAGATGGCACAAAAAGACAGTCTTTATCTGAGAGTGAATCTGATGATAGCAAATCATAGAAGAAAAGAGATGCTGCTGATATGATAAACCAAGAGGCTTTGTTAGAGGTCTTTATCCTAAACGAGTAATTGGTACCATAGACAGGGGTGGAGAATCAGCGTGTCTCATGAAAATGAAAAGATTTAGGTGAGGCAGACTTGGTGCTGGCAAAAGAGGCAAATAGGAAGTGTCCTCAAATTGTAATTGCCTTCTATGAAGAGAGACTAACTTGGCATTCTTGTCCAGATGATGAAGCTCAATAATTGTTTGCATTGCTTTTCATATGTATTTGTATTTATATATAAATATGCATATTTATATATGTAAATCTGGGTCTTGGGTTTTTTTTTTTTTATTTACTAGTCTGAAGAAATAACATTCTAATGAAAATCATGTCTGATATGTTCGTTTCAAAGTAGTATTGGGGGAGTTTTGTGGTCTTTTGCATTTATAACACCGGTTACTTTGAACAAATAAAAGCTTTCTGTGGTTGCTTCCCTTATCAGAAAAGAATATTTGAGACCATGGCATATTACTCTCCTGCATTAGAGAACACCTTTTCTAAATGTTTGGGGAAATCTTCGTAGTCGTTACTCAATCAGAATTTGTGTTTCACTCCTATATGCCTAAGGACTATTCTGTGTTTTTTATTTATTTGGGTTTTTGTGTGTATACAAGAAAAATACACGTATAAATGGTTTTCTTTTCTTTCCTTTGCTTGCTTTCTTTCTTTCTTTCTCGCTTTCTTTCTTTCTTTCTTTCAACATTCACCAAAACAAAAACAGCATTTTATAACCATGGATAAATCCGTGATTCTGGGCTGCTGTCATTTTCAGCAACCTAAGAAATAAATCATGTAAAGTTAAATCGAAAATTTTTTCTGAAGCCTTAAGTTTTCAAATTTTGTAATTAATTGGACAATTTAAATTGGACAATTTAAAAGCAGCCATATCAGAATCCGTATCCATATCTACAGTCATTTATTTTTTTTAAAGATTTCCTTTATTTTATCTTGGAGAGAGAATGAGAATGCAAACAGGGAGAGGGGTAGAGCAAGAGGGAGAGAATCACAAGCCAACTCTGTGGTGAGTGCAGAGCCCCATTCAGGACTTAGTGCCACGACCCTGAGATCATAACCTGAGCCAAAACTGAGTCAGATGCTTAACCGACTGAGCCACCCAGGTGCCACCATATCTACAGTCATTTAAATGCAAGATCTCTGAAAGGAAAATTCTATCACTGCCAACTACCTCCCCACCCAAATGAGAAAACTAGACAAGTCCTGGTATGTTTTAGTTAGGTGAGCAAAACTTAGTTAAATGGACATTTAAAGTTTCCTTCTAGTGAACCATTCCCTTACAAGAAGTTGAAATCCCTATGCTATATTGACTAAAATGTTATGATCATGGAGTGTCTAAGACTTTGTTCAGGCGAACCTAATCATAATCAAATGGTTAGAGATATTTTCAGTTTGAGACCTGCTGGAACTTAAATGGGTGAACAAAATTCTGTAATCTTCTGCATGTTTTTTCTTTACCCCAACTCATTCCTTAACTGTTGGCTCAGTCTTGTCAGTATTTGAGTTAGTGGCTCAGCACAAACCAGGAAAAACATTAACTTTGTAGTAATCAGAAAGTTATCCAACTGCATATTGCTTTCTTTATTATAAATATTGGTAAACAATGGTCAGTAGGTTTTATATTCATTTAAAAAAACAAAAATTAAAAAAAAATACTAACCCATGGAGAATTACTGATGCTCTTCCTCAGCCCTCAAAATTATTGTTCCCCATCTGTCTCCCTCTCAGTTAGCAGTACCTGTAATCATCCTAATTTAATTTGTTCTAATTCTCTATGAAATGTTTATAAATACTTGATATTGTCTTATTTAGTTGTTAATGTACTTGTTACAGAACATATGCTCAGGACCTTTATATCATATGCATCACTCTGTCTTCATGGAGTGGAGAAAAAAAAAAAGGCATTCCTAGCACACCATGCATCCTTCAGGACACTAAAGACAGAGATTCAAACACGGGTCAACAGAAAACTAAAAAGGAAGCACAAATGACAATATACATACTAAAAAATGCTCAATTTTATTAGTAATTAGGAAAATTACTTAATTGTAAATATTAAACCATGGAAACAACAAGTATTAACAAAAGCATGCATCAGTGGGAATGTTGTAGTCTGGTGATGTGAATATAAATTTACACATCTCCTTGGGAAGCAATTGGCATTATCTTGTACATTGGGCATATGCTTACTCCATGATCCTAAGATCAACATTTTGGCTATAGACTAAATAAATCCTTGTATATTTGTTACAGGAGACATGTAAAATCATGACTGGAAATAATATATGTAATTACAGTAGTGTAAGGAACTCAGATGCTCATCAGTCAACAAAAGTATGGACACTTTGGGATATTTGTACCATACCTAACAGCTGTGAAAATAGATGACAATTATATGCATAAGCAAGGATAATTCTGACAAACATAACATAGAGTGAAAAAAAATGAAAACCACAGAAGAATACACACTGTATTATTCAATTAATATACTGTTCAAAAAATGTACTAAATTAAACAAAGTATGTTTAGGGATATATCCATTTGCAATGAACTATAAATGAAATTTAGGAAGAGATAAACAGAACATTAAGGACAGTGGTTATTTCACGTATTAAAAAGGGATAATGCAATAGAGAAGGAGGCCACAGAGTGCTCTACATTTATTAGCTATGTATGCTTCTTAAGCTGGGTGGATTGTTCATAAGAGGACATTTTATAATTCTTATACATAATTTATTTGGCGAGCTCCAAAACAAATTTTACAACATAGAACCCTAGATTTCTAAAGAGAAGACAATATATTTGTAACAGAAAATGGTAGATCATTTGAAAAAAATAGGTGGCATCTGACCATGGGATGTCACGTGACCATGTTCTTATGAATTAGGTTATGGTATACCTCTGAGGTCATAAGGTTGAATAGTCCCAGAAGTAATGAATCATGAAATATGAAGGTATGAAGTGATATATCCAAAGTTAGACATGAATGTATCCAGGGGACAAAAATAAACTGCAGGAACACGTGCATAGATTTCCACATCATCTGTCAGTGTTTCACTTGTGCTTCTCCCTAAGTTTTTATTCATGGTTACATGAGGGGTCATTTAAAACCAACTTCTGTAAGAGAAAAAGTGCCAAATTGGATTCACAGAAGGGTCAACTGTGTATGTGGGTCCAAGCTGAAGACACACTTCTGTACTACATACAGCCCCACACCAAGGTCTCTGAAAGGAACATTCTCTCTATGAGCAGTACTTCAAACACTTCGTTCAGTCATAAACTGAAAAAAGAAATAGCCCAAAGTAGAACTCTTCTTGGTGCCAAAGAGTTTGACTAGTTAGCCACATAGTTGGAAAGGAGAAAATGGGAAGTTTGAGGATAAGAAGATTTGAGGAAGAAGCATGGAGATGCAGATACATAAACATTTTGGACCCAAATTGTAAAAATCTTTATACTACATATTTGTGTCACCGAGGGAGTTCCATTTTCTGTTTTCCTAAAATAACTGTTTAATACTGTAAATATCCTTCTAAATACTGTTTCAACTGTATCCCATAAATTATATATTTATTTTATTCTCATTCATTTACATGTATTTGTTTTTAATTTCCCTTGAGAAATTTCATTTGACACCAGGGATATTTAAAAGTGGGTTGTTCAATTTCCATATATTTGGGAATCTTCCAGCTATCTTTCTCCTATTGATTTCTACATTAATGCCATTATGGTCTGAGAAGATATTTTGTAAGATTTCTTTTCTTTTAAATTTTATGATTGATTTTGTGGCTCAAAATATTGTCTCTTTTGGAGATATGGCCTTGTGCACTTGCAAAGGGTATGTGCTCTGCTTTTGTTGGATACAGTGTTCTACAAATGTTTATTAGATCTAGTTGGTTGGTAATCTTCTACATTTTTATGAATTTGCTGTATATTGTTCTATGTATTATTGAGAGAGGTGTGGATTTTTTTTAACTGTAATTGTGGTTGTATTTTAGTTTATCAGTTTTTGTCCCATATATTTTGAAGCTTTTTTGTTAGTAACATACATAGTTAGGATTGTTGTGTCTTAGAATTATGAACCGATTTTTCATTATATAATGAAATGGGGCATCACATAATGTACTACTTTATTCTTAATACTATGCCTGTTCCGAAGTCTTTTAGTCTGATGTTACTATAACCACTATAGTTTTCTTTTGGTTATTGGTTGCTTGATATATTTTAATCCATCTTTTTATTTAACCTGTGTCTTTATATTTAAAGTGAATTTACTGTACACACCATACTCATGTATTGCTTTTATATTCTGTTTAACGGGGCACCTGGGTGGCTCAGTGGGTTAAAGCCTCTGCCTTCGGCTCAGGTCATGATCTCAGGGTCCTGGGATCGAGCCCCGCATCGGGCTCTCTGCTCAGCAGGGAGCCTGCTTCCCCCTCTCCCTCTGCCTGCCTCTCAGCCTACTTGTGATCTCTCTCTCTCTCTGTCAAATAAATAAATAAAATCTTAAAAAAAAAAAAAATTAAAAAAAAAATTTATATTCTGTTTAACTGGCTCTGTCCTTTCATTGGTGAGTATAGATCATTTATA
This sequence comes from Potos flavus, assembly GCA_028534135.1. Lineage (NCBI taxonomy): Eukaryota > Metazoa > Chordata > Mammalia > Carnivora > Procyonidae > Potos > Potos flavus. Next base: position 86,393,933 of record CM052900.1, on the reverse strand, counting down.
TTTAAAGTGATTATAAATTTTTTAAAATCTACTCTCTTTGTAGATATTTTCTATTCCATTTTTCACAAAGAATGTTTTTTCTTCCTCTTCCATCTTCTCTTGTGTGAAGGTTTTTTTTATGATTTTTTAATCTTCTCTATTGAGTTATTATTTTTATCTTTTTTAAGAAATGTTTTTAGTAATTGCAAGGGTTTAAAATATACAATTTTAAGTTACCAAGGTCCAAATTCAAATGATATTGTCCCATTTTACATAGAGAGTAGTAACTTTACAACATTATATTCCTAATTACTCCCCTCATCCTTCATGCTATTGTTCTCATTGTGTCTAATTTATATTATATATAATATATGTATATGTAATATATACAGTACATACATTGTTATTATGCATATATGTAATACATTGCTCCTACATTTGCTTTAAGTAGTTTTCCTTTAGAATAGTTAAAATGAGAAAATTTGACTTAATTTTACCTTCTTTAATTTTCAGCACCATTCCCCCCTTTTTTTTTGTAGACCCATTTCAGTCTGGTATCATATTCTCTCTACCAGAAGAGTTTTAACAGTAATTGTTGTAGTAGGTCAGCTGGCATGGATTCTTTAGGTGTTTGATAATTTCTTTATTTTTTCTTCATTTTTATAATATAATGTCACTGGGTATATTATTAAGTGGACTTTTTAAAAAAGAACTTTTAAGAGGTCATACCTTTGTTTTCTGGCTTGCATGACTTTGGCAAGGTATCTGTAATAAGTTTTATCTTCGTTTCTCTCTATTGTAACCTTTTTTATTTTTTTATGTTAGTGCCTTCACTTTTTTTTTTTTTCTTTTTTTTTTTGGTTTGTTTTTTGGAATCTCAATAGAACATGCCTCAGTGTAAGCCTCTTGTTTGTTTCTTGTTTGTAGTTATCCTTCTTGGTGTTTTTTTGAGCTTCTTGTGTCTGTGTTTTCATGTCTGACGTTTATTTGGAGTTCAGCTAAGCTGGAGACAGAGCTGACTTTCCAGGTGTTAGAGTAACTGATTAAAGCAACAAGACAAAATGGAAATAACAACTAAGCCTCTAATCACTTACTCTGATAGTATACCCTGTTCTATTTTCCCCAGTGGAATAGTATGCCCGTTGAGGGTCAGGTGGATCAGCCCACACATGGGGTTCCTCTCACTGTTGAGGTAGCCCAGAAAAAAATGAATCCTGTGGTTTTCTGGACCCAGGCAGCAGTGGGAGGAATAGGGGAATGAGCACGAGTGGAAAAAAGTACTGAGTACTAAGTTGTAGTGGAGAAAAATATCAAGTTTCCCTGATAAGACCCTTAAGTAGAGGTGCCTTGGCTAGGAATGCAGATACACATAAAAGCATGGTTAGCCAGAGAGGCTCAGTGAGTCCTGGCTTCAGCTCCTTTCAGAGACTGTATACATTGCTTATGCATCAAGTCTGGTGTGGGGAGAGCAGCTTTACTCTGTGAGGCCTGCCAGGTAAAGTCTTTGTAAGGTCAGGCCTGAAAAATCACATACATTTAGACAGAAGCTAGACTCAACATGAAGTTTTGAAAATTTACAGCCATTATTTTTTCAAATATTTCTTCTTCCCCTTTATATCTGTCTCCTCCTGTAGTTGCAATTACACATATGTTAGAACACTTGATAGAGTTCCACAGCTGTTTGATGTCCTGGTTTTTCTCCCTATACTGACATTTTTGTGTTTCAGCTTGGGTAATTCCTATTGAGTAATTCTTAATTTCACTGATTTTTTTCCTTGGCTGTGTTGATTATGCTGATGCACCTGTTGAAGGCTTTATTTCCATTATGTGTCTTTAATTTCTAGAATTTTCCTTTAATTCTTGTATAATTTCCATCTGAAATTACCCATGTGATCATGTGATCATGCATGTTATCCTCCTATCCATTAGAGCTTTGAATTTATTAATCATGGTTATCTTAAATTCTTTTTTTTAAGATTTTATTTATTTGACAAAGATAGCACAAGCAAGGAATCAAGGGGAGCTGGAGAGGGAGAAGCAGACTCCCTACTGAGCAGGGAGCCTGATGCGGGCTCAATTCTGGGGCCCTGGGATCATGACCCGAGCCAAAGACATATGCCCAACCAACTGAGCCACCCAGGCACCCCTCTTAAATTCTTTATTAGTCAAATCTAGCATTTGTCTTACATCTGAATCTGGTTATCATGATTACTCTTTCTCTTTGAAAGAGTTTTCATTTTGTTTTGTTTTGTTCCTTTTTCATTTGTTTTTTAAGTGTCTTATAATTTTTTTGTTGTTGAAAACCAGACATGTTATGTAGAGCAGTTGACACTGAGGTAATGGTTTTATGCCTCAGAATAGTCACGTTTCCTTCTGCTAGGCTTTTGGTTCAGGAGATTTTATTAATCCAGTTTAAGAGTTGGGCTGCATTTGAGATTTGTTCTTCTATAGTTTCCCTCAAAGCAACATAATCTTTTGATTTACAGAGACCTTGTATCTAGGGTGTTTGGTGCCTTAACAGAGCAAAATTTGCTTGATTTTGAATTTTATATTTCCCTTTCTGCTGTGACTCTGAGACAGATTTTTACATGTTGTTCTGTCCTCTAAGCAGTGTACCATTGTTATTGTAATTAACCATTTGACTTGGTGGTGGTATGAGGGGAAGTGTCTCTTCTTCATTTTAAGATTTTTGTCTCAGGCATGCTCCATGTCCCTGGCTACTAGGGGTATGGCTTTCTTGGATCTCCTTTGCCTTCCTTGCCTGGAGTTTTGGGCTCAGTGTTTGATTTTACCTCTCCCCAGCAGGGTTTTATCCCTCCCTTTTCCTTGCTGTCCCTTAGCTGAAATAAGTGTTCACTAACTAAAGCCAGCAACATTAGTCTTTCTTGCACATACTGTGTTTTGTGTGCAGCTAGAGAGGGGAAGGATCAGTAGGAGTTACTTGTCCCTACTGTATGGCTTCTGTTCCCCTCCTCAGGTCTGCACCATAGTCAGCCCAGCTCCGGGCTCTTGTTGATCTTTTTGGTGAACTGCTGGCAGGTTTTGTGGAGAAATAGCATACAAGGGTACAAACTCTCCCCAACTTCTACAGCCCCCAAGGGTTTCACAGTTTCAGCAGCTTCTTGCTGGTGTGTGATTGCATCTACTTTATTTGTGTGAGTTTTAGCAGCTTTTCTTCTCCTATAGGAAGTGTCTCTCCTTAGATTTTGGGTCAGTTTACTGATTTCTGATAAGTTCAAAAAAGTCATGAATTTGAAGTAATTCAACTCTTTTTCATTGTAAGAGTGGTAGTTCCTTCCACCTTCTTACATTCTGGAGAGGAAACTGGAAGTACAGTGGTTAATTTTAGGTCAATAAATATTTATTTTTTTCCAATGGGTATATAGTATATTATGTATACTACAGAATGAATTTGAATTAAGGTACTGGAAGCATTCACTAAGATATTTCATAAATGGTCATCACTTACTTTCTTTTGAGAAAGAGCAGTTCTTGAAGTATCACTTGCATGACCAAATAATAATTGACAAATAATTAAGAATTTAGAAAAACCACATCAGTGGTTTTCTGTCAACAATTAAATGGGTTATATCTGTGTTCTGGGGCTATTATGAAGTAATTTGTGATATGTTGTTTCATCCAGGATGTGATCAATGTTAATTACTTAGAAATAGCAATGTAAATTTGATCAATAATATTCTAATTTTGAGATTTTCCTCCCTTTAATGAGTATAACTCTGTCATTAGTAAATGAAACCTTGTTATATAAATTGCAGGATAATGATAATTAACTCAAAAAGGTTCAACTATATTGCAAGATAATGATATTTTACTCAAAAAAGGTTCAAATGCATTAACCCCAGCATTCAAGTAAAATTAACCCATGTCAGGTGGAAATAGCAGGTGTCACAGAGAATTTTTTTCTAAAGCTCTGTACAAATCAAAGCATTATTCCATCTTGGAAGCTCTCTTCCTTATTCTCAATTATTTTAGCAAATTTTACCTAATTTCAAAGAATTCCTATAAAAACAATAAGCACATATACTTCCATTCTTTTAATAATAAATATTCTGTATCACACATCTCAATTTACAGCACTGCTTTTGTGTTGACTATAAATAATTCCATAACTGATTTATTCTTTTGCAGAAGTTAAGCCTCTGTTAACTTCAGCCTGAAATATTAAATCATGTGACTAGATAGGTGAATAATGCATCATTTCTGAGATCAAGAAACTAATTAATAGGAGAAACGGGGGATAAAATAGGATTCGGTGGATTAATGCCGTAATGGAGGCATGGCCAATATAATTTAGATATGCCTAAAAAGGATTATTTAGCTCTGCCCTATAATGGCCAGAGAAGGACAAGGTAGAGAGGTAAGAAAGTAAGATCGTATAGTACCCACGGTTTTTATAGCAAATGTCAAATGATAAGGGAAGTCCTTGACTTAAGGGACATAAATTGATACCAGTGTTCGGGAAAATATAGACCACTGCTTTAAACAAATAGCAATCCAGTCACATGAAATGTTCAAGGAGGTGTTCTATGTGCAACACAACAAAACAGTGCTAGGAAGTGAGTTATGTTCTTGACATAAAAAATCGGGTTAGTCATGAAATTGATTTGTTATTTTTCACAAATATAGTCATCAGCTAAAAATATATATTGTTATGTAATTATTGAACAGTGAGAAGTACTTGATTAATACTGCTGTGGATGCAGAATAACAAAGCCAACAAAACTGTCTGTGTTTTGATCCCGGGAAATTTGAATACATTAAGCTACATGGCAAAGGAGAATTAAGTTAGCAGATGAAGATAAGGTTCTAGTAAAATGACTTTAGAATAAGGAGATTATCTTGGATTATCCAGATAGGACCCATCAGTGTAAATGCAAGTGTGCTTAGGGAGAAAGAGTGAGAAGAAGAGTCAGAATAAGACAAGGAGTTGTGATGATGGAGATAAGTTTAAAGTGATACAATTTTGCTGGCTTTAAAGATGGAGGATGAGGGTCATGAGCCAAGGTACAGGGCCAGTCCATAGATATATAAAAAAAGGCAAGGAAACAGATCCTCCCCTAGAACCTCCAGAAAGGAACACAGACATTTTGATTTTAGCATGGGGATATCCATCTCAGATTTCTGAACTACAGAACTGTAAGATAATAATTTGCATTATTGTAAGTCACTGAGTTTGTGGTTATTAGTTTTATAAAACAAAATATATACAACTGGTTTTGAAAACCAGTGGAATCATTTAACACATTTAGGAATAAACTAACATAATCCCACTTAATAACAGATTCTCCTGAGGGGAGATAATGCCATGGAAATAGTCTCTTAGTGTGGGAGGATCCCATGGGAAAGGAAGGCAACAAAAGCAACATAGCAGAGAGGGAAACTGATTGACTAACATGATAGACAGAATTATCTAATACCCACACTCTTTAATTAATCATGGAATTCTTGGGATGGAAATTAGGAAGGACTCTGTGACTAGTTCTGACTTATGAAATGAGAACACAGGTGACATAGGCTCTGCATGATTTTAAAGTCTGTCTCCTCCTATGACATGAAAATCAGAGAAGTCTCATGTTGAGATGGTACAGATACAAGACTGAAACAGCCTGAATGGCTGTGCTACTGTACAAAGAACAACTGCCCTGGAGAGTTGCCCAAGCTTGTTAGGTAAACTAGAAATAGACCTTCTTTGTGTTAAACCACTGAGATTTGTAAAGTTGTTGTCATGACAGCATTGTCTAGCTTATTCTAATGAATAAGAAGTCCAAAAAAACAAATCATTCATACCTCAGAACCCAATAAAGTGAAGGTTAATGCTCATAAGGAGATACTCTGTAATATTTATTATGAACCTTTAATTTAGCTCTCCTCAAAGAGATCTGTGACCAAATATTGGAGTAACTGTGCACTAGAAAAAGAAAACTACCCAGACTTTGTGGGTATTATTCAACAGCAGCTCTATGTTAAAACTTCCTTATGAAGATGGTATTTTACATTGACTCACAATTCAATGTCAATTTTAAGCATTAGAAGGTACAGTTTTAATTCAAATCTGCTTGACTATAGCCCCTATATCATCTGTCTATTATTTTTCCTGTTTCCCAGCATATTGTTGAAATATATATCCTCAGCATTGAAAGAAACTACATTTTCCTCTTGAGCAAATGTTGTTATGGTAAGAAATACCAAATGGAAGTTCTTGGAGTTCAATTACCAAAGTAATAAGTGAAAAGAAATGCCATATTTGTCAGGATATTTCAGATATTAACTTCATCATGACAGCCTTAAAAAATGTAGGAGTGATCTCACCTTAACCCTCTAGTTGGACACTGCTGCAGACAGATGGGTTCAGTAGGAAAGCAATGAATTACCATGTACTGGACCAAATATAATTTGGTCTTCCCTAAACATTCATCCACATTGTTTTTACCACATAGCATCTTCGGGCTCTGGTAACTCCTGATACAATTAGTAATTTAATCCCAATAAAGCACATCTAGATGCTGACCTTGTCCCTAAAATTTGAGGGCATGTATTTTTAGAGGGTCAAGATCTTCATGTTACCAGAGTGATCTTTGTGCTAAGATATGACAAGGCATAGAATGTCAGTATATCTCAAGGAAAGTTTCAGAGCATGTGAAAGTCACAAGAACTAATAGCAGATATGAGAATATAAATATAAATAGAGATGTCTTTATTTTGGAGAAACAGACTTTTTTGTTTAGAAATAACATTTTAATTCGTGGACAATTCAGGAATAAGTAAAGTTATGACTTGTTAAAACAACTCACAAGTTAATACTAACCAACTGTGCTGAGTGATTCACATTTCATATAAATTTAATTATAAAATAAATAAGATATATTCAATTTCTATCACTAAGAAACAAAGAACAAGTAAATGAAAGGGGATTCAAGTGGAGATCTCTGACAGCCTAGGGGAAAAAAAACAAAAAAACAAACAAAAAACCCATTTCATGGTACAGATGGAAAAATGATATATGAATAAAGTCACTTTTGTGTTTCAGGAATGTAGACAGATATAGAATCAAGAGAAGTTCTGAGGATTGATAGTCAGAAAAACAACAAAAAAATAATATTGCAACTTTCATAAACCTTTCTTATTGCCAAATTTAAACAGTTTTTTCTTCTGCTGAAATTGTTCTAATCCAACTAGAGACAAGACTGGGAGGCTCAAGGGAAGGAAAGTAGCAAATGAAAATTTTTATATGAAATAAGGAAATAAAGGACTGATTTAGTTCTTTTGACAACATGTCTGTTTTCAGCATAAATGAGAACTATTCATATTTTAGTACAGGCTATTCATATAGAAAAAAAATTCTAAGAATTCATATAGCAGAAAAGTGCCTTTCAATCTCTTTTTATTGTAAATAGATACACTGCTTAGTTTGTATTTGTGTAGTGACCCTCCACCTTTCTAGCTAGACTTACAAATTTGTCAAGAGAACAAAAGTATGCTTCTGGTTGGCTTCAACAAAGCTGTGGGGAAACTATCATAATATGCCTGTTTAATCAATATGCTGGACAAATGATTTTTAGAAGAAGGGAATTATTGACAGTTGCCTGCCCCAAAATTCATACAGATATGGGCATATCTTGTCTTCCATTGATATAATTGGAGATTATTTATGTCTATAAATCTATAAGCTCTAGACAGTAATGATGAATTACATTTGGACTGGAGTATATATTATTTGAAATCAATAGCAGTTTTCTCAATGATAATAGACATTTCCATTAAAGTCACTGACTTGCACTTTTTGAAATATTTCTTCACAGAAGGGGTGACTGATAATATTGCTATTGTGTAAATCTGTGTGAAGTTATCGTGAATTTAAAAAACTGGTGTGTCTATAAATCACTATATAGTGGAGTCACTCTGGATAAATTAAATCTGCAAAATACTAAGAGAAAATAGATCTTAGTATTAGAATTATAAATGGAGTGCAGTAGATTTCTGAGTTTCACGAATAAAAATAACTAGGAGGTTTATACCTTACACTTAATCAGTTACTTTAAGCATTTTAATGTATGTATAAAAGATATTATTGGTTTTTCTATTTTGAATCAAGCAGCTTTTACTTTAACAGAATAAATCTCTCTATCTTAGGTAAAAGAAGTACATACATGGATACTAAATTCGAAGACTTGGCTATAGAATTCATTAATTGATTTAAAATGTTTTTTTTACAGATGTTTATTTTGCACCTATTTAGTTTGGGGACTTGGCATAAAATGGTAAACAGAGCATTTGAAAATATTAATCATTGCTTATACCACTATCTTTATATTCATTCTTCTGAGCTTTAAGAGTCTTAGATGTTTCCTTATGGGTCATAGACTGGGGAAATAAAATAGTATATATTGTTATACAACTTTCTTACCGTAAACCATGGTAGATGAATATAATAAGTGTGTTTTTCAGGGGCCCCCGGGTGGCTTTGTGGTTAAGTGTCCGACTCTTGATTTTGGCTCAGATCGTGATCTCGGGCTTGTGAGACTGAGCCCCACATAGGGCTCTACGCTTAGTGGGAAGTCTGCTTGAAGATTGTCTCCCCACTCTCCCTCTGCATGTCCCCCCCGTGCATGCTCTCTCTCTAAAATAAATAAATAAATCTTTTTAAAAATGTGTTTTTCAGGTGTAGAAAATCATCAACTGATTAATGACAGTCTTAGGAAAGTAAAACAAATCTATAGTAATTATTATTGTTGAATACTAATATATTATTAATAATATATTATTAATATTAATATATTATTTTTTCAGTTGTTGGGGAATTCTTTTTTTTCCCCCAAATACTTTTATTTTATTTTTTCAGTGTTACAAGATTCATTGTTCATGTACCACACCCAGTGCTCCATGCAATATGTGCCCTCTTCAATACCTACCACCAGGCTCACCCAACCCTCCACCCCTCCCCTCCAAAACCTTCAGTTTGTTGCTCAGAGTCCACATATATTATTATTATTATATATTATATTATATGTTATAATATATTATTATTATTAAGCTTGGTATCTTTAAAGTCTGTGCTCTTCAGAGCATCAGTGTGATCCTCTTTCCACTGGAATCACAAGGGTGGTATGAAAGAAATGACAGTGTATTCCAGGAGTCAAGACTTGAGAATTATTTACCAAAAACCCTGAAAGCCTGTATAAAAGCACTAGTGAAATTTCTTTGAATTTTGTTTGTTAGTTTTTTACTTAACAAAAACACATCACTTGTTCATTTATTCATCTCTTTATTCAAAAGCATAATTGATAATTCACTATATACCTCGTATCTTACTAGGTACTAGGGTAATATCCTATGTCTAATACTCTTCCTGCTTCTACAAAATTTATGAACTAGTGAGAGAAACCAACATTTGACACATAATTAGGTAGCTGCTGGTTGCTACAGGTGGTCATAAATTGAGTGATTAGGGAAGCCTTGTCCCCAGTAATAATATTTACAGTCACAGCTGAAGGACACATAAGGTAGTAGCCAGGGAAAGAAGGAAGTCATGAAAGAGGGGAGAGTTCTAGACTGAAAAAGTATCTTAGGCAGTTTTCCTGAGTGGGGTAAAAAATGCCACGTATGAAGAATGGAAAGTGACTCAGCTGTCTGTGAGGAGAGAGTGAAAGCAAGAGTGGCTGTTGCTAAGTCTTTGGAGGTAAATAGGGTATAATATATGTGTGGTCTTAGAGAAGTCTTAAAGATTTTTCTCTTTTCTCTAAATAATAAGCCGATGAAGGCTTTGAAATAATATCTTGACATTTCCAGTTTATATTTAATAAGATCATTATTACAAATGGAGAGGGGGTAGAAATAAATCTAAAAGACATGAATGATTTGCCCCACCTCCATCAACTCTGAACTCATCCTTACTCCTCTCCTCCTAGATCGGCCCATACCAGCCACAGTGATCTCCAGAAGTTTCTTCCATCTCTCTTAGTCTTTCCCACCTCAGGGCCTGTGCACTGGATTTTCTCCTTCCCTAAAATACTTCTTAGAATATCCACATGTCTTAATCCTTCAACTATTTTTGGTTTGTTATCCTATCAGAGTGGCTTTTTCTTACCTCAAAAATAACAGCCCCACACTCCATCAACCTGATATTTACTTATCTTCATTAATCTGCTTTATCTTTCATTGTACTTCTCACCATCATGCATGCTACTTATTTATCTTTTATTCTATGAAGTACTGAGCTTCACCAGGCAGGACCTTCATCTGCTCTATCCCATTGCTACACTCCTAGCACTAAGGGATTATGCCTGATAAATAGTAGGTGTTCAATAAATAATTTCTCAGTGAATGAATGAATTAATACTAAAAAGTCTCTTTTAGGCACTGGGAAACCAGTGATAAACAAGACAGTCATTACCATCAAGACCTTTATATTTTATTACATGGAGACTTGATGCTCAAATAACTGCATAGACATATATTAGGATGTAACCAGATTTTCTCCACCACAGGCCCTTATTTCTACACTGCTTAAATGATTCATTTCAATAGTCTAATTCAGTCATTTATTCAGACAATGTTTATGCACTGAATTTTTATATGCTTCAAATTCAGAAAACACAAATGTGATGATTCCAACTCTTGTAGTAAATGCTACTGAGTGGTAAAAACATTCATGTAAAACAATTTTAATAATATATAATAAGAGTAAAAGAAACACGTAAAAAAAATACCACGATAGAACAGGAGAGTAAAATAATAATCTGTCTGAAGATTTAGGGGAAAATTCCCAGAAAGTACTCTTAATAGTGATTCTTAACAGAGGAGTAAAATATTACTGTGAGACACAGTGAGAAAGATGTTCCAGTAGGGAAAGAAAATAGAACAAATACAAAAATAAAAGTAGGAAGAATTAGGCCTTATAGATTTATAGAAATTTGCTGTATTTGTGGGAGTTAAGTCTGAAAAGTTAAGTTAGGTCTGATAATAAAGGCCCTTATAGTTAAAAAGCAATTTGAAGTATGCCTTTTTTCAAGTAAGGCATCATAGCAATATTGCCTTTGCTCTGACAACATGAATATATTTTCATTTTAAGAAGATAGATCTGGTGGCATATTAAATTTGGATTAATAGAGTTAAGAAACAAAGCCTGAAAGATAAGTCCTTTGGTAGAAGATTATGAAATTTCATTTCTGATGTTGGAAGGGTGAATAGAAAAGTGTGAAATAAAATACATTGAAGAAAAATGAAATAATATGGTAATGTGATGGGGATGGAGAAAATCAAAGAGTATCTGGTTTTCTCCTAGGTAACTAGGAAAATGGTGGTTATCTAGTAGATCTGAAAAATAAGGACTGAAGAATCCGTTCAGCTAAAAGATGAGTTTTGGTTTGGATAGATTAAATTTTGTCATATCTGTAGGACTTTTAGGTGGCAAAACATCAGGAATACAAAACTTGAGGAAAGGTAAAAAAATATATATATGTTTTAAAATCATCATGTTTGTGGTGTGCTAATGTGATACAATATATGATTTCATCAAGGGAAAATAAATAATTGAAAAAGAGATGAAACCACTTTGGAACCCTGAGTACATCAAAACCTGATGATTGAAAAGAGTGGGTTTTTATTGTTTACAGCTTTATTCATAATTGCCAAAACTTTGAAGCAAGATGTACTGCAGTAAGTGAATGGATGAACAAATTGTGATACATTGTACAATGGAATATTACTGAGAGATAAAAAGCAGTGAGTTAATTAAGTCATAAAAGAGACTTGGAGGAAACTATAATGCATATTATAAGTAAAAGAAGCCAGTCTGAAAGGGCTCAATATTGTATGATCCCAACTATCTGACACTGTGGAAAGGGCAAAACTATGGAAACTGAAAGATCAGTTATTTCCAGAAGTTAGTGGGGAGGAATGGAGGAGTAAATGGAACCCAGGGATTTTTAGGGCAGTGAAACTCTTCTGCCTGATATGTAATGGTAGATACAGATCATTATGTGTTTGTCAAAATCTATAGAATATACAACCAAAAAATACTTAAACTATGAACTTTAATTAATAATAATATATCAATATTGGTTTATTTTAAGTTGTAAGAAATGCATCACATTAATGCAAGATGTTAATAGTAGGGGAAACTGGGAGAGACGGATGTTGTGTGGGAACTTTGTACTTCCCACTCAATTTTTTTGTAACTCAAAAACTTCTCTAAAAAATAAAGCCTACTAATTAAAAAATAAACACATCAAATGCTGGCAAAGATACAGAACAACTTGGGAGGGTGGATAAAAATAACTAGAAAATGAAACATAAAAACTATGATCAAATGCATATTGGAAGAAGGAAAAAGCACATGGAAAACAAATGCTATGCTAATATCAAATAGGATAAAAAGTGAAGAAGTGAACATTTTTCTAAGAGCTGATCAGTAATCTTAAGAATAAATTCCATAGGGAAAAGATTAAAAACTAGAATTCTGATTAAAAACTAGAATTCATAGGAACTAAATTGGAACTAGTACCTAGAGATTTAATTTTTGCGGCAGTTTCTTCTTTTAATTCAACTTCCTCATTGGAGATAGTGCAAACTTTCTAAAGCGTAGCTTCTGCTTATCATCCATCAGCGAATATTCACTATCTATACAATGAAGCCCAATTTTTAAATGTATTAAGATGCCTGCCTTAAATATATACTTAAATCTTTCTTCAAGGGCTTGCATAATATGGAAATTGTTTATTTTTAGTAAGTGAGTGAGAATATATATATTTTATTTTTTTATTTTTTATTTTTATTATTTTTTTTATTTTTTTTGAGAATATATATATTTTAATTGAAGTTCTTCCTACATATATAGGTTCAGAATAGTACCATCTTTAAAATGTTGGACCAATTCCAATGCATTGAGAAATAAATGGATAAGAATACATATTGAAATGATAAGCAATGGCAGTAATATGTTTTGCTTGATCCTGTCAGAGAAAGCAGGGCCTTGATATACATGAAAAGGTTGTAAGATTTTTGATCTTTATCATTTTTGACCCTGGGTATTTGAGGATAGTTATTTTGGTAGTGTCAAGGTACAGAAACCTAAGCCTGTCATGAACTGAGGAAATACTAATGCAAATCAAGTATTTTCTTGGGTGTTCTGGAACTTAAACTGGTGAAATGTTAAAAAGATCTATAGGTGTTGAGTCCAGGCCAGTATTTGACATTGTTACATGTTTTGGCTGCAGGGGAACTTTTCTGTTTAGATTTAAGGAAGTTGATATTATCCAGAAAAGTATCTTGTACCCTATGGTTACAGAGGTATACAAGTTTTACATTTTCCAAAATTAGATTGAACAGTATTCACCTTGTTACTTACAAAATCAAAGGCAGCACATGCACCAGATATGGACATCTCATCTTATCTTGAACAAACAGATAATCCTCAGAAATACTTATATTTGCTTGGTTATCACACTGAATTTTAGAACAGCTGAAGACTATTATAGACAGATTTCACAGAACTTAAACCATGAGCGACTGAATTCATTATTGATATTCTTAGTTTCTTCATTTGATTTAATGTCCTTATAAACACATAATTCAACAAAAACGGTTTCTATCTGTTTCCCTGCCCTCACCTCTACTCTGGCAGTAATGAGGCCAAAACAAAGTGACTATTAGAAATTCTGTGCACAATATCCTTGTCTGTAGGGTAAGTTTTACAACACAGGAAAATCGGTCCCTATCAACTAAATAATATTTCCTGCAATTTGAATCTGTGAAAAATATTAACCATGTATAGTCACTGTCTATCCAACTATGGGGGAGAAATTTTATTTACTTAGCATTGCCACAGTTTTTTGGTGCAGTCTTTCAGTTATTTGCTAGTACAAACTCCTTTTCATAATCCGTTTTCATTCAAATTTAATTTGCAACTAAATATGTCATATTTTTATATAAAAGTATGATTTTTAATTGGTGACAAAAGAACAGTGTAAACATTTAGAAATTAAAATGACATTGTCCACTTTTTCCTTTTCATACAGTGACAGCACACGATCTTCGCTAGCAATGCCTGAGTGTTTATTTTGTGCGAGGTACTCTTTTAAGTGAGCTGCAGGTGTTAGCTAATGCAATTCTCACAATAGTTCTAAGAAGTAAATGACATCCTTTTCCCTAGTATTACACATATAGAAACTGTGGCACAACTTAAAGTCATAAAACTCCTAGGAAGAAAACATAGGTGGTAAGCTCCTTGACATAGGTCTTTGGAATAATTTTTTTGGATTTGAACCAAAAGCAAAGGAAAAGCAAAACTAAACAAGCGGGACTACATCAAACTAAAAAGCTTCTGCACAACAAAGGAAACCGTCAACAGAATGTAAAGGCAATCTCTGGGATGGGAGAAAATGTTTGTAAATCATATATCTGATAAAGGGCTAATATCCAAATACATAAAGAACTCTCACAACTGAATAGCAAAAATAATGATAACAAATAATAATCCAATGAAAATGAGCAGAGGAACTGAATAGACATTTCCCCAAAGAAGACCATCCAGAAGATGGCCAGTAGGTACATGAAAAGATGCACAGCATAACTGATCATCAGGATGATGGCTTAGAAAACTTTCTTATTGAATTTGCAGATGATATCAAGGCTGTAGAAGACAATTGTTACATTGGGAAAGTGAATCTAATCTTATTTATAAAGACCTTGGCAATCTTTTGGTATAAAGAGAAACTTTGTAGGCAAAATTTAATAGTAATAAGGTAATAACACGTCTGGTGTTTTTAAAACAGTTGTACGATGAAGACAGAAAATGATATATGTTAGGAATTAATGTAAAAAAATCTGCCTTCAATTGATTACCTAAATGATAGCTAACATCTTGTTTTAGCTTTAAAAGTTATAAAATAGGGGCACCTGGGTGGCTCAGTCAGTTAAGCTTCTGTTTTAGATTTGAGTCATGATCCCAGGGTCCTGGGATCAAGCCCCAAATCAGGTCCCTGCTGAGCAGGGAGTCTGCTTGTCCCTCTCCTCCCTGCTCATGCTCTCTCTTGCTATCTCTGTCTCTCTCTCTCTCAAATAAATAAATAAATAAAGTCTTAAAAATTAAATTAAAAACATAAAAATTTTAAAATAAAGTCACTTTAGTATTAAAACTAAAGAGATATTGTTAGAATTACATTTATTTATTATCGCAAATAATAATGCAATTACACACTGATTCATCTGCTATGGCCAATGGTTTGGCGGATGGTCAGGGACTTGGTAGGAACATGACTAGAAAATTTTTGATAAGGAAATATGAGAAAGAGGAATGTTAGTAGACCTCTGTGAAACGGCAAGAAACATGAAGATAATTGTGTCCTGTGTATACGTTCACCAAAGGGTGACTTAAAAAAAGACAATTTTAACAGTTACGTCAATAGGATGACTCCTTTTATGGAAGTCAGTCAGTCTTGTTTCCTAACCACTCTCATCATTAGTCAGTAAGCTGACGAAGTGTCCATTGTGGAAGGTCATGCATGGGTTTGACTTCCACTCACCAAGCTCAGCCTGGATATAGCCACTGCTGAGTGCCCGATCTGCCAGGAGCCGAGATCAACACTGAATCCTCCATATGGCACCATTCTTTAGAGTGATCAGCCAACTACCTGGTAACAGTTTGAGTATATTGGACTGCTTTCATCATGGAAGAGGTATAGTTTTGTTCTTACTGAGCTTGACATTTACTCTGTTTACAGATTAGCCTTCCTTGCACATAATGCTTGAATTGGATATTGGGGGGGTGTTCTTGTTTTGTATTGTTTTGTTTTATTTTGCCTTCAGACTCAAAACATTGGTTGTTCCTATGTCTTCAGCCTGTTGGCCTTTGGACTGGAACTATACCATAGGCTCTTTTGGTTTTTCAGATTGTCCATTGCAGGTTTTAGGATTTGTCTGCTTTTATAATCACATAAGCCAGTTCTTTATAATTTCTTTCTCCCTCTCTCTCTCCCTACACACACACATACACACACACACGCACGCACACACACATACACACAGGTCCTTTTCGTTCTGTTTCTCTAGACAATCCTAACTAATACAAGTATCTTCTTAGAATTCTACTTCTCTACATTATATGTATTATTTTCCATAATAACTATCACCATCCCTGGTTTATGCACAAAAAATTGCAGACAATTGGGTGAACTTAGAATTGGAGTTTTCACAACAGGGCATGGGAACAAGGGAAATGATGGAAGACAGTTGGGTGGAGGTGAAGCGAAGTACAGATGAGCTAATGAAAGTGATACCTCACCAGTACAATTGCATTCAGAGACATAACACTCTCTTTGATTCTTTTTCTCCTTGTTATCATCTACTCTCAGCCCTAACTTTCTTTTTCATTTCTCTATAAAAGACATGGGCATTTATGTTCCCTATGTTTTCACTGTCTCTCATGTGCACAGTCTACTGGGACAATGCACTTAGGTCTTGGTTAAGAACTGTCAAATCCGATGAACAAAGAACAGTCCTCTTCCTACTTGTATTCCAGACCACCTAAAGACACTTTATCTTCTAGGAAACTCTGACTTTACTTTTGGTGAACCACCTTGCTTAATTCTACTCTTAGTCTGAAATGTAGTTTTTAAAAATCTGTATATTATTTAAATATATGTTAACTGAATGGTATTTTTTTGTTTGTTTCAAGTTTTAAATTCTAGTTAGTTAACATATAGTGTAATATTGGTTTCAGGAGTAGAACGTAGTGATTCATCACTTAAATACAACACCCAGTGCTCATCACAAGTGCCGTCTTTAATACCCATCACCCACTTAGCCCACTTCCCCCCCTAGCAACCTTCAGTTTGTTCTCTATCAGTAAGTCTCTTATGGTTTGCCTCCCTCTCTCTCCCTTTTTTTCCCCCTCTTCCCCTGTTTATCTGTTTCAATGGTATTGAATTAATCTTTATGAGTTCAGTTGGAATCTCAGTCTATCTAATTTGGAAACGAAGTTTCTATTTCTAGAAATAACCTCAGAATTTCTCTTACATGTACCAACAAATCTTCACTGGATCTAAGCGCAAGTAATACTATAATTTTGAGACTTCTCCCCTCATGATTATAATAAAAAAAATGTGAAATTCTGATTTTCCAAAGCCAGAACCATCACCTAGCCTAACTGAAGGTGTGTCAGACCTCCACTGTTGCCCAATAAATTCTGGGATGGTTTATCTACTTCTTTTAATATCGAAAAGAGAACAATACCTATTCTTGGCTACTATCATCAAGTACTTGGGTTCCTCACACTGTACTGAGTCCATTTGTAAATCCTGGTATTTTTTGCCTGGTGCATACCTTTACCAAAATAAGATGAGAAAAAATAAGTTAAATGATTGCTTCCATACTGTAATTTAGAACTACCAACCCATTTGAATCCTAAATCCTTTACCATGTCTAAATATCATTAATAGACTTGTTTTTTTTAGATGATGGCATATATTCTGAGAGTTGTATTGACCTTCCCTGAAATCTAACTTCTTTGGTTGCTGTGTGCTCCCCTCCCTGACAAGTATTTGACATTTCTGTAAATATCTGTATCTATACCATTAGAGAGGATTATGCTAACATCAATGGTGATCAGTGTTTATCTATAAGTACTTTCAGATAATGGCATTTCTAACTGTATTCTCTCACAATTCCTGCTGTGCATGAAATCATAAATAATAGAATTAGCCAAAAACATAATAGAGTTATTAGTTACTTATTTAATATCAATGCAGTTTCCAGGAGAAAAGGACATTTTAAAGGTCAACCAAAGGGGGGAAAGAGCCATAGATTAGCTTACATAAAATAGAAAAATTATGTTTAGGAAATAATTACACTCAAAGGCAACAAAGAATTGGAGTGAATATCTGAAAACTGCTGAGTAGACAACGGTGGAGATTTTTAATGTGTATTTCACACAAATAATAGAAATAAAGAGAAAAATGAGATGGTTTATATCACTGGTATATAAAGATACAAAAATTAAAATAGTGATTTTACAGAAAGACAAAATTTCAGCAGTGTAGCATATTTGCGTGTGTATATTTTTGATTAATTTCCAGTGCCTAGATGGAAATATACAATGCTGCTGGGAATACAAACTGAAGTTACATTTTAAGGGACAATTTAGCATAATGTGTCAAACAGCTTCTAATGAATTATTCTTAGAAAATGATTGAAAACCTGTCCCCATATTTATGTATCTGTGTGTATGTGTGTATATAAATATAAATATCTATATACATATATTATAGCAAGCTGTATAGAAACGGAGAAGAATAAAATTTTCTAATATAAGGGGATTGATTAAATTGTAATATGGAATAGACTTTGAAGATTATTTTTAAAATATAGTTAAAATATACAAAATTTTGAAATGAATATTTTAGAGCAAGTTTCTAAATAGTTAAAATTCAATCACAAGTTTGGAGGATGAAAAGCATTTTACATTAAAAAAACTGAAAGTTTAAACATCAAAATGTTACAGCATACATTTGGTACTGGGAATTCAAGATGCTTGCATGCTTGTGTGTATGTGTAGAAAGAAAGGTGGATGATAGATGATAGATTGATAGACCGATAGATAGATGATAGATATTTAGTAGGTGTGTGTAGTAATCCTAATAAAAAGTAACTTAAAAAGTTGATGACTTAATAGGTTAACTTGAATATGAAAGTGCTTTGCTAGAAAATTGAGGTCAAAATTTCGGCCTACATTTTATAAACACCTGTGTAACTGCAAATATAAACAAACAAACAAAGAATACAGGAATACATAAAGCTTTTAAAACTTTGAAGAATTCAGAGAAGAGTTTAAAATTATCTTTCTATACTTACGAATTTGCATAGGTGTTAGAATTATGTACAGACATTCTCACAAACATTTCCCTATGATTATTTAAAGAAAAGATCATGTAAAATCTAATCATTTCATTTCTCACTTTCAGATTTCTTTTTGAGTTATTCTGATTGCATTAGTATGATCATATTAATAACCGGCCAGCATTCTCTGTAGTCAAAGATTTATTTCTTGAGAATAGTAAAGACTTCCTATTGCAGTTTCAGCACCTGTGAATGTCATAAGGAGAACATGAACTGGAAAATTTTTAAGATTGGCATAAAGGATGGAAAATAAATACCATGCAGAGATTTTCACCTCAGGTATTCATCATGTGGCTCAAAGCATGAGTCAGTTCAGTTTTCCCTCTGTGCTCAAGGGTCACCACTGTGGAGAGAGCTCTGCCCGCCCCCCCAACCCTACTTCGATCTCCTTTGGTGTTCTGGGAACTGATTGAATACAGCAGCATATTACTCAAGCTTAAAATGTAATGCTCTACCTCCCTTTAGAAAATTCAGTGCTCACCTCCTCTTACCCTGTTTTCATGAAAACAGGGAAGAATAAAACTGTTATTTTGTGATTATGCCATGTTAAAATATGGAACTGACTTAGTGAAATGACTTGAGGAAATTAGTAGGCACTTCTTAAATACTGATCTTTAGAAGCTATGCTGATTGGGAAAAAGTGCCTTCCTGAAAAGTCACTTAATTTTATGTTTCCTCTATGCAAGGTCAGTCTTATGTGTAGGCACAAAAGACTGCTGCCTGTGGTGTGAAATAAGAAAGACCATGAAAAATGATTCTGTTCCCAATGCTTTTGGTTTGTAGACTTTTGGAAAAATTTACACAGCACATATATTTGGGATTAATATTGATTATTAGTAAAATGAAAATATGATGCAAAGAATTATTAGCTCATTTAGCTTTATAAATTATAAATGCCTAAATCCAAGTAAGCTAGCCAAGGGCCAGTTAAAACCTAAAGAAATGTAATTCTAAGGAAATAAGATTTTATACACACACACACATATGTATATATGTATATATATTATATTGTATGTAGTATATAATATAGTTAATAATAATTTAATATTAATAATATATATTTGAAATTGGGAAAGTAAAACAGAGAACACTTAGGATGAAATATTCCTAATGCTCTACAGTTGCTCTTACTCTTATTTCTTCTCCTCTGACTCATTTTTCCAC
>CM052900.1:86295118-86363530 GCA_028534135.1 Potos flavus | reverse complement strand
CAATGATAAATAGAAGTGGTAAGAGCAGGCATCTTTCTTTTAATGTGATCTTAGGAGAAAAGCATTTTGTCATTAATCACTTTGTATGATCTTAACTCAGAGATGTCCTTTATCTTATAATCAAAGTCGCTTCAGACTCTGCTGTGCTAAGATCTTTTATCAGGAATGAATGTTGGATTTAAGTTATCTGTCTTTATATTTAAAATGTAATTCTTGTTGGTTGCTTTCAAATTTGTATCTGTCTTTATATGTAAAATATACTTGTTATAGGTTGCATTTTGTAAAGTATTTTTCTATATATTTTGAGAGGATCATATAATTTTTCTTGTTTTCAGTTTGGTGAATTGCATTTATTGGTTTTTGAATATTAAACAACTATCGCATTCATTTGAGAAACCCCAGTTGGTCCTAGTTTTTATGTTTTTGTTTTTGGTATATATATTATTAGATTCAATATGTTAAAAATTGTTTGGAATTTTTGCATCAATTTTATGAAGGCTATTGGTCTGTGTTTACTTCTCTTACAATGATTTTGTCTGCATTGGATATCTAGGTAATACTATCATTTTAGAGTAACTTGAGAAGCCTCCCCTTCTTTTCACATCTCTGGAAAAGTTTGCATGGATTTCATATTATTTCTTCCTTAAATGCTTGTCAGTGTGAACTAGTGGACAACATCTGTACCTGGAGTTTCCCTTGTATTAAAAACTAAAAAACTAACTAAACTAACTAAAGATTTAGTTAGAATTTCAGTTTGTTTCATATGATAGCTATGAAGCTATCCAGGATATATATTTTTTTCTTAGTAAGTTTAGGTAGTTCGAGTCCTTCATAAAAATTTTGCATTTCATCTAAGTGGTAGAATATATTGCCTTAAAGTTTTTCATAACATTCCCATGTTATCCTTTTAATGAATATAAAATCTATAATGTTTCTTATTCCTTATACTGGTAATTTGTGTTTTGTTTCTCTCTTCTTGTCTATATGGCTAAAGGTTTATCACATTTTATTGATCTTCAATGAGCTTTTGGTTTTATTGAATTTCCCTGTTGTATTTTATTTGTTTTATATTTATTTCTGCTTCTTTTTTATACTTATTTTGTATTTGATAAGCTCATCTCCTACTTTCCTAAAATGGAAGATGTAGCTGTTGACTTGAGTCCTTTGCTAATATTCAGTGTTCTTTGCTAGTGTTCACCTCTGCTAAGTACTGCTTTAGTCACATTTTACAAGATTTGACATGTTGTGTTTCATTTTTATTCAGTCCAAATAATTTCTAATTTCTTTTTGATTTATTATTTGACCCATGGATTATATAAAAGCATATTATTACTTTTTAAATATTTCTAATTTAATTTTATGTGGCTAGAGAACATCCTTTATATCACTTGAATCCTTTAAAACTTATTGACTGTGTTTTATGGTCCAAAATGTGATCTGCTTTGGTAAATATTCCATGTGTTCTGGAAAACAAAAAAGATATTCTTGAGTAGACATTTATTCTATAAATTTCAATTACTTCAAGTTGATTGATAGTGTCATACATATTCTCAGTGCCATTACTAATTTTCTGTCTGCTTGTTTTGTCAATTACTGAGAGGAGAATTGAAATCTCCAACTATAATGTGGTTTTGTCTACTTCTACTTACAAATCTGTCTTTGTTTTATGCTTTTTGAAAATCTCTTACTTAGTAGAGTTTAAGATTATTATGTACTTTGATAAATTGACTCTATTATTAGGAAATAATCTATATCTCTATCAATATTCTTTGCTTTGAAATCATTTTTTTTCAAAATCAGTATGACAACACCAACTTTGTTTTACTCAAATAGCAAGACATTTTTTTTTTAAGATTTTATTTGTTTATTTATGAGAGAGAGAGAGAGAGAGAACACAAGCAGAGGGAGTGGCAGGCAGAGAGAGAAGCAGGCTCCCCACTGAGCAAGGAGCCCAATGTAGAACTTGATCCCAGAACGCTGGGATCATGACCTGAGCCAAAGGCAGATGCTTAACTGACTGAGCCACCCAGGCCTCCTTTTTTTTTTTTATTTTTAAAAACTTTAAATTTATCATTCTTTATATTTAAGATATGTGTTATAAATTGCATTAGTTGTGTCTTTCTCTTTTATTCAATCTTGCAAGCTCTGCCTTTAAATTTAAACTATTTATATTTATTGTGAATATTGATATGGCCGATTGTAAATCTGTTATAGTGCTTTGTTTTTATTTGTCCCATTTATTTTGTGTTCTTATTTTTTCTCTTTTCAAGCCCTCTTTTCAATTAGTTGTGTATTTTTATGATTGTATTTTATCTAGTTTGGAAATTTATTTGCTATTATTCTTTGATTATTATTTTAATGATTGGTTTAGGATATATGGCATGTATCTTTTAACTTCCTTCAAGTGATATATCACCTCTAGCACAGTCAGGGACTCTCACAATATGATACTTTCATTTTTCCCCTCCCAAACTCTGTGCTATTGTTTCCTATAGTTTTCTTTTACAAATATTGTAAATCCCACACTACATTGTAGCTTTTGTTTGTACAGCCAATGATTTTTAAGATATTTGAATAACCAGAAATTGGTATCGTATTCCTTCTCCCTGAAGAAATGTTCTTAACACTACTTGTAACTGTAGATCTTCTAGCAATGAATTCTTTCAGCTTTTATATGTCTCGGAAAGTTTTGTTTTGCATTACTTTAGAAACGTATTCTGTGGTTATAGAATTCTAGGCAGACAGATTTTTCTTTTGGTACCTTCTATAACTTGCTCCACTGTCTTCTTGCATCATCTCTAATGAGAAATCTGTCATCTTCATCCTTGTTTCTCTGTAGCATTTTATATCTGAATACTTGGAAGATTTTATTTTTAATCCAGCTGTATGAGCTTCTGGAAAAGGCAAATTATGGAGACTGTTAAAAAGATCAGTCATTGCCAGCATTTACTGGGGAGGGGGAGATAAACAGACTGAGCACGGAGGATTCACAGATCAGTATGGTGGTATAATTTTAAATACATGTCATTATAAATTTGCCCAAATTCCTACAATGTGCAATGCCAAGCGTGAACTCTAATGCAAACTATGGACTTTTGGTGATGGTAATGTGTCAGTCGGGCTCATCCATTGTAACAAATAACACTCTGGTGGAAGATGTTGATAATGGAGACTCCGTGTGTATGAGGACAGAGGGTATATGGGAACTTTCTGTACTTTCCTCAGTTTTGCAGTGAGCCTAAAACTGCTCTAAAAAGAAAAAAAATGAAGTTTTAAAATATGAGAAAAAAATCTGAAAAAAAGAAGAAAAGAATGTCCTATAGTTGAAATCAGTATGCAGTCTTTTCAGATTGGCTTCTTTCACTTGCTAATATGCATTTGTTTCCTCCAAGTCTTTTCATGGCTCAATAACTCAGTTCTTTTTAGCTCTAAATAACATTCCATTGTCTAGAAGTACCAGAGATTATTTATCCATTCACCTAACAAAGGGCATCTTTGTTATTTCCAAGTTTTGGCAATTTTGAATATAGCTGCTATAAACATCCATATACAAGTTTTAATTGGACATTAATTTTCAACTCCGTTAGGTAAATACTAAGAAGCATTATTACTAGATTATATGGTAGCAGTATGTTTAGTTTGTTAAGAAGCCTTCAAATTGTCTTCCAAAGTGGCTGGACCATTTTACATTCTTACCAGTAATGAATTAGAGTTCCTATTGCTTCACTTCCTCGTCAGTATTGTTCCACATTTTGACCATTCTAATAAGCATGTAGTGGTATTTTATTCTTGTTTTAATTTGCATTTCCCTGATGACGTATGATGTGGAACATCTTTTCATATGCTTATTTGCCATCTGTATATTTTATTTAGTGAGGTATCTGTTAAGGTCTTTCACCCAACTTTTAATCGGGTTGTTTTCTTATTGTTGAAAAAGATTTGTTTAATTATTTAAAGGTTAAGTTATTTTAAAATTAAGAAAATTGTATGCTTCAATATCACCATAAACTGACAAATTGGCAATGGATTAATATCCAGAATATACAAAATGTTCCTATAAATCAAAATTTAAAAAGACAGTAAAAAATAAAATGAACTAAACATGTGAGCGATCATTTCACAAAGTAGAAAATATGAATCTAAAATATAGTAAAATAAAAAAAAGTTTAGCTTTGTTAGTAATCACAAAAATAAAATTTAGAATAAATGATTAAATATTCAATTAAGATTGAAAGGAGATATAATATTAATTCCATTAAGTTGGCAAAAAATAATACATTCATTTTACCAAATGTTGGTGCAAGTATGGATTTCCATAAACTTTGTACATTGTTGATAGAAATACAAATTGATGCACACACTTAGGTATATAATCTGGCTTCATAAATAACAGTGTCACTGTTAGGTTTATGATTAAGAGAAATTCTTGCTCATGTGCTCTAGAAAACATATATAATAATGTTCATAAAATTGTTTATAATAGCAAAAAATATAAGCATAAAATACAAAATATTTTGGTATCCATCTGAAGTATTCTTTGCAGTGAATTGGTTTGGAATCTTGATAAAAGAATTTGCATGCTGGCACATAGATCTTAAGTTATGGGTTAAATGCAAAGTTTATGATCTCAGCCAAGTACTTTAGGAGATAACATAATGGGAGCTGTTTTCATTAGGGCTTCCTCACTTTTTAGTGTCTCACATTAAGTGTGGATCAGTAGCATATGTTATTATTTTGTCTGAATCAAATGTAATAATATTTTAAATAGACAAAATAATATCTGGATGAACTAAAAATTTTTTTAGGCATCAGAAAAAAAAAATACACATTCAGTCAGTGGAGACCCATTTTACATGCCCTCTATGTAAAATACTCAGTTTACATTATTCTGCTCTTCACCATCCCTGACTAGGAATATACAAATAAAGATTTTCAATTTGAAAACATATATACAATTTCAAAGCAATATTCAGTGCCTAATAGTTATTAAGCAGAAATTAGTAATAATAATTGTTTTCATATAGAATTAAAAATGTAGTTCATGAAATTAGCTTAAACATATATATTTTATTTTCTTTCTCCTTGAATTTCCTTTCCTCTTTCATTTTTTCTTTGAACGTTTAATTGTGGTCTTACTCTATATCAGATATTATGAAAATAGAAGAGTTGCGAGTTGTAAATTAAAATTTTTATTATCCAATCATTTTATATTTTGATTATTATTACACTTATTTAAATCTAAGATAGAGTGGCATAGTTTTTATCTCTGTTTTGGACAGATTCTGTAAAACAGTGTACTCTAATTAAAATCACATTTATTAAAGCACTCATGAGAAAATGACTCTGTCTTATAAGGTGGAAGATGAATGAGTTTGGGTTTGGTCTTGTTTCAGCTTCTTTTCCCTTATCCATCTCCTTCAGCCAGTGACAAAGAAAACTTTCAGTAGTAGATTATCAATGTCAGGCACCCTAGAAGAATTGTGTGCTGAGGGATTTGAGAGTAGTAAAATATATTGGTGTGCCAAGCAAATAATTGACCTAGGAAATATAAACTAGTAGTTGTGATAGAAAGAAAAGTGAGTTATCGAAAAAAAACAAAAAAAAAAATTTCTAGTTTTATTGACTGTTTGGTGGGGAATAGCAACTTCCTTTTCTAACATGCACACTATAAGCAAATATTATATAAGCATGAAAATAATCTCTGAACTTTTGATTATTTTTCTCTCGTATGCTATTTAATGTATCACATTAAAGATCATTGATGATGATTCTAATTGAATATTAGAATATATTTGCTGTTTTTAAAATAAATATTGATTTGACTTGATTAAATTCTACCTTAAAAATATAGGTCTCCAGTAAATTTTAAAAAATTAAATGTCAATTGGTGATCATTAAAAGTAAAATAAAGTTTATATTTCAATAACAATAAAAATAATAACAATACATTTATGAAGTGGAATTCCTAAATTCTCTAAACCATGAATGGCATAAACATTGTGTTGTTTGTAACTAAGTTTCTAGTGCAGTGAATCAGCAGGGTGAGGATGTCTATGTCCTCAATATCCTTCCACATATTATATCCTAAGTTTTTACTTCAATAGCATAAATAGGGGAACTGAAATAATGCAGTTTCACCCTACCTTTTAGTAACAAATGAATAAATGTACTTCATAGAAATAATAGTTTTTATAATTAGGAAAAATATAAATATAAATATAAAAAATATAAAATATAAAGTTTATTATAGAAATATAATATTTGAAGACATTTACAAAGCAAGAAAAATAAACATAGTGAAAGTTTTCACATGTAATAGATTTTAAATACATAATTTTATCATGTATTAAAGGGATTATTAAATTTAAAGCTGTCCTTCTGATAATTTTGTCTTTTAAAACTATGTGAACACCTGTTTAGTTAGAGCTCTAGTATTTGATATAGTAGTAGTTATTAAGGACTACTAAGTGCAGCTCCTGAGAAATAAATAGATGGGTAGGACATATTTATTACCATTACTTTATAATCTACACTAACATTTACTAACAAATAACTAAATTTTAAGAGAGGAATTGAGATAACGGTATTTTTTTCTGTCTGTGCTGATGAAAGAAAAAGTCATTTTATCTGTCTGGTTTGTTTGGGGAACTATTTGTTTTTGGCCTTGAAAGACAATAAGGATACCATTATGAGATAAATGTAGGAAAGGACAGAGGGTAAACAAGAGCCTAAATGCAGTGTCTTTCTTATATAGAGATTGAATAAGGGCTATCTCATCATAGATAGAATGAGAGTTTAAAGAAAACTTGGGACAAGTTCTTTTTCATTTTTCTTTTTTTTCTTTTCTTTTTTTTTATGTGCGTTAACTGAAGATAGATTAAGCAGCTTTGATATCTATAAAAACATGTTTCCAAATATTGAAAACAAGTTAAAGAGCAAAATAACTGAAATGTATTTCTTGTTCCAATACTAATTAAGAAAGATGATTTAATCTAGCAGAAGTTTAAGTGTACATTATTTAGTAAACAGAACAAGAGATGATTTATTTATTCATGCATTTTCCTTTGTTTAGTCTATCCATAATATGTAAAAGTTTGCTGAGGATACCAAACAATGGGCACAGAATGATAGGCATTGAAAAAAAAAAAAAACTCATCAGATAAAATAAATATAACAAAGGCCATTTCTGAATGAATAAAATTAATAATAATTTCTTCTGCTTTATGTATATTTACACAAGACCAAAATTTGAGTTTGAATTTATAATTCACATCTTACCTATTTAAAGAATTCTTTAACCTGATTCAGTTTTCTATAGTTTGAAATATATGCTCCATTACCTCATTTTTATTAGTTACCATGTTTTTAATCTGAAAGTAATATCTCTTGTTTTTGCGTAACAAACTAATAATGAATTCTTTTTTCTTTCTTTTATTTATTTAAAGATATTTTTCTACATATAAGAACATGCTGAGGATATAGCTCTCACTTAGAAGTACACATATACTAAAAGAACAAAAAAATACTATACAAGTAAATAACCGTATATATAAATTAAAACTATTTAGATATAGTAAGTAGCAAAGAGGGAAAAATGATATAATTTGAAAGATAATGGCTGGAAGGGAGGTCAGCAATAGTTACAGCAGCTAGATGTGCCGGGTGAAAGGTGAGGACAGTGAATCAGCATGGAGATGTCTGGCAGAACCCTTAAGGCCAGTATTGTCCAGTGGTACTTCTGGCAATGATGAAGATGTTCAATATATGCACTGTCTAATATGGAAGCTATTAGTCACATGTGTCAATTGGATTAGAAATACGACTATTTGAGAATTAAATTTTAATTATATTTAATTTAAATTAAAATTGTCACATGTGACTGGTGTTTACTGTATTGGAACAACACAGCTGTTGTTCTGTCACAATAACAGTAACTCTTCAAGTGAGAATTTATGTCAAGATATGAACAAGTACTGTGGCTCCTGTCATTAGGAGAATGTCAGTAACGGGATTAAACAATGGTTGAAATATAGAGAGAGAGAGTCTTCCAATCATTGTGTGTAGAAGGGCGGGTGATATTTGTTTTTCTTCAATTTGTAAACAAAATAAGCTCTTTCCTGTCAGAAATATTTTTGATAATGCAGCATATAAAATTTTAAATGTTAGGTGTGTTTGCACTTATCTGTATATATGAAACTATATATATGTATGACATATATATGTATCACTTAATATATCCACATCATTTTTTTTTAAGATTTATTTATTTATTTGTCAGAGAGAGAGAGAGCGAGAGTGTGAGCACAAGCAGGGAGAGCACCAGGCAGAGGAAGAAGCAGGCTCCCTGCTGAGCAAGGAGCCCCATGCAGGACTTGGTCCCAGGACCCCGGGATCGTGACCTGAGGTGAAGGCAGACGCTTAACCAATTGAGCCACCCAGGTGTCCCTTGACATCATTTATTTTTGATAAAAATTGTTTCAGATAGAATTTATAAGAATTTTAGAATTTTTGTAAAAGGCATTAAACTATAGCAATGATATAAACAATGGATATGTCTTTATGTGAAATAATGGTGTGTGCATACAACTATCAAAAATTTAAAAAGAATATTCAAATAACCATACTAGAGGTAGGAATGAATTGTCTTTCTATTGTCTTTCTATTACCTCTTTAGAAGTATTACAAAGTTCTTGTCATAAGAAGTAATCAAAGTGTATGCTTCAGAAAATATAGGAAAGAAAATATAGAAGTGTGTGAAGCAGTTGAAATTTTTAAAAAACTAATATTATTTTATCTGGGGTACCTGAGTGGCTCAATCTGTTACGCATCTGCCTTTGGCACAGGTCATGATCCCGGGATCCTGGGATCAAGTCCTGCATCAGGCTCCCTGCTCAGCGGGGAGCCTGCTTCTCCCTCTCCTTCTGCCCCTCCCCCCTTTGTTTCTCTCTCAAATAAATAAATAAAATCCTTAAAAAAAAAGTAACGTTATTTTTCTATACTTTTTGATGACCATTGTATTTGTTAGCTTTTAAAAGTTATAATTTGTGATTTTTTTCTTATTCTATATAATTTACTTTCATATTTAAATTTGCACTAAATTTGCATTAAATTAAAAATACTTTTGTATTTTTTTCCTTAATAAGGATCTCCCAATTTATATATATTCTTCAGTTCCCATGAAACCTGTATCCAGCCAAAAAAAATAATAAGATACTTTAATTAGGACTGAAGAAACTGTCTGTATAATAGTCTTGGCTGAAGGGAAAGACTCCCAGAAAAAGCCTCAGCAATGACCAAAATGAAATATAGTTGCTACATTTGCTACAATGGGGTGTGTACATAACCAGAAAGCTTCTACTGTAATTGTCACCTTTAAGAACACCCTGTCATGGAGGTAATCTAGGGATCAGGAAGCTGCTGCTCCCATCCCTGCCACCGCCTCTCTAGCCCCCTGATGCCCTGACCCCGGAACACTGCTGCAGAAAAACCCTGTCCCCAGGATCAGGCTAGATAGAAAACGGCTGAAACAGCATGAGGATGACCGCTTCCTCCTCTGATTTCCAAATAACCCATTGTATTGACAGAACCTAATTCCCACATAGAATAGTCTGCAAGACAGACTGGGAAATGGCGTTTTTAGCTTTCTAGCTTCCATGATACAGAACAATACAGTAGAAATCCATACTGATGATCAGTCTCCTATTCACCTACTTCCGGAACATATATCCTTCAACAAAAATGCTTTGGTGTCTCCTTTTAAACAATAATTGCAATCCTTTGACATCATGGCTTCCTCCTGCCATAATCCTATTACCCGAGTATATTTTACAGAAAAGGGCTTGAAAATATTTTCTAGACTCTCTCATTGTATTTCCACATGTTCCTCACTTAATTTAAAATGTTTTTGCAAAAAACTAATCAACTTTTATGTTACAAATTTAGTGTCAAACTGTTCTGATGTTACTCAAAGTCTTCATAACATTTCATATAGTTAATTATGCCCTTCTCAAAAGCGATCTTACTTTTCTCTATGATATACATTTCCTTAGTTTTTCTCCTACTGTACTTTTTTCCTTGGTGTGCATGTGCACACACACACACACTCACACATTCTGTTTTTTTTGGGGTAAATGTTTTTCGTTGATTATTTTTTTCTTATTTTTTAGATTTGTTTTCTATTGAATATTTTCATTTAATTAATGCTTATCATTTCCCTTTTTTTAAGATTTTATTTATTTATATGAGAGATTGAGAGCATGAGCTTGGGGGGTGGTGCAGAGGGAGAGGGAGAAGCAGGCTCCCCGCTGAGCAGGGAGCCCGATGTGGGACTCAATCCCAGGACCCCGAGATCATGACCTGAACCAAAGGCAGATGCTTAACTGAGCCACGCAGGCACCCTGAATGTTCATCATTTCTAAGCAAGCTTATTAGTCTGCTTGGGCTGCCATGACCAAATACCACAGACTTAATGGCTTAAACAAAAGAAATGTGTTAACAGTTCTGGATCAAGAAGTCCAGGATCAAGGTGCCAGAAAATTTGGTTTCTAGTGAGACTGATATTCCTGGATTGCCTCATGTTTATGTCCTCACATTGCTTTCACCCTGCATGCTTGGAGGAAAGAGAATCTGGTCTCCTCCTCTTATGAGGACACCGTTCTGCGGGCTTAGGGTCCTACCTTTATGACATCACTTAAGCCTTATTATCTCCTTCTAGTCCTTGTTTCCAAATATATTCACATTGTGGTTTAGGGCTTCAAAAGATGAATTTTGGGGGGAAATAGTTCAGTCCATAACTGCTATATTTGTTTAATATCAATTTTATGGGGAAGGAGAATGTAGATTTCCACATCCATTGCTTTAGTTCTTGCCAAAGGTAAAATGTTGAGTATTTATATTTCTTTTATTTTTATTTTCTATAGTGAAAGTTCATTAGATATGAAGATTAGGGAGATAAAGACAGAGAGTTTTATACCTGTGGAAAACTATGTTTTTGCTCTCTTTGTAGTTAGGGTCAGCTGGCCCCCTGCCCTAACACTTCTCTACCTCGCAGGAGTGCCTTCAAAGACCAGGGTGACATACATTGGTTTCCCTTTCTTTGAGATGCTCATACTAAATTTACCTTGAAGTGCACTGGCATTCTGCATTCCTAAATTCATTCAGAGGGCTGAATTATCTGCCTCTCTACTGCATCAAAATTTATCCTGTACTGTTTAGCCATCTCAGGACACTCTGTGTTTTGATAAGTGATTCCGATAACCTGTGACAAATGAAAAGTGATATAACAAGGAAAATGAGGGTGTTTATTACCACCTTAGAGATTTCCTTTTCTGTATTTGTTATATAATCAGATATAGGTGGGCTACGATCCCTTTTCTCTAACTAACATAACTATCTTTTATTGGAGATTTTAGTGACAATAACTTGCTTTACTCTTTTATATAAGCTGAATGGAGACTAGGATTGAATGAAAATGGCTTAGACCCTGTGTGTCCATCTGTTAGATATTGAAGTTCTTCCAAAAGTGATCATGTAATTGAGAGTTTGCCTTATTTTCACAAATTATCCTACAGATTCCCTTACCTACAGCCTCTGCCTTTATGATAATTAGCTTGTTTGTGATTCTGCTGGGAGCCTATCAACTCACTTACGAGTTATTTTCTTCAGATACATAAGCGCTGAACTTTTTGATCTTCATCAGAAGCTTGTTTTATCATACCTTTACTTTAAAAAAAAGAAAAAGAAACAATACATCAAAGACTCTAACCTATGGATCTCATGATAAACTGTTTATTTTTATATTTGTTTAAAATCAATTAAAATCTTCCTGTCTCTTTTATTTCTTCTATCATTTCAGTGTGCATTTCCAAAAGGAGGAGAAATAAATATATGTACTTGAATTGCCATTTTGAACCAAGATCATAAACATCATGCATAATGACTGCATAGGATATATTTTGAGAGTTGATTTGTGGGATTAAAACGTATACCAAGTCTGACAAATTTTAGCAAAAAATGATACCTAACTAATTACAAGGTTGAAGTACAAATCTAAGACAACTACAGCAAAAATGTACCATGAATCAATCACAGGGCTCAACTGAAGGGAAAGTGTCTGTAACAGGGGAAGACGTTCCTAAATTATACATAAGGTTCATTATTGTTGTGTTGATTATACACTCTGGTGTACTGTTCACAGGTATATTATTCAATTTAGCAACCTTAGAATCTTCTGTATGTTATGGCTGTCATGGTATGGCACTTTTGACAATGGCTCAGGGAAAGAGTTAGCTTGTAATCAAGAGAAAGAGAGATGTGACATATGCATTGACATCAATGTCCTGAGAATCCTGAGCAGCTTATATTTTTTTAGTGCTTTTTTGGCCATGTGAGCCATGTAGTAAATAAAGCTGGACTAGCATACTTTCACATATCTCCTGACAATCTCAAGGAGACCTCATAAAAGAGGAAATCTGTTAAAGAGTGTTCCTCTTCCTTATTTGAACTACATTCCAGTAGTAATATTTTACCTCAAAATGGGAAAGCCTATTATATTTTCTTAACAAAATTCTTCACTGAAGAATATGTTTTTTCATAGTGAAAAATAAGATAATTTTTCTTTCCTCAACCCAAGGAAGATTATAATGTTTACTTTCTTGAGACCACCCAAACTACTGAAAGGATTTCTCTATCCATATCAAATACAGAAACAATGTGGACCCCTTAAAAGAAAAGAATATTCAGAGGTGTCTTTATGTTTTTGCCAGATATGCATATAATTTAAATTTGGGAGGTAATAAAACATTATTAAAATTACAATGTTTTTATTTTAAAGGGTAATTATATATTTCTGAGATGAAATGATCCAATTTTTACTTTTTATTAGTGTCACTAGAAGGCTAATACTAGTGACTGCAATTAGTGACTAAGTCTTATCAATTATAATTGATACTACTTTCCTCTTAACTATGTTATCTTTGTATGCCTAAATGATTATTTCACAGTTTTTATAAAGGCACTGTGTAATTCCTGTACAAGCTAAATTCTCTCCTAGCATAGTTTCCATTCTTCAAGAACCATTCCCTTTCCATCTTGCAATTCATTTTTCATACTTCTGAAAGGTCAATATTCCTAAAATGAACCTTCTATCATATCATGACCCTGCTCAGAAATGTTGTTATTTCCTATTGCCTACAGGATAAATTGCCCTCTTAACCTGACATTCAAGGCTTTCAAAAATGAAGACTAAATTATCTTTTCAGAGCCCCTAAACTAAAATAAATACTGTACACTTAGGCTAAAATGTTTGAACCATTTTATCTGAACACATTTTTTAGTCTTGCTTTAACACAGCCACAGTGGTCTCCATTCCTCTCTCAACCAGTGCAAATCTGAACCATATTTTAGGAGCCATCTCAGATTGCTCTCCTGTCATGTGAAGGGTTCTTTGCTTTCTCTGATAGTCTGAAGTAATTAATTTCCATAAATTTTGAGCCAAGTGATAGTATACTGAATGGTGCTATCTGTTCCATTGCTATTTTAAATAATCTTCAAAATTTTTTATTTTTAAATTATTTTACATATATAAGTCTCACCCCTCCAACACCTGTAGTAAATACTTTATAGGTGCTCAGGTATTCTAAAATATCTGTTTGTCTGCCGTGCTTTCTGAGACATTATGACTATTTTACTACAGAGAATCAAATTCATACAGCCATGCTCTAATGCACAAAAATGAGACACCTTATGATTATACTTTGTAGTAATCATAGAATGAATGTTTATCCAGTTTATAAGAAATTTGCAACAGGATTCTATCACTTTGTCACATGATCAGGTTTAAGTTATCAGTGGCTTAGATTCAACCTCTGATTGTCAAAAAACCAGTTTTCTTTTCATAATTTAGACCAATTATATTTCTTGGTGAAGCTAGATTATTCCTTTCCAATAACAAATATTGAAATATTTCTTCCAATGAGGAATTAGAATTTTTCATTCCTTCCAGGTCCTATACCTCTGCCTCAAGTACCGTGGAATCAAGTAAGCCAAACTACAATATTTTGTTTTTCTACCTCCTCACCTTATAAAATGCAAGCCATAGCTCAGGGGAAGAAAGAAAGACTTTGGCTATGGCTACAATTCATCCTTAATCAGACACCTGTATTAACCACAGCCATTTAGCTATCTACCTAGCCTCTAAATATCTAGAAGAAAAGCCCTTGCAAACATACACTATTACTGATTTTCTTATTATTAATACTTTTGTCATAAATCATTACCTTGATAATCTGGGCTGCATCATGCAAAGAATTTTTTTGTTTGTTTTTAATGCTTGAACCAGAAGCAGTTCTTACCCTTTCCCTAAAAGATACCTAAAAATTTTAGAGGAAGCTGGAATTTACCCCCAAGCCCTGGAGTTGAATTACTTTAAATAGTCTATTCAGCTGCTTTTACCAGCTTCTGTATTTCACAGGTAGATCTTGTGAGACAAAGATATCAGTTAGCTAGATAAAGAAAGAGCTTAGGGATAGGCAACTCCTACTGAAACTTAAGTTTTTAGCTGCTCACCTAGACATGGTGAAAACTCTATCCTCAAGCACCAGGGCACAAATAATGTCCATAGACTTGTCATTTTACCAGTTTCATCTTTCTCTATTTATAGTGTCTCATTACATAGAGTCCTGAGCTTGTCCCTTGCATTTTAATAAAATTATTCGGATATTATTGAATATCCACTACACATCACACCTAAGATAGATTTTTTTTGAGGACACAGAAGTAAATAACACTGAAGTTAATTCTTTATTCTAAGTATAGGGAAAACTTATAAAACATTTATTATAGAATTTCTAATGTTAGCTACTATTACTGTGAATAAAATACTGTGATAAAGAGAAGTATGAAAGCCCAGATAAATGGATGAGTTAATCTTCTTGTGGTAGAGGAATATTTGGAGGAATATTTGCTATCATCATCATCATCCACATCATCATCATTAAATAATATTAATAATAGGTTATATCAATGAATAATAATTATAGGAAATCAAATCGAGGTATTCTTTTAGTAGATAGTACTGGGAAACAATGAAAAATAAACTCTAGAAAGAAAAGAAAGAAGGGGCACCTGGGTGGCTCGGTGGGTTAAAGCCTCTGCCTTCGGCTCAGGTCATGATCTCAGGGTCCTGGGAGCGAGTCCCGCATCGGGTTCTCTGCTCAGCGGGGAGCCTGCTTCTCCCTCTCTCTCTGCCTGCCTCTCTGCCTGCTTGTGATCTCTCTCTCTCTGTGTCAAATAAATAAAAATTTAAAAAAAAATTCTAAAAGAAAATAGAAAATGGTATAATATAATAGAAAAATAAATATTTAAAAATTCCAAATACGAGGAATATTTAAATGGCTTAATGTCATGAGAACAACAAACAAAAATTCATGTGTTCATCCTGACACATAGTGATTGAATTTTAGAGCACTGAGAGTGTAAAAAATATAACTTAAAAAGTCTCTATCCAAAGGAAAAAAAAATAAGACTGAGAATTCAGTTCATTTCTATTCAATTGACAATAGACTCAGAATTTGAGACAACTAATTTTATTCCAGAATTTGACATTCAGTCAGAGCCATCTTTCAGTTTTGGAATCACGAATTGATGCCAAAACCATTAGTTTTATAATGAAAAGATCAGGCTGATAACAATAAACCTATAAATCGATCTTAGTTTTACTAAATGTATGTGATCAGACATGTTTTTTGTGATGTTATGCAACAGGAAGTATACAACTCAGTTTAAAGGAAATGAAAGAGAAAGAGAACAACATGTTACATTATACTAAAAAGAATGTAAATTTTCCAAAGGACAAATGATCTAGTTTCTTCAGCAAATAAATAGAACAAAAAAGGAAGGAGGATTATTAGACAATGGAATGAATGAAGCAACAGAAAACTGAAGGGTAATGTTTTAGATTGTGTTTGTATTTTAACTCTAAAAGTCATGTGTCAAAGGACACTTCTAAGACAGGTTGGAAAATTTGAATATTAACTGCATAAAACAAGATATTAAGTAGTCATCTTAATTTTATTAGATGTGGAAATGGCCAGGTGATTAAATATATTTAAATATATTCTTATCAATTAGAGTAGTATAATGATAGCTGATAAAACATGATGTGCAGGATTTACATTACTGTAGGCAATTAAAAAGTATGAATTTGTGTAGAGGTTGTGGTGGGTCAGCAAGATATTGGTGAATAAAAAAGGTTTAAGGTAATAATTACCCAAGTTGGGTAATGAATGCTTGGATGTTCATCATATTATATCTTTCTGTATGTTTTAAAAGTTCTATTAATACATGTTACATATATCTTTTATAGATCATATATATCATACATAGACATAGATATGTATTTCAAATAAAAGAGCAAAAACAGTCTTCAGCAACTATAACTTTTCAAACATTCAGGAAATTGTTGAAATTTTACCACCCACGGAACTCCTCTGAAATACAATTGAACAGAATTAGGCTTTGTAGTTTAAAAAGTAGAACAGTGTGACTTGGATTAAATAAAGGGAAAAAATGCCCTTCACCATTTTAAAATTTTTGCAGGAATGACCATTAAGGTCAGAGAAACACTGCATTAAAATGGAAATGTGATGATCAAAGAAATAAATAGAAGTATAATTCACAACTTTCAAATGAATAGAAGTCCCACCATCTCCCCTCACATTTTCTCCCCATTACAATTTTTTAATTAAATTTTAATTTTTTCTCTCATGTTAATTTTAAATTTCAAGGTTTAAATAATCTTCTCCCTTCTCCCTTTTTCCCTCTCCCGCTCTCTCATTTCTTATCATCACCAGATAGCTACAAAATAGGTATCATAATCCCAATTTATAGAGAAAAAAAAAAAACAATAAACCAGTGACCCTATAATTTGATCCAAATCACATGGCATTATTAATTTTTTTTACAGTGCATTTGCCTCACAATCTTCCTCTCCTTCTTATGATTTTCTTTGAGGAAGTGGTTCTGCAATGATAATATAAACACAATTATTTTTCAAGTTGAACATATCTGTGCTTTTCATTTGACATATTAGTTCAACTTGGCAAATTGTGGCACATCATAAAGGCTGACCAAGTTCTTTGAAATCATGGGAAGCTTTTCTGTACATAAGCTAATCCAACAGTTTCCTCTTTGCCACTACTGAAATTTTCCGCAAAAATACTTT
The DNA here is from genome assembly GCA_028534135.1 of Potos flavus. Lineage (NCBI taxonomy): Eukaryota > Metazoa > Chordata > Mammalia > Carnivora > Procyonidae > Potos > Potos flavus. Next base: position 86,346,309 of record CM052900.1, on the reverse strand, counting down.
AAATGTAATACCCTACTACATTCTAGAATAAAAAATTACATCACACGTTTCCTTCATATCTATTCCTTAGTCAAGGTATACACATAGGAAATTATGAGGCTGAGCATGAGTCTTAAGCATAATTTGGTTCAAGTTCTGTATCTTTAAAAAAAATTAAATAATCATTTCCTTTTCTGTTCTTGATTTCTCCTTTAATACTTTAATTAATCTAAATGCCATTTGTTCACCGTATGTATTTTAATATACGCAAAGCATGCCTCTTTCTCTTTAATATAGAACAGCTTAGAAATATGATAAACTATCCCCTAAGAAAAGCTGTTTATTTGAAACCTTCTATAGCTAACATTACCCAAAGTTTAAAAATTAATATTCATATATCTAAGTCTCATTGCTTTGATAATGATAGCTAGTACTTATTAGAAACTTATGCCAAGCAATTTGCAAAACACTTTACATATATTAATCTAACTATATCTTCATACTAATCCTAGTGATTACTGTCTTTTTTTTAAAAATGAGGAAATTGAACAAACAAGTTAACTAACTTGCTTGAGCCTACCTAGTCATAAGGCGGTAGAGGCAAGCTTTCAATTCAGGCAGTCAGAATCAGACGATACTACATTTTAAGATTTACATTATCTTTTTTTTTTTAAGATTTTATTTATTTATTTGACAGAGAGAGAGAGAGATCACAAGTAGGCAGAGAGGCAGGCAGAGAGAGAGGGGGGAAGCAGGCTCCCTGATGAGCAGAGAGCCCGATGCGGGGCTCGATCCCAGGATCCTAAGATCATGACCTGAGCCAAAGGCAGAGGCTTTAACCCACTGAGCCACCCAGGCGCCCCGATTTACATTATCTTATTAAAATAAATCAGCAGGGGCGCCTGGGTGGCTCGGTTGTTGGGTGTCTGCCTTTGGCTCAGGTCATGATCCCAGGGTCCTGGGATGGAACGCTGCTTCGGGCACCCTGCTCCGCAGGAGGCAGGAAGCCTGCTTGCTTCTCCCTCTCCCACTCCCCCTGCTTGTATTTCCTCTCTTGCTGTCTCTCTCTCTGTCAGATAAATAAATAAAATCTTAAAAAAAAATAATAAAATAAATCGGCAGACCACTTAGTATATATCATTATTCTCCCTCTGATGCTAGGGTGACTAATCTTAAAGTTAATTCATATATGATTTTTGGAGATATTTTTACCATAGTAAAGAAATAGAATCATGCATGTGCATTTAAATATTAAATTAAAAGATATTTCTGAGACTAATGCTCTTTGGAATAATTTTGTTATGCTTTAGTTAAAATTTCCGATTATAAAACTGAGATGTCTAATACTATAGTGAGTAAGTTAGAAAATTTTAAAAAAGCAATTACTTCAAAAATTTAAATATACAGAATGAACATTATAGAAATTATTTTTGCACCAAGACAAGAAGAAAATTGATTCCATGATGCTCCACAGAATCTAAACAAATTATTTCAGCTTGTTTCAGTTCATATAGCTTAAGGTGAAGTATTGTCTTTTTTTTAAGAGTTCAATTTAGAATTTAGTCATAAAGCACAAGAAAATATTCTTCAGTTGCAGTGTAATTTAATAAGCTTTTTTTTCCCGAAGATAAATTTTTTTTTTGATGTCAAATTTCTAAGATGCTAGCAAACTGAGTATTATAAAATGGAGTCAGGGAGCGTTATAACCTTAGTTAATCTAGAAATAAACTCTTACCCTAGAAATACATATCTGTAACTATCTGCTTAGTACTTGCAAAAATGTGTCAAGAAAGGAAGCAACAAATAATTATGAAATCAAAATCTACATTAATACATGAAATTTAAACACTAAGTTGGCATTTTAAAATGAACTTACAATTCCAAAATAAAAAGGTGAAAATTTGATAGGTCAAAAGATTGCACTTACCATTTGTACTAAATAGCAAAACAATATTGACCATTTTCTAGGAAGACAGTGGGCGCATAATATAATATTAGTGTTCCCCTTGCTTATATGATAATCGATAGATGATTAAGTTTGCATAGTTTCAAAATTTAGGAGGGATATTAAGTTTCATAACACTTAAAATCAGAAAATTATGCAAGCAGTATTTTTATCATTCCAGAGTCATTTTTAATATCAGGAGTTAATTAAATTTGCTGTTCCAAATCATTAAGTATAATATCAATAATATTCTTGGAAGTCTCTGTCTTTTGGTTTCCAGAAGCATAATTTTGAAAGCCTAGAATATGGAAAAAAAAGACAATAACCTTTGTCAAAAGCAGAGAGCGTATATATTTGTCACTGGCATCTATATATTTGTACTTCAAAACTTTACCAAAGAGGGCAAACCAAGTCTATAGACTATTGAAATTAATCTCTACTGAATTATTGTCACCTCACCAAAGAAACGACTCGTTGTTGAGAGGTAGTGCATAATACATAATTGCCACAATGACTGTAGTGAAGAATAAAATGGATTATGAGTCTTCTCTAACATTTTATGCTAGATCTATATGAAATATTTGCAAATAAATATACAAAATTATTTGGCTTCATAATATCAAATATACTGAGTTTGAAAATATTCATAAGGATTTACATTTTACTAATTTAAAATGAGATTGAGTATCAGTTTGAGCACTAAATTGGGAAAAATACTGGTTTTGGTCTTTCTAAATGCATGGTCATATGGCTGGTTTGCTCCTTGTTTTTGTTTACTGTTTACTGTTCCTTAAATCTATTAAAATATTTTAAGAGAAGATACATTATTATGTTTTCACTTTACATTCCCTGAAGATAAGGTAAATGGATGTGCATAATTTATTTTAGTATCCCTTTTTGCATTATGGCTGTATATGACTATAATAAATTAACCACATAATGAATTAATGAATATCAACTTTTTTGCCCAGATACATAAATGAAGTCAAGTTCTTTGACAAATAGGTTTTGGGAATGAGAAGGCAATAACTTTTAAATAGAATAGCAACTAGGAACTTAGGATTGAGAATGGCATCATCGGAAAAAAACAGCATTTAGTTTATCAAACCATGAAGAATTCCTTAGCCTAACCTATTCCATTAGGAACATATTCTGAATTCAAAAGAGAATATTTTTAAAAATAGTTTTATTTAGATAGTATTCATATACTATGCAATGCACCTGTTTAAAGTGTGCAGTTCAATGGTTCTCAGTATATTCACAGATACGTGCAAACATTACCCACAATTTTAGAATACTATGGTCACCTCCAAAAGGAATCTATTACCCCTTACCTGTTATGCCTCTGAACCCTCAGTACCCCTAAGCAGCACCTTAAAGCAACCAGCAATCTACTTTATATCTCTATAGATTTCTCTCTTCTGGACTTTCATATGAATAAAACCGTATATTATGCCACTTTGTGTTTAGTTTATTTCACTTAGCATACTGTTTTCAAGGTTTATGATTCATCTATCTTCATGTATCAGTACTTCATTCTTTTTTATAGGTGAGTAGTGTACAATTGTATAAATAGATCATATTTTGTGAATCCATTGTTGTGTTGATGGACATTTGGGTTGTTAACAGATTTTGGCTATTATAAATAATGCAATGGTAAGTATCCATGTACAGATTTTTGTGTTGATGTATGCGTTCATTTCTCACTTACTCATTTCAAGAACTGCCATACTGTTTTTCACACTGGCTGCACCATTTTTGCTTTCCCATTGGCAGTGTGTGAGGGTTCTAATATTTCCATATCCTCACTGACAGTTTTGTTATCCAACTTTCTGATTTTAGCCATTTTAGTGTGCATTAAGTGGTGTCTCATGTCTTTGATTTGCATTTCCTTGATGATTAATGACATTGAGCATATTTTCATTTATTAGCCATTTGCGTATCTTTCTTGGAGAAATCCCTATTCAGAACCTTTACTCACATTTTAATTGGGTTAGTTATCTCTCTATTACAGAGTTGTAAGTTTTCCTTATATATCCTAGATACCAGCCCTTTGTCAGATATATGATTTGCAAATGTTTTCTTTCATTTTTTGAGTTGGCTTTTCACTTCATGAAAATTTTCACAAAAATTTTAATTTTGATGAAATCGAATTTATTTTTGTTGTTTTTATTGTTGCTAATGCTTTTGGTGTTGTTGCTTATGCTTTTGGTGTCATATCTAAGAATTCATTTCAAATTTATGGTTGCGAGGATTTATTTCATCTTCTAAGAGTTTCAGACTTTTAGTTCTTATATTTTGTTTTATTCATCCCTTTTAAGTTAATTTTTGTGTATGGAATAACAAATTTCCAACTTTATTTTGCAAGTGACTATCCAGTTGTCCCAGTACCATTTGTTAAAAAACAAAACAAAACAAAACAAAACTATTCTGTCTTCCACTGAAGTGTTCTGGCCCTCTTTTTGAAAATTAGTTGTATATACATATGTGTGCATGTGTGTGTGTGTATTTCTGGACTCTCATTTTTAGTTATTCATCATACGTCTATTCTTTTGCCAGTGTTACTGTGATTTCATTTGCAGTAAGTATTGTAGTAAAATTTGCATTAAATTGCTTTTCAGTAAGTTTTGAAACTGGCGATTATGAGGTCTCCTACTTACTCTTTTCTCGAGGATTGTTTTGGCTATTCTGGGTCCCTTGCAATTCCATATAAATTTAGAACCAGCTTGCCAATTTCAACAAAGAAGACAACTTTATAGAGTGGTGTTGAATCTGTAGCTCAGTTTGGGGGATACTGCTTTCTTAACAATTTTAAGTCTTCCAATTCTGAACATGGAATGTGTTTCCATTTATTTAAATATTTTAAAAATTTGTTTCAACAGTGTATTATGGTTTTCAGGCATAAGTTTTGCACTTATTTGGTTAGATTTACTCATAAGTACTCTACTCTTTTGATGCTATTTTGAATTAATTGCTTTCTTAATTTATTTATTCTTTGTGAGTATATAAAATATGATTGATCTGTGTATTGATCTTATATCTTGCAGTCTTGCTGACATTATTAGTTCTAATTTTTTTTAGTGGATTACAAGGACTTTCTGTATAAAGGATTATGTCATCTATGAAGAGAAATAGTTTTACTTCTTTTCCAACCTGGGTGTCTTTTCTTTCTTTTTCTTGCCTAATTACCTAAGCTAGAACTGCCAGTCAATATTAAATACAAGCAATAAGGGTGAACATTCTTGTCTTTCTCCTGATCTTAGGAGGAAACATCTAGTCTCTCACCATTCAGTATGATGTTATCTGTGGGGTTTTTTGGTAAGTACTCTTTATCAGGTTGAAAAACTTCCCTTCTATTCCTGGTTTGTTGAGCATATTTTTCTTGAATGGGTGCTGGATATTGTCAGATGCTTTTTCTGAATCACATGCAATAATGATGTGATTCTTGGTTTTTTACCTGTTGATATAAAGTATTATATTAATATATAAATCTCACTTGGTATAAAAGTTTACTTGCTGTAAAATGCTTTTTATATATTGTTAGAGTTGATTTGTTAGTATTTTGTTGAAAATTTTGAAAGAGTCAATGTCTTTACCTCTTAAAAAATTCCTGGTCATCTGTTGATGAAGAAGAAGTGTTAATTATCTCTCTCTTTGAGAATATTAAAATAATCTGTCTAATCTCCTTGCCTACAGTTTTCTGCATTTGTTTTCTTATAAAAAAATTAGGACCAGAGTTTTAGATTATTTCAAATTTTAAAGGAACAGATTTTGTTCATGTTACATAAATTCTCCCAAAATATAGCCAAAGAAGGATAATTTCTCAAATGATTAGTGAAATTATCAGTAAAGTGTATACCTGTCAAATATAGTTCCTCTAAAATCAGATCTAGTCTCACTCATGAATAAAAAGCTAACAGAATCCAAATAAGATAATATATTGAATACTGAATCATATTAAAAGTGAGCCAGTAGAGTATATTCTAGATAGAAATGTATGGTTGAGTATCATCTTTGGCCTCTAAGGGGAGCTCAGACACCTGTCTAACCTCACCCCATCTGTAAGCAGCAGGAGCAAGAGTGCAATAAAGGGACTAATCAAATACAAGGCCTTTTTTTTTTTTTTTTGATGATGGTACTAGGACAAAAACCAAACCAAACAAAAACACATGGGATACTTTTGAAAAATACAGCTTCTCAAGCCCTGTCTGTGGGAATACCAATTCATTCATTAAGTCTGGCAAAAGGACAAGTTATATGCATTTTTAATAAGGAACCTAGGAAATTTTAATGAAGATTCACTGTGTTATATAGATAAATTTGTTAGTAAGATGAAGACAGATAAAGATGAAGAAAGATAAAATCCCTAAAAAGTGTCCTTTTCTCTCCTTTTCTCTTTTCCTCTGGCAGTGAGGTAGAACTTATTAATAAACAGAAAAAAATGGTCGGAGTATTATATAGGAGATAAATGGTACCACCTAGATTTACATCAAGCAACATCTGAATGAAGCTTTTACAGACCCAATTTCATAAAAAGAAAGAAGAAAGAGAGAGAGAGAGTGTTACTAAAAATGATTCAAATGCTCTGACTTGAGAAGTCAAGAGTCTTTAATGGCAGAGGGAACATTATGGTCAGTAGGCTAGAAACCTTCAGAGTTTGGTCCTGAAAAAAAATATTACTGAGGTTAGAAAAGATGATTTTAAAAATTCTGGGAACAATGATATCAGCTTAGAGACAGATTTTTTATCTTTCAGTCAAAAGCTGCAAAAGACTGTGTTAGGTCTACATATGGTAGGGAAGAAAAAATACATCAAAGTTTTGAAAATTCAACTTGACCTGATGGAAAGGAAAGAAGAACAGCAGAGAGAAATAAAAATAAAATATTCAGGGAAATAGGGTCAGGGCCACCTACAGCAGAGAAAGAATTGCCTGAAAGCAATGTTTCTGCTGTCATCTGTGTTCTAAAGGTTATTTAATGCCAGAATTAAACAAATTAAGATAAAAGACAAAGTTTTATGGTGGATAATATGGAAAATAATTATGTAATTCCCAATTACCTCCCAGGACCCAACACTTAGTAAGTAAGGGAAATAGGATTTTTGTTTTTGGAATCTATTAAGAGTTTCTCTACCAGGGATATGTAGTAACAATTCACCTGCTGGATGCTAAGCAACTTTGGAACAAAAGCAGTGGTATATAGGATATTCGGGGTAGAGAAATAGAGAGAAAAGTAGGAGAGTGAGAAAGTAGGAAATGACCAGGACATGAATCTTCGAGAGTTGTCTGTTATAAATGTAGATTAGCATGCTCATGAGAGAGTACGGAATACAGGCTCATTCCATTAGACATTGATGGTCTTTAAGCATAGCTGATTGGCATTCAGTCCATCATAAAGCCCAGATGAAATAAACAAAACAAACAAATAAAAATACTGATGATTGGTAAGTATACCACTATGAATTTCTAAATTTTATAGAAGAGTTTGGCAGAATTGGGGAACTCCATTCACATTCCCTTACAAGGAAAGATTCACTGTCCAATTATGAGAAATATGGTACCTGACAAGCCTCCAGCTGTTAGCTTCATCTAATTCACCGTAGCATTCAAGCCAAGGTCACATTATCCTAATAGTAGCCCTTAGCTAATGACTGAGAAAGATTGTAATGCTCAGGCTTAGCCATTTCTGCCCAAGTTGGGACTCCTCTATCTGATGATGTTTGTTCAAGTCCCAACATTATGATGTGATGACTCTTCTTAATGTTGAGGTGTCTCTTTTTATTTCACAGATATTACTCCCCACTAAACCTATTGCACTGTTAACGTCATCTCAGCATCAGGTTCCTGGAGAACCCAACTCAGGACAAGAGATACAGATGGAACTAGAATAAAGGTTTGTTGTTGTTGTTTTTGTTTTAATTAAAAGTGTTTCATGTTTTGTTTTGTTTTGTTTGCAAACTTACTGTACCACTCCAGAAAATAAGAAATGCTGTACTAGTTAAATAAATTAGGGAAAATAGGGTTCTTATTTCTAAGGCTGCCACTGGAGCTATGGTGGCTTAAGTCTTAGAGTGATTGCACAGCCACAGCAGAGCCCAAACAAAGACTGGAGTATGGATACCCAGAAGTGTTATCCAGGAATCATAGAGTCATATAAAGAAACCAGAGCTGCTTTCCTAGTTTTTTGACAAACAGAAAGCTGGTTGACAGTAGTGTCTGATGCAGAAAAATGACAACTTTCCTTAAGCAGCAGCACATGGCAGCAACAGGAAGATGGCATTCATCTTATGTCCACTTTCCAAATCTGTAGCAACGATTTCATTAGATTAACCTAAGTAAAAATATCCAAACTTATCTTGAAAGAATTCTGTGGATATAATCCTTCCGATTTCTGATATATTGAGAGAGGGATAACAGTGAGAGAGGTAAAATGAGCGAGAATGGGAGGGATGTTAGTTGATAATAGACTATATGCAGCGAATCTATTATCCCTAGTCCCTCCCATTAAATGCTGGTTGTAGTGGGCCAATATTTTCATGGAAGCCAAGGATTTCCAGCAAATGTCCAAAATACCCTCTAGTTTGTGATACCAACGACTGTTGAACACCACTGATTTCCAGTATAATCTGCTATGGTTTGTGTATGAGATTTGCTTGAGTTTTCTTAGTATTACATACATGAGGCTGGAGAGATACTTTGCCTTCTTGATACTTGAGACAGCAAAACTGGGGCACATGAGAGTCTTGAATTTGGGAGAAATGAAACTTCCAATATGCTAAAGAAAGTAAATCATATTATGATTCATGTTTCAGCTGGTGAAAATGAAATTGGGACCACAAATAGGAATCTCAGTGGTTCCTGGCTCAAAATGAGCAAAATAAGGATAACTTTGTGGAGAACAAAATCATTGTGATTATTTTAAGAACTCTACATTCTCCTAAGAAAAATGAAGAAAGAGTATTCAGTCTGCTAAGATTTCATTGGTGGAATAAAGGGAAGTCTCGATTGTCCAAAAAGGTTCATATTGTTATGTCAAAGCATGATGTCTTATTTAGTCTTTGAATATTAACTAAAACTTGAAAATTTTAGCTGTTGTACATTAAAGAAAGGAAATTTTCTTTCTTTTCCTTCTTTTTATGATAATATTTGCAACAACTACAGTTGGTTGAGTTGCCAGAATCCCATGGAGAGGAACTGTCACATGAGAAACTGGTGCAGATGGGAAAAGTGAAAGTGAGTAAAGAGACAGCCTACCCCACTCATATTGCCAAGAGTAGTTGCCAGGGGACACACTACATTTTCTGTGTGTCTTTTTAAAGGTGAATTAACAGTGTTCTAGCAACAAATGTGCAGAAGAAACAGTTTTCAAATCAACTGGTTTTGAATTTTTGGCAATTTAATAAAGTCACGTGTTTTTTTACAGTAGTAATATAAAGTCTTTTTTTTCATATCTGATGACCGCTCCTCTGCAAATGGCTCTTTGGCTAGCTCTCTAATTTCAGAATTATTTGATGTAAATATTCACTTAATAATTTTCTTTTCAAACTCCAAATATGTTTAATATTTAATATTTACATAATTTATTTTAGGAATTTGAATTGACATGTCTTCGAATTTAAAGGATGGGCTATTATGAGATTGTCCTCTAGCCCAATCCATTTATAGTAAAATAAGTAGAAACAAACAAACAAACAAAAAATTAATTAAATGTCTTGCCAAAGGACATAGAGCTGAGTTGTGATGGAATCAAGACTATAATTTAAATCTGTTATTCTCCATTTGTGTTTGTAAAGTACATTTCATCCATTCGTCCAAATATTAAAACTCAGAATCTTTCTGCTTGTGACACTAGCTTATTAATTCTGGAAGATTTTTCCAGTGAGGATAGATTTATCACCTTTTTTTCAGAATTTTTTTAATTCTGTGCATTTTAATTTATTTTATCTTATTTACTTACTTTTTATCTTATTTTTAATTTCCAAATGAAGCATAGTTGACACTCAATGTTACATTAATTTCAGGTGTACAACATAGTGATTCAACAATATATGTGGTGCTATGCTTACCACAAGTGTAACTACCATCTGTCACCATATAATACTATTACAATACCACTGACTATATCCTCTACATTGTAACTGTTATCCTCATGACTTATTTATTCCGTAGCTGGATATAGAACTTTTTGATCAGCATGTATAAAGAGTAACATTATATATATTTACAAATATTAATGTTTTTTATAAACATGAAAACATAAGTTAAAAATAAAAATTATTCTGAAGTCATATATCTTTATATAAAAGGTGATAATATAATATTTTATTCAACTTTTAAAAATCAAAATTTCAATATTTTATCAAAAGAGAACTTAATTGAAGTAATATAAACTAACTCTGGCTAAGTAAACAGAAAATGGCTTTCCTAAAAGATATTGGATGACACATAGCATCTTGCCAAGAAGACTAAAGAACCAGAATTGGAGGCTACACAGTCACAAAAAATTATCCAAAGTGACCCAACAAAACTGATCCACAAAGACCTGGTTGCTGCTCTATCTAAGATTAACACAACCACTTTCATTGTTGATATCACTAATGCTTACTTAAAACCCTATTGCTAAAAATGCAACTTCTGAAAATGATGCAACAGCCTTTGCTGCTGCCATAATTGATCAAGTCTATTACTTGCAATCATTGAATCTAATTCCCAATACTTGCCCAGATACTGCAGCTGATAGGAGTCAAGGTGACATACATGAAACTTCCCCGCAAAGAAACCTAAGAAAGTGCAAACATGCCCTATATTTTGAAATATGAAGTTACACAACAGAGAATTTCTGAATCGTTGAATGTAGGTGTGTCTTTACCATGGAAACGGTACTTTGAAACAGATATGGTGGTTTATCTTTTACTAGTGAGGGGATGGAGAAGCCATGTGGGTATTAGTGGTCTGACAAAGGCTGACTTGGATAGAATGTTTTAGAGAGGGAACAAGATGCACAATGAGCTCTTGTGAGAGGCCGCTGAAAACCTGTCACTCAGACCTCGTGATAAGTTCAGAAATGGAGTGGTGGCTTCTAAAGAACAGAATATCTTGGAGGTAAAAAACAAAACAAAAACCCTACATATTATTGGTATACCTAACTTACAGTGTTAGTATAAGAAGTCAGACCAATGTGAAAAGCATGTTACAGATTCAACAGTCTGTTGATCCGCGTGATAGTAATAGGAATGACAGAGAAATGGGACATTAGATAAAGATGCAATTTGTGTGATCCTTCTTCCATTGTTAGAGAGATATCCAAAAGAGACAGAAAAGGGAAAGCCAAAGAAGTAGCCAAAGTGGGGAAGCCCCCACTACTCCCATCTAGTCATAGGAAAAGAAACCATACAGAAAGCCCAACGATCATTTCTCCCAATGGATAGCTAGCTATACCTACCCCTCAAGCTAATATAGATTCCTAAGAAAATGGAGGCTGCATTTGAATTTGATCTCAAAATTGAACTTTGGGGAGGACAGCAGTGAATAGGAAAGGAGAAACAGATGTGTTATCTTGATAAATCTTAAGTGAAAAATGGATATATAAGATGTGCATAAACTAAGGTAATTTAATGAGGATCTCTCAAGAAGAGTACAAGTTCCATTGCCTTTCCCTTTAGTTACTGCTCAATGCACATTTTAAATAATTATGCTCATAGAGGTGTGTTTTACGTTTTTATAGTTTTAAGATGCCTGAAAAAAACATTAATTTATATTTCTTATGTCTAATAAAATGATAATATTTGATCAAAACAAAGTAAATACCTATTAAAATATGGTATTTGCTCAATAATTAGTCACTACTAAAAAATCTTATCTGCAGAATGGACATTTTTAATGCAATTAAAACTGATTGGCTAAAGAATAATTTCGGAAGCAGAAATGAAGTTGAAATTGGGTAGAAATTTTAATCAATAAAGGCACACTTCTGGAGACAATTAACTATGAAAGAAATCTGAAAATTGAATATAAACAAATGTAAGAAAATTATCTTTGGAAATAAAATCATAGTTTGCAAAAGGGAAAAAATAAAAAAGAAAAGGTGTGTTAATATCACTTTAGACTTTATACTTGAGCCAGAAATAATCAAAGTAATTAAGCACAATATCAGAAGCTTTTCTTCTCTAATTTTCATAGGTAGTCTTGTATAGTTGGTCACAAATATAGTCTTGTATAGTTGGTCAAGGAGAAGTAAAAACCGTGCAGATATCTCTTTACTCAAAACACTAAAAATAACTTCAATAATCTAATCAAAATATCCCCTCAATATTCATAATAAAGGTATTTGGTGAGCTTTTAATTCTATTATAGCAAAATTTATGTAGGATGAAAAAACAAGGGGGTCACATCATTGTGGAAGAGACAGTGACATCATTCACAAAGGAAAAAACAGGAGGTCAAAAGTATACCAAGAAAATGGATTGTAATGGGCTTAGAAAATTCAGGTAAGAAAAGAATGTTTATATTTAGTCAAAACATATTGGAGTGCAAAATAAACGATACAGATGAGGCCTTTTATGTTTTAATTTTGTGAAACTTGATAAAAATGAAGTACTGAGAATAACAAAAGAAGAATAAGAAATGATCTGAAGCAAATCTTTGAAGGTGAAAATGGATGGTTCTCTGTTAATTAATATTAACCAAAGAAAGGACAAACAAATATATTGAAAAAAATGAATATGGAGTATAATATAGTCAATTCACAGGCAATAATATGAACTGCCAACAAAAATATGAAAATATTAAAAAAATGTGAAAATATTTATCAACTTAAAATTTATTAAGGTCATGCAAATTAAACCAACATTAAAATGTAACTACTTGAGAGGCAAGATATCTGGTGAAAGAAATATGTCTAATTAGAGCCTTTTGGGAGAGCGATTTGTCAGCATTATCAGAATATAAAGAGTACATATAATACTCTTAAATACAGAAATTCTGATAATTATCCCTTTTCCTATTATAGTCATTTGATAATTATGTTTTACCCAGAAAGTTTTATTTCTTTACGATTTATATAGCAAAAGATGAAAATTAAGGGATCTCTCCCTGAATTAAAACCTGACTGCATTAAAAAAAACAGTATTTCACTGTTAAAAAAAACACCTTTTATAAAGGGCAGTGTATTCTCAGCTGTTATCATTTTCAGTTTAATATAGTTTTGTTTTCAGTGCCTAGGGGTTACTTGCCTTAGTGTCATTTTCATATATTTTTATATAAGAGTGTTCCAAAATAATTAAATCCAAAAACAAATTCAGTGGCACACAGATGTTCGATAGGCTTACATTTTAAAAATTAAACAAAAACAAATTTGAACATTGAAATTTAGAATAACGAATGATTAGCAAATAAATAAAAGTTAAAAGTCAAAATGTTACATGTAATGGTTAGTTAGAACATAACCCTTAGTTAACATCTGACATTATAATAAGATTGAAAAAAATATTAAATCCTTTTTAAAAATTAAGGAGTTATCAACTGGCATTCTGGGGATTAGATATATAATTTCTTGGCATTGCCTTTATGTTATGGGAAATTTGAGGAAAAGTGAAATGGGAGAGTCATATGATTTAACGGAAACATTTTTTGATCTGCTCTTGTTTGTTGCTTTCCACAGATTTAAAACACAGTTGTGTTCAGTTAACTAAGTTAAAGTGAGGTGAGTTTATTAACTGCATGTAAAAAATGTAAAATTTTTAAAAAATCATTTTTGAATGTCAAATGGTCTTTTATTTCTCCACCTTGAGATTTATATTTATGTCTCTGTTCTTTCTCTGTATTTCATGTCTACTTGTTCTTTCAACACCCTTGGAGTGGAACCAGACACTGCAGTCTACAGTGTGAATATGCCTGCTATATTCCTGTTTGATCTTCTTCCCTTTATGTGTCAGCTTCTTTGTGGGCTGCCTACTTGTCAAATCATTTTTATTCTTCAAAACTTTATACATAATTTTTAAATAAGTTCTGCAGATCTCAGGGCACTTGATGAATTTTTCACAAGTTAATCACACTTACATAACATGAACACTGCGGCTTATGTGTTTAACACTGTAAGGACAAACATATATTTACTCAACTGCAACCAATTAGATGCAAAATACTCAAATTATAGGTTAAGAAAAGCTGTGCTTCCCTTTGAATTAGTAAAATAAGTAGATTTAAGAAGCTAGCTCAACAAAATGCAGCTAGCATTTGTTAGCATCAAAATGGAAGGTATATTTTAAGACTGTTTAGCTAAAAAAGCAAAAAGCAAATCAATACATATTATTTAGTGGATTATTGCACTAAGATATAAAAATCTTAGTTCTCGTGTTATCTGACAATTAGGTAATCATGATTCTTTTTCACCTAGGAGAAAATGCATCCCTTATCCTTATTTTAGTCTCTTCTTATTAAAAGGAAGTTGTTCTATAGTCAGAGACATTTTATAAAACCTGGAACTAGTCACGTGGGGAAGAAAAAATAAAAACATGTCTTTTAGTTCTGTGCCTCATACAACTTTAGGCATGAAATAATAGTCAGGAAATGCAAAACCTATTGTGTCATAGAGCTTAAATCATTCACCTCAAAGTCTCTAAGTTCTAATGAAAATATACTAATCTATTGGAAGAAATCCATTTTTAAAAGTGTACTCAGGAGATTATTGGTAATGTTACTGTTGAAAAATTATATGGAGGATGACAAGGCCATCCTAGTATCAAAAAAAATATACAAGGTGGATGAAAAAAAATCCATCTTAACCAAACCTAGTAAAGGTCAGGTAGAAGAGAATTTAAGTAAACTGTACACTTTTATAAGCTGTTGTTAAGGTCAACTCAAGTTAATATTTTTTTAGTCCTAGAGAGGTAATAGAAAGAGCAGGCATGTTTGGGAAAGTTAAAGAAAAATATTTTTGTCGTGAACCAGGAAATGTTTTACTTTTATTCTCAGATATATTTAACATTGAGAGTCCATGCCTACTTTTCCAGAAATTCTAGGTTATTAAAATTATACCAAGCCAGCAAGAATAATGAGTAACGGACTTGCAAATTAACTTCTCTGAGACTATGAGAGATTTGTAACCACAAACTAGTACTCATGAGGAAGGGCTGTCAACGTTACTGACAGTTCGACTGAGGCGTATGAAGATGCTGACGGAAGATACACGCAACTGCAGCTCTTGGAACCAGTTAGCACAAAGTCATTGTCTAAAGTGATGACACTTCATGAAGAGCAAAGCCAAAAGTCAACCGTGTTGTGTTTGCAACAATGGGAGTGGCATCTGAGGCTGGTGGCGACAGTTAACTCTGAATTCCATAAAAGAAAAGAAGATCTGGTCTTTAACAGATTATAGCATGCAGAAGGCTTTCCAGGAGGTTGCCATTCAGAGAGGAATCCTGGAAAATGGTATTAAATTTTGGGCAGACCCCAAACCACTGATGGCTGTCATTTAGAGGTAAGTAAATATTAAAACAACTGCTTATACCCACACACAGAGTCCACAGTCCCTTAAATACACACACACACCAGAAATATATGACATTTCATGGACAATTGGTAGAAATTCTTTTTGGCTCCAGAGGTTGCTGTCTCCACTCTTGGAAATAGTCAAGGTTTATTTCTTCTTTTTAATCTTTACCCCTTTCTTACATGATCTTATCCAGTCATATACTTTTTAACACCATCTGTATTCAGAGGATTCCAATTTGTATTTCTAGACCTTATCTCTCTGGAACTAGATTTTTATATCAAATGTATGGTTCACTCTTGGAAGTCTGAAATGTATCTCACATTTATATTTGTAAAATCAAGCTCTTAATTCCTCCACTGTAAAACTTTGTTCTCAAGACTCTTTCTCATAACAGTAAATGGCCACTCTTTTTTTCCTGTTAACCTGGAACAAAAACTTTGCAACCATCCTTAACTTCTCTCTTTTCCTCATCTTCATTTCATCATAAAAGCCTGAAAGCGCTACCTTAATACAGTATCTAGAATTCAATTTCTTCTTACTACTTACGGCATAACCACTTCAGCCCAGGCAACCTTCATAACTAACATGAAATTTTACAGTGCTAATGTTTACATATTTCATTTGCTTCTGAAAGTATTTTCCTCCACTGATCCTGAAACCCTTTGGAAAATATAAATATAAATTAAATCATGCCACTCCTATTCTTAAAACTCTCTGATGACTTTCCTTCTAATTAATAATAAAATTTGCGGTTCTTACATTGGTTTATAAGTCCCTATATAGTCTTTCTGATTGTTAACTATATGCCCTCATCTTCCAATATACACATATTTGCTAACAATAATTTCAGCTAAACTTGTTTCTGTACTATTCTCAAACTATTATGTGTGTTTCATTAATGTACTTTTTTCATGTAAGTTTTCTCTTTTCCTGTAGTATCTTTCTCACAGATAAGCACAGAGACTTACATTCTTTTGAAAATAACCGTGAGTACTCTCCAAATAACTTAGAAGACAGTTTTTTTTCCTAAAAGCATTTTCTTTTTTCTTTTTTAAAGATTATTTGAGAGTGAGAGCACAAGGGGGTAGAGGGGAGGGAGATAGAGAGAGAGTCCTTTTTTTTTTTTTAAGATTTTATTTATTTATTTGAGAGAGAGACAGTGAAAGAGGGAGCATGAGAGGGGAGAAGTTAAGAGGGAGAAGCTGGGAGTTAAGAGGGTTAAGAGGGTTAAGAGAGGGTTAAGAAATTAAGAGGGAGAAGCTCCCTGTGGAGCTGTGAGCTCGATGTGGGACTCGATCCCAGGACTCTGGGATCATGACCTGAGCCGAAGGCAGTCGCTTAACCAACTGAGCCACCCAGGTGCCCTAGGGAGAGAGAGTCTTAAGCAGACTCCATGCCCAGTACAGAGACCAATACCAGACTCAGTCTCACAACCCTGAGATCATGACCCTGAGCTGAAACCAAGACTCGGATGCTTAACCGACTATGCTACTCAGGTGGCCCTTCTAAAAACATTTCCTAAAATATCAACACACCCTTCATCCTCTACTTCTTCAGTATGCTTTGTTTTCTTTTATAAAACCAACACTATCTCACATATGCAGTATTAAATTGCTTATGTTTTTATTGCCTTTTTCCTCCTACTAAAGTGTAAGGTCCATGAAAATATATTTTCTCTTTTGGTTTTTCGATTTTGTATCTCTAGTTTTTACAGTAATACATAGTTAAGTGTCTCCCCCTCTCCCTTTTTCTCAATCTTTCTTTCCATATATATGTAAATACATTATATATGCTACTTGAGTGAATTTAATTGCCTTAGTACCTTATTAATTAAATAATAAGAAATTTTTAAAAAGAGACAAACTTAAACTCAAAAAAATTACAAAGGAGAAAAGGGAATAATGGAAAATAATGACCTAACTTATGGCACTTGTGAAATCTTCTCCAGAAAGAAGCTACAGAACAGATTAAAACCATAACCGAACGTGTGTCCACCAAATGAAAGAATCATTCAGAAATAGTCACTGAAGCACATATGTTGAGACCAAAGATAATCACAAAACACAGATTTCAGAGCTCAGAAAAGAAAATAGACAGACAACAAAGGGCAGTGATTCCTGAGAGACAGAAAACAAATATGGCAAGTCCTACAATTGCAAACCTTACTGCCTTGAGAGTTTTCAGGCCACAGAGCAAGGGGAACCCAGGTAGAGTCCAATGGGAATTGAAGAGATGGAGCTGAATCTGGAGAAAGGGAAAAGGCTAGAGTACCCAGGACACAGTATGGTGGAAGGAGGGGGGAAGAGAATTGCCTGGAGAGAACTCTAAAGATCTGCAGGTGGTCCTACTCAGGTGTTCAGCAGAATACTGAACAGTTTCCTATGAGGAAAACATATCAGAATGAGGAAGGAATCACCATAAAGGATTAGGGGAAACACACAGTAATTACAGATTACACAGGTATTATAGGCCTACAAGAATAAAAAATAGGTGTATACAAAATATTGTGTGTGTGTATATAGACAATAAATTTATTGTGTGTGTCTCTGTGTATATGTATATGATGCTGGTTTCATGTGTACGTTTGACAAAACTTTAGAAAAATTGTACAGTTTTAATTCATGCAATCAGTTATATCTTAATAAAGCTGTTTTAAAAATCTAGAGTTGTGGCTGCCTGGGTGGCTCAGTCGGTTAAGCATCCACCTTTGGCTCAGGTCATGACTGGGATTGAACCCCGCATCCAGTTCCCTGCTCAGTGGGGATCCTGCTTTTCCCTCTCCTGCTCACCCTGCTTGTGCTCTCTCTCTCATCTCCTGCTCTCTCTCTTTCTCTGTCAAATAAATAAATAAAATCTTTAAAAAAATAAAAATTAAAATCTAGAGTTGTAAGTTTAATACCAAAGGAAGTGTGTTAGAAGCATCTACAATTCCAAATGTAATATCAATCATGAAATCTATGCACAAATATATAATCACAATTGTAAAGCATAAACTACGGGCCATTAATAGAGCAATGAAAATCAAAAGAATAATTTAATTTGTGTCTCTCACATAATGAAAATGTACACCAATGTATATTAAAATACAGAATGGCTAAATCACACAATTCATAAGATAAATATAATTTTAGGTATATCAGACTCTATATTTCAGAAATCAAAAAATAATTCTCAAAATTGACTATATATTAAGCCATAAAGAATACCTTCAAAAATTCCCAAAACTCTAAATTGTATAGAAGACATTCTTTGACCTACTTTTAACTAAATTTGTAATTTATTCATGGAAGTATAAAATAAATAATGCAATATCAGATGTTAAAAAAATTGTTAAATAAATGTTATCTTAAGGAGAAGATTAAATCTAAATACTATTTTATTTAAAAGCAGTAAAACCCTACATTACAGAACCTATGGGATACAGTTAAGACAAAGCCCAGAGTGAAAGATATAATACTAAACAGTAATACTATAAAACAGACAATACTATAATAATTGCAACCCCCAACTCAAGTTAGTAATTGAAGTAGAAAACAAACCGAATTGGGAAAAAGCAATTAATGAAACAAAGTAGAATATGGTGGAACATATAAATCTAAGAGCTATTACTTTGAAAAGAAAGAGAAAAAATCATCAAGGCAGCCTTAACTGAATGAGGAGAAATAGACACAAAATAGAAATAGCAAGATAAAATACCCATAAGAGAATTAAAATGAAAAGAATCATGAGAACACTTTTCACTCTGTACATAAATAGATTTAAATAGTAAGATGTAGCTAATTATTAGGACTTTATAAATTACAAACATAGAACAATAGAAGAGGACAATAGAAGAAATAAAATTACCATAAAAAGTAAAGTTGTTACACAACTACTCTTTTTATCCCCCAAGCCAGTAATGTGCTATTTCCCAACACTCATGCAGGAGAAATCTGTGAAGCTTGTAAAGAATTAATAATGCAAATGAAAATCAAACCCTCCCAGGACATAGAAAAAGAAAGCAAGATCCTAAATAATTTTTATGGAACAATCATAAGGTTGATATAAAAAATATACGTTTTTGATAATAACATTGAATAACAATGTTTTCCGGTGTGTTACCAACTAAGATTGTTGGAATTGTTCAATATTGTTAGAGGAATATAAAAGTGACCATTTAATGCTCTGCCTATTTCTTGAAAATGAATATTAATATGCTTTTGATGCACATGTACATACACACAAATATTTATATATACATATATCTTTGTTTCTGTGTGTGTAAAATTATATGCATATACATAATATTTAAAACTTAAAACAGTAGTAACAAAATTGTAAAATTAAAAAAATTAAAATTAAATGTAAAAGTTTTTTAAAAAGTAACAAAAACAAAATTGCCTGGCATGAAAGTACCTTGGTAGTTTTTGTAGAATGAATGAGTAAATGAAAACCCCCAAATAAACACATAAATATTAAGGAATATAGTTTTTGATAAATACAATATTGCAAATCAGTAGGGAACAGATGTATTAATAAATACAGTTGAGAAAGTACAGTAGCAATCTGGAAAACATAATAAAAACAGCATTCTCTCCCTCCCCGAAAGATCCATACCTCAGGCTTTAAATCAAAGTAAATGACTAATACTTCAAAGATTTAAGCAGAAATAATCTAACCACAATAGTATAAGAAAATATGAAATGGTTCTTTCTGGGTGCCTGGGTGGCTCAGTTGTTAAGTGTCTGCCTTTGGCTCAGGTCATGATCCCAGAGTTCTGGGATCAGACCCACATTGCACTGGGTTCCCTGCTCAGCGGGAAGCTTGCTTCTCTCGCACTCCCCTTGCTTGTATTTCCTGTCTCTCTGTCTATCTCTCTGTCAAATAAATAAGTAAAATCTTAAAAAAAAATGATTCTTTCATAATCGCAGATTATTGAAAGCCTTTCTTAATATGACTCAAAGCCTCGAGAGCACAAAAAGACCAATGATTGTGAAAAAATAAATGTTAAGTTTTGGAGTGTATCTTGAGAAACATACAAATGATAAACTGGAAATATACACAAAAGGATAATAATTTGATAAACTAATCACCTTTATATATAAATAGCACCCAGGAGTCAGTAAGAAAAGTCTTAAAAACCTAAAAAAATGAGTTAAGACATAAAAAAATTTGATAAGTGAAGTGTAATAGTTATTAAACATATTAAAGGATGTGTTACTATGTTCAAAGAAAAGAAATGCAACAATAAAACCATAATTACCTATTTTTATTAATCAAATTATGAAGATCAAAAAGTTGGATAAATTTTTGTATTGATAAGGATATGTATGTAGGCAAGGGTAAATTGCTGTAACCTAGAGAAAAATTTGTCAAGCTTATTAAAATTTAGAGTGTACGCTTTGATCCAGTAATTCTACCCCTAGGACCCTATTATATAAGATTTATTCTTGAAATTACAAATACATACGTGTATGTATGCATATATGCATATTTACACTTATACATACATATCCATATGGAATGGGATATCTTTTACATTGTACTTACAGAAGAGATCACTGAGCTATAAGTAAAACTATTTTGTTTGTGAGAGGAACTGCATGGCTAGAGGACCATGAATTTTTGTTTTTACTGTACATTGTCCTTGTCTGCTTTTTGAAATCTGTACCATGTTTGATCAGTTAAAGTACTCTATATTACATACATATTTGTATATGCATATGTATGTGTGTGTGTATGTGTATGTCCCTGGGTATATTTATTCTAAAATTCCATATTTCTATATATTTAACAAAACTTGCACTGTATAACCAAAATGTATCCAAAACTTGCAATGATGGAGCACTGATAAAATTTTTAAAGGCCAAGTATCTTTAAATACTTTTATGATGAATTTGCTAAGTTGCTCTAAATATATAATGTATACTGAAGATTATCATAATATTGTTCTAGGACATAAAAATGATATTTACCCCAAATAAAAGGAACTTAGTATATTATTTTCAAGAATGTTTCAGGTCTTTCAAGTACTTAGTTCAACTGTATAAAGCAAAAGGAGACTGATTCGAGGTTTATTGATATGGCTTAACATATTTCCTCTTCTGTTCAATTTGAGCAGCAACATACATAAAGTAGTATTGGATTTTAACCACAATTTTAAAATAAATATCTCTGAGGCCACACTGATACAAATGATTGAGTAGTTAAATACATGAAGAAGCAATAAATCTACCATTGAAAAGAATTCCAAATAATTTATGTAGGAGTCCTCCATCAAGGAGGAGAAGCAGAACTCCCAGTTAAGTTTTGGCTGTATAGAGTGACTACTTTTCAAGGAATATAAAATGGAAAAGGGTGAAAAGAGTAAACTTACAGTGGAAAAACCTGAAAACAGTATCTCAGGGAGGTGATCAGATTATGCAATAAGGATTATTAGTTGACCTAAATAATAAAAATCAAGATATTATAAATCTCCAGAAGCATTTGATGATAACTCAACTCTCTCTGGCCCTGGAAACACTCCTACAATGTGTTCCCATTATATTCTCCTTTTTCTGTTTAATTTCGGTATTCTTTCTATTCTGCGAGAATTTAGACAGAATTCTACCTACTCTATAAAATGGAATAATTTGGCAGAAAAGAACATAGGAAATATTCCTGAGTCTCCCAGAAAACAACATTGATCAAACTTAAACATTCGAGGAAATAAAATGTATACTGTGATTATCCATGGGAAAACTCAAGAACTATAAGCATAAATGTAGTGAAAAGGAATTATTTTAACTGACTCATACATAATAATTTAATTCTCATATTTAATTTAATTTAATTAAATTAAGAATCTCAATTTAATTCTGTTCTTCTGAACAGAAGAGGAAATATGTTAAGCACAGGAGCTAGCTTTGGGAACATTAGGATCTCTTTTGGGACTTTGGCCATTGTTTCAGTTGGCTCCTGTTCTTCCTTGACTTATGACATATCATCAGTGAAGGATTTTCTTGTTTGTTCAATTTTTTGTTTGTATGAACATGCCTTTACTTTCTTTTTTTTAAATTTTTTAATTTAAATTCAGTTAGCCAACATTTAGTACATCATTAGTTTTTGATGTAGTGTTCAATGATTCACTAGTTGATGTCCTTACTTTCTGACACTAAAAGAGCTCCAGGATCATCTTATTTATTCCCAGGCCCAATTCTAGAATCAGCCATTTCTCCAAGGAGCACTGGTTCTTTTCGTTGAAGATCACCTTAGGAGCCAAGCCGCGGCACCAGGTGTGCTTATTGATATGAAATATCTTTGTTTTTAGGCCCTCTCAGCTGCCAGAGCAAGGAATACATGCGTGTTTACTAACAGTGTATATACTAACTAAATATTTCTATATGCAGCTATCTGTATCTATAGTAAGGTAAACCTGAGTGCCTACTAATGTCTCCAACTCTAATGCTTTTTTATCATTCAAGACGTCTGCACATGTGTATCAGTAAATTTCCACTCCAACAGTAAGAAGAGCCATTCATTTACATATCAGTTTAATTCCAGCATCTTTTACAACAGCATCAAGATTCTTAACCTTTTTGCCCACTGAACATAAATTTTTCATGTACAGCACAATACTTATATGCAGCTGATTTTGCCTTTAGTCTTACAGATTTTACCCATTTCCATAGTTACTTAGATTAGTACCTTCCCTCTCTCCTTTCAGTGAGGTTATTTCATACACTTGTAATATATTGTTGACCCTTGAGCAATACGAGTTTGAATTGCACAGGTCCACTTATATGCAGAATTTTTTTCAATAATTAAAATACTGTAAATGTATTTTCTCTTACAGTTTTCTTAATACCTTTTTTTTTTGCTCTAGCTTAACTTTATTGTAAGAATATAGTATATGTAAGGTGTAAAATATGTGTAATCAACTATGGTATCAGTAAGGCTTCTAGTCAACAGTAGACTACTAGTGAAGTTTTGGGAGTCAAGTTAAATGCAGATTTCTGACTGCCCAGGGATTGGCACCTCTAACCCTTGCTGTTGTTTAAGGGTCCTCTGTAGTTAGATTGCCATCACTTTCTACATGACTTCCTGGTACATGTCTGCCTCCTAAAATGGCTTGTTAAAATTTGAAGACAATTAGAATTTTTTTGTTGTTGTTCTGTAAAATTCCGTGGATTTTGACAAATGCATAGTGTCATGTATCCACCATTTCAGTATCATAAGGAACAGTTTCATAGCCCTAAAAAGTCCCCGGTGCATCACCTGTTCAACCCTCCCATACCCAACTGTCAACAACTGATCATTTTGACTATCTTCATGGTTTTCCCTTTTCTAGAATGTTGTATAATTGGAATCATACAGTGTATAGCCTTTTAAACTTGCTTCTTTCACACAGTATTTCACATTAAAGGTTCACCAATACCTTTTCATTGCTTGATAGATCATTTCTTTTTTACTGCTGAATATTCCTTTGTATGGATGTACCACAGTTTGTGCATTCATCTACTAATGCACAAATTGCATGCTTCCTTTTTTGCAATTATGAGTAAAGTTGCTATAAACATCATGTGCAGGTTTTTGTGTGGAAACAAAATTTCAGATCAGCTGAGTATTACCTGAGAATGCAATTGATGTGTAATATGGGAAAACTATGTTTAGCTTTTTAAGAAACTGCTGAACTATCTTCCTAAGTGGCAGTATCATTTTGTATTCCTTCCAGCAATTAATTAGAATTTCCGTTGTCTGCATCCTCAAAATCCTTTGGTATTATCAACTTTTTTTTTTTAAAGCAATTCAAATAGGTATATGGTGCTGTCTTGTTTTAATTTACACTTCCATAATGACAAATGATGCTAAGACTCTTTTATTATGCTTATTTTTCTTCCGTATATCTTACTTGGTAAAGTATCCGTTCAGATCTTTTGCTTATTTTAAAAAAAACTTTTTTTAAATTGTTGAGTTCCAAGAGATATTTGTATCTTTTGGATTAAAGTCTTTTATCAGATATGTGTTTTATAAATACTTTCTCCTTGTTTCTTAATAGTATCTTTATGCAGAGCAGAAGATTTTTCATTTTAGTAACTCCAACTTCTCAATGTTTTCTTTCATGAATTATGCTCTTCGTATTGTATCTAAAAGTCATCACCAAACCCAAGGTCATCCAGATTTTCTTCTTTGTTTTCTTCTGGAAGTTTTATAGCTTTGAATTTTACAGTTAGTTCTGTGATCCATTTTTAGGTTACTTTCAGAAAGTTGTGAAGTTTGTGTCTAGATATAGATATAGATGTATTTTTCATCTGGAAGTCAAATTGTTTCGGCATTATTTGTTGAAAAGAATATCTTTGTTCAAGTGAATTGCCTTTGCTCCTTTTTCAAAGATCAGTTGATGATATTTGTGTGGGTCTATTTCTGGGCTATTTCATTCTTTGATATTTGTGTTTATTCTTTTACCAATATCTCACTCTCTTGTTTATTATAGCTTTACAATAAGTCTTGAAGTCAGACACTACCCCTACTTTGTTGTTCTTCAGTACTGTATTGGATATTATAGGTCTTTTGCCTTTCCATATAAACATTATTTTATCAAAAGTTTTCCTGTCTAGTAATGCCTTTCTATAGTTTTGGTATTAGGAAAATACTGACCTTATAAAAAGAATTATGAGGTGTTCCTATGCCTCTGTTTCTTGATAAAGATTACGGAAAATTGGTATTTCTCCCTTATGCTTCCTTCCTTTCATTCATTTGTGATGCTTTCTTTTTTGGAAAGTTTTTATACAATGTTGTTAATGTAGATGTATAGATGGACCTGATGAGATTATCTATTTCTCCTTGATTGACCTTTATAAGTTTCCATCTTTCAGATAATTTGTATATTTTATCTAAGTTCAAATTTGTGGGCATAAAGTTATTTGTAGTATCCCTTGCCCTAGTCGATTTGGGCTGCTATAGCAAAGTGCCATAGACTAGGTGACTTAAAAACATTTATTTCTCCTGGAAGCTGGGAAGAACAAAATGAAAGTGCTCATAGATATTGGTGTCTGATGAAAGCTCTCTTCTGGGTTCTTGACTGCTACCTTCATACTGTACCTGATGAGAGAGGAAAAGAACAAGCTCTCTTATCTCTTCTTATAAGGGCACTAATCCTATCATGAAGACCCAAACCTCTTGATCTCATCTAAGCTTAACTACCTCCCAAAGGACCCACCTTCTAATATCATCGCATTGGGGATTAGAGCGTCAATATATGAATTTTTTGCCGGGGGACCCTTGCAGTCCATAATACCCTTTGTTAAGCTTTTAATGTCCAGAGGATTATATATGGGTATTTTGTGTCTTTTTTTTTTTTTTCTTTTCTCCTTTTTATTTGGTTAGCCTGGCTAGAGGTTTAATCTTTCAATGAATCCATCTTTTATTTTTTTTTCTGTTATTTTCCTGGTTTCGAGTTAACAGATTTCTGCTCTAAATTTTATATTTTTTTTCTGTTTGCTTTGAACTTAAATATCTCCTGTTTCTCTAGTTTT
Organism: Potos flavus; assembly: GCA_028534135.1. Lineage (NCBI taxonomy): Eukaryota > Metazoa > Chordata > Mammalia > Carnivora > Procyonidae > Potos > Potos flavus. Next base: position 86,320,402 of record CM052900.1, on the reverse strand, counting down.
CTGAGCTAGAAGCTTAGATTATTTGAGCGCTTTCTTCTTTTCTAAAATATTCATTTAGCCCTATAATTTTCCATCTAATCACTGTTTTCACTGCACACCACAAATTTAGATGTCTTATTTTCATTTTCATTTATTTCAAAAATTGTTTTAATTCACCTGAGACCTTTTTTTAGTTAAACCTTTGTTTATTTCACACTGTTTTGTTTAATGTTCAAACATTTGGTGATTTTTCTGGTTTCTCCTATTGATGATGATTTTAATTCCATTATGCTCTGAAAATATTTTTTATGTTATTTGTATTGCATTTTATGACCCAGAATTATATTCTATTTTAATGAATTTTCCATTAAACTTAAGAAGAATATACATTCGCTTTTGTTGGATGAAGTGTTCTGTAAATGTCAGTTAGGTCAAATAGATTAAAAATCTGTTCAGGGGTACCAGGGTGGCTTAGTCAATTAAGTATCTGACTCTTGATTTTGGCTCAGGTCATGATCTCAGGGTCTTGGGATAGAGTCCCACATTGGGTTCTGCGCTCAGTGGAGGGTCTGCTTGTAACTTTTCCTCTGCTCCTCCCCCTGCTTGTGCTCTCTCAGTCTCTCTTTAATAACAAATAAATAAAATCTTTTTAAAAAAAGGTCTGTTCATGTCAATTGCATTGCTGCTGATCTGTATCCTCTTGATGGACCAGTTACCAAAAGAAGGGCTTTGGAGTGTTCAACTGTAATAGTGGATTTGTGTATTTCTCCTTTCAGTTCTGTCAGTCTTTGCCTCATATATTTTGACTGTCTATTGTTATGAGTATAGGTGTGTGTTACGTATTATTATGCTTTCTAGGAGAATTTACCCCCTTATTACTATGCACTACCTATTTTTATGACTAGTAATTTTCCCTGTTCTAAAGTCTGTTGTCTTTTTTCTTGCTACTAGTAGCATGGTATTTCTTTCTCCATACCTTTACTTTTAATCTGTGTGTGTCTTTATGCTTAAAATGTGTTTCTTTTAGAAAACATATAGTTGTGTTTATGTTTCTATCAGCTCTGACAATATTTTTTTCACTGGTATATTTAGACTTGCACACCTAAAGTGATTGTTAATATAAACATCTACTATGTTGTAATTTTTTTCTATTCATTGCCCTTATTCTTTTTTGCTTTATTTCCCTCTTTCTGCAATCTTTGTTTTTTTCTTTTCTTCTTCTTCTTCTTCTTCTTCTTTTTTTTTTTTTTTGAAGAGAGGGAAAGTGAGAGCACAAATGGTAAGGAGGGGAAGAGGGAGAATGGAAATCTTTTTTTTTTTTTTTAAGATTTTATTAATTTACTCGTCAGAGAGAGAGAGAGAGAGAGAGCACAAGCAAGGGGGAGTGGCAGGCAGAGAGAGAAGCAGGCTCCCTGCTAAGCAAGGAGGCTGATGTGGGACTGGATCCCATCATGACCTGAGCCGAGGCAGCTGCTTAACCAACTGAGACACCCAGCCGTTCCTGAGAATGAGAATCTTAAGCAGACTCCATGCCCAGTTTGGATCCTGACACAGGATTCGATCTCTCCACCCTGAGATCATGACCTGAGCCCAGATTAAGAGTCAGATGCTTAACCGACTGAACCACCCAGGAGCCCCTGCAATATCTGTTTGTTGTTTATTTGTTTTAAAGATTTTATTTATTTATTTGAGAGAAAGAGAGAGAACTCAAGTGGAGAGAGGGACAAAAGGAGAGGGAGAAGCATACTCCCCATTGAGCTGGGAGCCTGATGCAGGGCTCAATCTCAGGACCCAAAGATCATGACCTGAGCTGAAGGCAGACACTTAACTGACCGACCTACCCAGGCCCCCCAACAATCTCTGGTTTTAATTGAGCATTTTGTATGATTTAGGTTTTTCTCTTCTCTTAGCATATCAATCACCCTTCTTTAAAAAAAAAAAAAAAAAAAAGTTCATTGGTTGTCCCAGAGCTTGCAATATGTGTTTACAATCTAAGGCCACTTTGAAAAAACACCTTTCCACTTCATGGGTAGTGCAGACATTTTATGACAGAATATTCCCAGTTCTTTTATCTTGTCCCTTCATTTATCTACATGTTATAAACACCCAATATATTTTTACTATTATTATGTTAAAAACAGTTACTTTTAGGTCAATAAATAAAAAAAAACTAAAAGGTTTTATTTTACATTCATTTATTCCTTCCATGACACATTTCCTTTGTCAATTGAGTTTCTGACCTGTTTTATTTTCCTTTTCCTTGAAGAACTTCTTTTTAACATTTCTTGAAAGTTGGATCTGATGGCAATGGGTTCCCTTACTTTTTGTCTCTTTGAAAAAAGTTTTATCAGTTTTAAAGGATAAATTCATGCAAATGGAATTCTAGGTTGGTTGATTTTTCATTTCAACACTGTATTTCATCTTGTTTGCATGGCTTCTGATGAGAAGTCCTTTGTGATTATTATCCTTGTTCCTCGATAAGGAAGGTGCTTTTCCCCCCATCTGATTTCTTAAAAATTTTCTCTTTGTCTTTGGTTTTCTACGGTTTCAATGTGATATGCCTTGGTATTTATTATTTGATATTTATGCTGCTTAGTGTTATTTGAGCTATCTTTATTTGTGGTTTGATGCCTGTCATTAAATTTGGAAAATTTAGGCCATCATTAATTCAAACATTCCTTCTGCTGTGGGCCTTCTTTTCTTTCAGTTATTGTAATTATGCATGTTAGTTACACATTATAAATCTGTCCCACAGTTTTCAGATTTTTTTTTCATTTTGTCTTTTGTATTTCAGTTTGTGAGTTTATTGACATATCTTCAGACTTACATATTCTTTCCTTGGCCATATGCAGTCTATTGATGAGCCCATCAAAAGCATTCTTAAAGTCTGTTACAGTATTTTGATTTGTTGTGACTTTTTTTGTCTATCTCTTCAGACTTCCATATCTTTGCCAATATTACCTATCTCATTACGTGTTTTTTCTTTTTCTGTTAGAATGATTAACATATTTATTATAGTCATTTTAAATTTCCTATACGATCATTCTAATCATCCGTGCCATATCTGAGTCTGCTTCTGATGCTTCTTTGTCATTCCAAATTGTGTTTTCTCTTGCCCTTTAGTATGTCTTGTTATTTTTTATTGAAATTCAGATATTATGTATTGGAAAACTAGGTATTGAGGCAGAAAACATTTAGTATGAAGTTTTTTGCTTCCACAGCTAGTATTTGGACTGTCCTTAATGTTGTAGTTAATGGTACCAGGGGCTTCAAATTCCTGTAGTGTCTTTGTTTTTGTCTTTTGTTTTTGTCTCCCCTGTTATCTTTGGATTTCCTTAAGAACTACTCCTTAAATGTAGTCTGTATTTTACAGTAATTTCAGCTATAATCTGTACTTACTACTCTAGCATCTTGTGTGATGATGTGAGGGGAGAAGTGTCCTATAATCTTATTATTAAATCTTAATCTTTCAGTGGGCCTGTTTTCCTGGGCTGTGACCCTCACAAACGTTTCATAGGATTTTTCCTTATGGAAGACGGAGAGAGGGGAGTGGAGTTGGGTAAAAGCCCTTCCTCCTTTGTGGGATAAGACTCTAATAGTCTTTTTCTCTGGTGAATGACTCTTATTCAGAATGAAACCATTATCAAAATGGTTATTTTTCCCCTCAATATGCCGAACATGATGGGATTTTTCTTGGATTTTTCACTTTGAGAATGTGGTGAAGTTCTGGAAGGTAAAACCCACAAAAGTGTGGAGCCTCCTAAGATTGACTGCCAGGAGTTTCTTAATCTCATGCTAATTCACATTCAGCCTTCAAAAATTTGTCAAAATTGCTATTTAAATGTTTCTACTAGCTAATGGTTCCACTGTCTTCTGTTCCAAATAATCAAACTTCAGCTGTTTTTCTTTGTATTTGTTAGTCTCTACAGATTTTAGAGTGTTGCTTTTCTCTGTAAGGTCAGTTCTTTGATGGGTCCAAGGGGGAAACATTGATTTCCTTATTGTCAGCTGTTTTTCCTGTTGCAAGGATGGGATTTACAACTTCGAAGATCTCTTAATGTCAGAACTAAAACTGGAAGTCATAATTTTTAATAAATAAAATATATTAAATAATAGCAATCATTTTAAATGTTTTTCTGTATTCCTTTCACTGCTTTCTATCGTTGATTCCTTCCAACAAAACTCTAAGGCAGATAGTATTGTATTTCTTTCCTGCCATACTAGGCTTCAAATTTATTATTACTTTCTTTTTTTTTTTTAAAGATTTTATTTATTTATTTATTTGACAGAGAAAGACATAGCGAGAGAGGGAACACAAGCAGGGAGAGTGGAGAGGGAGAAGCAGGCTTCCCGCCAAGAAGGGAGCCTGATGTGGGGCTCGATCCCAGGACCCTGGGATCATGACCTGAGCCGAAGGCAGACACTTAACAACTGAGCCACCCAGGCGCCCCTATTATTACTTTCATAAAATAAAAAAGCCTTCCATTCAAAAAATTCCCAAAGAAAGTATCTTTTAAAATGTTGTCATTAATTTTTAGTTTTATTGATTTTGTTTTATTAATTTAAGATTGCTATCTGTAGGGATGCCCGGGTGGCTCAGTTGGTTAAGCAGCTGCCTTTGGCTCAGGTCATGATCCCAGGGTGCTGGGATAGAGTCCCACGTTAGGCTCCTTGCTCAGCAGGGAGCCTGCTTCTCCCTCTGTCTGCTTCTTCCCCTGCTTGCGTGTGCTCTCTCTTTGTCTCTCTCTGACAAATAAATAAATAAAACTCTTTAAAAAAAAAAAGATTGCTATATGTATTATTTCTGCTTTATAGGATTTACTGATGCTTTTTGACCTAATAATGTATGCATTATGATACATTTTGTGAATGTTCCGTGTGTTCTTTTTTTATGTGTTCTTAAAAAAAGTATATTTTCTAACTTCAAGATACAATAGTTAAATGTATATTTACCTTATTGATTATGTTATTGAGATCTTCTACCTCATGTTTAATGTTTTTTCACTTGATTTATATTGGCCAAAAAAAAAAAAAGATTTAAATCTTCTATTATTTGTGTGTTTGTCTTTACTTTATATCTCTTTAATGTAAACGGTATGGAAGTGAATTGTGGCTTTTATCATTATAGTATATTTATGATGGATTTAATGCTTTTTCTGAGTTATAGTTTGTGTGATATAAGGTTTCTATCTTGTACTTTCTTAATTTTTCTGTTTTCCTGTTGTACCTTCCCCATCCTTTATGTTTAGCCTTTGAGAGTCATTATTTTAGGTATGTATATATTAAATTGCATAAAATTTGTTACTGCTGCTTTGTGATATAAACTGGAATCCTTTTTGTTTTTCAAAATAAGTGAGTTAGGCACATTCACATATATTGTTATATCTGATATTTCGTTTCAAGTTCTCATATTATTTAATCACATGATAATATAACTACAATGAATATTATATTTTGTTATATCTATACTTTTATGTGGTCTGTTTACTTTTTTCTTTTTTTTTAATCATAAAAGGTTTGCACTTTTGTTGACATGGTTCCCTTTATAATAATATTTATTAAGATACCCTTAAATCTTCTTTCTTTTTGTTTAACCATCTGCTGTTTGAGTTGTCAGATGAGGATAACGTTCTTTGACTATCAGCTGCTACTGATGTGACAATCCACATTCTATCTCCAACATTTTATTTGTATTATCTCTTGTTGTCAGGTTTTTTTGTTTTTTTGGGTTTTTTAGGACATAACCATATTACTCTTACAACCTTGTTCCTGCCTTTCATTTATTCTTAGATCTACAGTTCTACAATTAAGTAGGTTCATTGCTGCCATGAGCCATTTTCTGAAGTTTCCCGTTATCACTTTGTGGGATGTAACTCATCTTTTAGTAGATTCCTCAAGAACAGTTCGTTTGCAGTATTCCCCGAGGTATTCCATATATAAGAATGATTTTACACCCTTGATATTTAAGAGACAGTTGGATGGATATGACAGACTTAGCTCACACTTGCTTTTATTGAGCTTCTTAGAAATGACATTATATAATCTTTATTGCATATTGTTTTTTCAGTGAATGGATTTTTTTTTTTGTAATTTTCTTGTTCTTAATTCCTGGAGAGATGGAGATTTTTTTTGACATTTTTAAAGCCCAAAAGCTTTATCACACTATTTCTCGAGTTGAATGTTCTAGATCAATAATTCTGTGATGTATAGTGAACTTCTCACTAGAATTGGGTCTCTTTGTTTCCTGAGAAATGTTATTGAATTATTTTTAACATTAATTTTATTCTTATTTGTGTGTGTGTGAGTGTGTGCTTTACATTGGCTTCAATTATATATGTATGTGGAGAGAGAGAGAGAGAGAGAGAGAAAGAGAGAGAGAGTGTGTGCTTTACATGGGCTTCAATTATATAGGAAGCCCATGTAAAGCCCGTGTGCGTGTGTGTGTGTATATATATGCTCTTTTTTTCTATAAAGATCACTTTTACTCTGAATTTTATTTCATGCAATTCTTTAATCACACATACTAAATTTTATTTTAAATGCCTTTCCTTTTGGTAATGTGCTAATCAATCTTTATTCCTCAGATGATTTCACCTTTTTGTCAATAACTTTTCTGAATTTGTTCAATTCATTTGACATACTCTTTAAAATGTGTTTCCTAGGTTTGGAATTTATGATTCAGGATTTTGTTGTTGCTTTTTAAATTTGTGTTAATGTTGGTTTAATGTTAACCTGAACTACCATGTATGTTTTTACTGGTTTTCTGCTTTATGTGGTTTCGAAGGACCATATTTATTAGTTGAACTATTTCAATTATTATTTTGTATGTTCTTTCATATGTTAACATTGTGAGAATATAATTTGCAATATTTTTCTTATTTTGTAAATGTTATTACTCTAAATAAATAGTAATAGTTATATGTAGAGAAAAGTAAACGTTTTGAAATATTGATTAGATTTACTAGTTCATAGTACCTCTCCCTTTCATGTAATAAACTGCTGTTTGTTTGTTTGGTTTCAAGCAGTGATCATTTTTTGGTGGAGAAAATCAGTAATTTTATGATTTTCTTTTATTTCTGATATACCCTTAATTTTTTTTTTTTTTCCATTTAAGTTGTTCCCATATCTTGGCTATTGTGAATAGTGCTGCACTGAACGTGGTAATGCAGTGATCTCTTCAAGATCCTTATTTCATTTCTTTTGGATATATACCCAGAAGTGAGGTTGCTGGGTCATATGATATTTCTGCTAATTTTTTGAGGGATTCCATAGGGCTATACCAATTTACATTCCCACCAGTAGTGTTCAAGTGTTCCCTTCTCTCCACATCTTTGCTAACACTTATTATCTCTTGTCTTTTTTTTCTTTTAAGTTTTTACTTAAATTCTAGTTAGTTAGCACACAGTGTAGTATTAGTTTTAGATGTACAATGTAGTGATTCAGCACTTTCATACACCTGGTGCTCATCACAAAAAGCACACTCCTTAATCCTCATCACCTATTTTACCCATCCTCCCACCCACCTCCCTTCTGGTTACCAACAGTTTGTTCTCTATAGTTAAGAGTCTATTTCTTGGTTTGTCTCTCTCTCCTTTTCCTATTTGCTCATTTGTTTTATTTCTTAAATTCCACATATGAGTGAAATTATATGGTAATTGTCTTTTTCTGATTGACTTTACTTTGCTTAGCATAATACTCTCCAGTTACATCTATGTTGTTGCAAATGGCAAGATTTCATTCTTTGTTATGGCTGGGTAATATTCATATATATATATGTATATATATATTCCTATGCATATATTCCTATACATATATTCCTGTACACACACACATATACACCAGTTCTTCTTTATCCATTCATCAGTTGATGGACACTTGGGCTGTTTCCATGTTTTGGCTATTGTGGATAATGCTGCTATAAATATCAGGAAGCATGTATCCCTTTAAATTAGCATTTTGGTATTCTTTGGGTAAATACAGAATAGTCAAATTACTGGATCGTAGGGTAGTTCTATCTTTAACTTTCTGAGGAACCTCCATACTGTTTTCCAGAGTGGCTGCACTAGTTTGCATTCCCAACAGCGCAAAAAGGGTTCCCCTTTCTCCAAACCCTCACCAACACCTATTGTTTCTTGTGTTGTTGATTTAGCAGTTCTAACAGGTGTGACGTGATACCTCATTAAAGTTTTGATTTGTATTTCCCTATTGATGAGGGATGTTGACCATCTTTTCATGTATCTGTTTGCTATCTGAGTGTCTTCTTTGGAAAAATGTATGTTCATCTGCCCATTTTTTAACTGGATTACTCATTTTTTGGGTGTTAAGTTTTATAAGTTCTTTATATATTTTGGATAGTAACCCTTTATCAGATATGTCATTTGCACATATCTTCTCCCATTCTGTAGGTGGCCTTTTAGTTTTGTTAATTGTTTCCTTCACTGTGCAGAAGCTTTTTATTTTGATGAAGTCCCAATAGTTCATTTTGCTTTTGTTTTGCTTTTCTCAGGAGACATATCTTGAAAACAGTTGCTATAGCTAATGTCAAAGAAGTTACTGCCTGTGTTCTCCTTTAAGATTTTTATGGTTTCAAGTCTCACATTTAGGCCTTTAATCTATTCTGAATTTATTTTTGTGTATGGTATAAGCAAGTGGTCCAGTCTCATTCTTTTGCATGTTGCTGTCCAGTTTTCTAGCACCATTTGTTGAAGAGACTGTCTTCTTCCCACTGGATATTCTTCCCTGCTTTATTGAAGATTAATTGACCATATAGTTGTGGGTTCATTTCTAGGTTTTTTATTCTGTTCTTTTGATCTATATGTCTATTTTTGTGCAATTACCATACTATTTTGATCACTACTGCCTTGTAATATAACTTGAAGTCCAGAATTGTGATGTCTCCAGCTTTGCTTTTCTTTTTCAAAGTTACTTTGGCTATTCAGGGTCTTTTGTGGTTCAATACAGATTTGGAAAACCACAACTACATAGAAGCTAAACAACAATCTATTAAACAGTGAATGGATCAATCAGGAAATCAAAGGAAAAAAGTACATGGAAACAAAGAAAAATGAAAACACATGATCCAAAACCTTTGGGATGCAGCAAAAGCAGTCCTATGCCTCAAAAAGCAAGAAAATTTTCAAATTAACAACCTAACCTTACACCTAAGGGAATGAGAAAAAGAATAACAAATGAAGCCTAAAGCCAGCAGAAGAAAGGAAATAATAACAATTAGAGCAGAAATAAATGATATGGAAGCTAAAGAAACAATAGATCAATGAAACCAGGAGCTGGTTTTTTAAAAAAATTAGTAAAATTGATAAACCTCTAGCCAGCATACTTGTCAAAAAGAAAAGCAAAAGAATCCAAATAAATAAAATTATAATGAGAGAGGAAAAATAACAACAACACAGAAATGCAAACATAAAATTATAAGAGAATATTATGAAAAACTATCTGCCAGCTAATTGGACAACATAGAAGAAATGGATAAATTTCTAGAAACATATAAACTGCCAAAACTGAAACAGGAAGAAATAGGAAACTTGAGTAGACCAATAACCAACAAAGAAATTGAATCAGTAATCAAAAAACTGCTCACAAACAAAAGTCCGAGGCCAGATGGCTTCACAGGTGAATTCTACCGAATATTTAAAGGAGAGTTAATACCTATTCTTCTCAAACTATTACAATAAATAGAAATGGAAGGAAAACTTCCTGATCCATTCCGCGAGGCCACATTATCCTGATACCAAAACCAGATAAAGGCTCCACTAAAAAAGAAAACTACAGGCCAATATCCCTGATGAACATGGATGCAAAAATTCTTAATAAAATTCTAGCGAACTGAATCCAACAATACATTAAAAAAAAAATCACCCACCATGACCAAGTGGTATTTATTCCTGGGCTACAAGGGTGGCTCAATATTTACCAATCAATCAGTGATATGCCACATTAATAAAAGAAATGATAAGAACCGTATGATTGTTTCAATAGAAAAAGAAAAAAGCATTTGACAATGTACAGCATCCATTCATGATAAAGCCCTCAACAAAGTAGGGATAGAGGTAACATACTTCAACATAATAAAAGCCATATATGAAAAACCCACACAAGCAAATATCCTCAATGGGGAAAAACAGAGCTTTTCCTCTATGGAGTAGGACATCCACTTTCACCACTGTTATTTAACATAGTACTAGAAGTCCTAGGCACAGCAATCAGACAAAGAAAAAAAAATAAAAGGCATCCAAATCGGCAAGGAAGAAGTTACAGTTTCATTATTTAAGATGACATGATATTCTATCTAGAAAACCCAAAAGACTCCACCAAAAAACTGCTGGAACTGATACACAAATTCAGTAAAGTTGCAGAATACAAAATCAATGTACCGAAATCTGTTGCATTTCTATACACCAGTAAAGAAGCAAGAGAAAGAGAAATTAAGGAATAAGTCCCATTTACAATTGCACAGTAACCAGTAAGATACCTAGGAAAAAACAGTAAGATACCTAGGAATAAACCTAGCCAAAGTGGTAAAAGACCTGTACTCTGAAAACTATAAAACATTGATGAAAGACATTGAAGATGACACAAAGAAATGGAAAAACATCCCATGCTCATGAATTAGAAGAACAAATGTTAAAATATATATACTACCCAAAACAATCTAAACATTTAATGCAATCCCTATCAAAATACCAAAAATATTTTTCCCAGAACCCTTAATTTTTCACTTGCAAATTCTTGGTTCTTTTCACCACTGGATCTCTAAATTATCCCTACATCTTCTTCCTCAGAATTAGTACCTTCCCAAGATCTGTCTTGAGCCCTGCCCACCTTTTTTAATTTTCAGTTGTCTGTGGTCTGATGTTCCAATTATCAATATTTTCTCATTAAGAGTAAGGCCTTTCTTTTTATGAAAGTGACATTATCTGTGTTCTCTCTTCATTAGGATCCTACACCCTATCTAAATCTCCAGTCTCCGACTCGCCACATTTTATGGGTTTCACAGGTAGGTCTCTTGGAATTTAATATTCATTTTCTGACTTAGAGTTAATTTGGCATTTTTAGTATTCTTTGCTATTATTTTTATACAATTACCTCAATGTTCTGAAATATATTTTATAGAATTTATATATTTTATATAATCAATCTTAGTATTATCTTAATATTAAATCTTAATATTAATATTATCTTAATATTAAATTTGAATCTTAATATTAAAATTGAATATCTTGCTTGATCTTTAAAAAATACATGATTATTTACAAAAGTTAGCATTTTAGCAGCTAATTCAGGTCTTTCAATGATATGATTTCTTTCAATATTATATAACTAAATATTAAATGCTTAATATTTAAAATAATTAAATATATTTTAATGATATGATTTTGATGGTTATATATTCATGTATGGTTATCATGTTTATTAGTATAAAATGGTAACATTTAGTTCATTTAATAATTTTTCCACTTAATTCAGTTTTGTCTGATAGTAACACTAGTGTTGATGATTTTATTTTGCCTTCACTAGAACATTAATACATTTAACACATAGTGCAATAACCATGAGTTAAAGTTGATAATAACTCCTAACATGGAGTGATGGCTGTAAAAGAAAAGGTAAAAAAAAAGCCTAAAAGCTTAGGCTCCATGGAAAATTTCTCCTACCATTTACTTCTAATGCATCTGGTTTTTATTTAAAATTTTTCTCCTCTAAATGGTATACAGATGGCTCAACTGGTATGATTTAACACAATATCAAATTATTTACCTTAAATAAGGAACTCTAGCCCAGTTAATGGTTTTAAAATATTTTATAGCTAATTCTTTTTTAGGTTTGCAGAGTATTTTTCCTGGTTTGCCATTTCCTCCTGAATTTTTGTTCTTATTTAAAAAATGTTTTCCTCACTCCAAATGCATTACTAATTTAAGTTGCAAACAACACAAATGGACTCTGGCTAATTTAAGAAGAAAATAAATTCATTAGAAAGATTACTGGTGATAAAAAGAATTGAAGGAAAACACAATGAGCCAGGATTGGAAACAGGCAGGAACTTAGAGTGAGCAGGCATCAGGAAAACTAAGCAAAAGTGATATCATAGGACTATTCTATTTAGAATGATCCTGTTGGCTCCATCATCAACAGGAATGTGACAGTACTTTTTGAGTGATAAGTAATTTCTTGACTCACCTCACATCTTTCACCTACTTCCTGAAAGCTTAAAGTCTTGGACAAGTGCATGATTTTAGCAGAGTCTACATCATGCACTAGGGATTGAACTATTAGGACGATGGAGATCTAACTGGTACCTTGGGTTTCGTGGTTGAGGGAAGTTCCTGAGTCTCTCTTAGACTCACAGTTAGGAATTTCCACAAAACAGAAGTATTTGGATTGCAATTACCCAATGATTGAAAAATCAGTCCATTATACTGAAAAAAATGATAGGACTACTAATTTTTAAAAATTTATGTGACATAGGAAATACTTAAAATATATGGTAGGTCAAAATAACAGTATGGGAAACATTTTTTTTCTACTATAATCAAAATTTTATTTGGAATAAAGAAAGGATATTTGGAAAATAGAAAAGGGACAGGGGAATGCAACATTACTGATGATATATAATTTTAGAGCTCGGTTATGCGACTAGGAATAATTTGTTCTGTCTTCTGACTCATTCATGAGTCAGTTATTAATGGATACTACTATAGCTATTATATGTATCAATTTAATACAGGGAATTCAATTCTTTAAAAAAAACACTGTTGAGTGGTTGGAAGCATAGACTCTGTGATAGGTCTCCAGAATGACACACTCAGAACAAAATTTACTCCACTCAGGAAGATAAGGAATCAGAAAGTTACCATCCCTAATGTTATCTCTAATAGTATACCTTCTCTTCACAATCTGAGTTTAGGATGCTGTTGGTTTGCTTCCTATTACACATGTATTATGTGATCAATAAATGGTTGCTAATTATTGGTGATACTGATTATATTAATTCTGAATATCAAAATAAATGCTAATTTTCTAAATGCTTCATATTATATTATCTTAATAAGTGGATGCCATCCTGGACAGATGAATAATTGAGATTACTATTCACTTTATCTGTATGTTTAGAGTATTAAATACATGACTGCTTTTGGTCAATTGTTGCAGAGAAATGGTTCTAAAGGCTCAATTAAGCATATTTAGGCTATGCATTGTTTTGTATTACAATCGGTCTATTTGTGGGTATCATGTTTAATTTTGAGTCACTTAAAAGGTTAAATCTATAAATAACAAACATTTCTAGAGAAAAAAAATGCATACACAATATTTAAAATTTTGCCCTCCACTGATTAAATTATCATATTTCACTCATGTGGAATTTAAGAAACAGAGCAGGATCATAGGGGAGGGGAGAGAAAATAAAATAAGATGAAATCAGAGAGGGAGACAAACCATAAGGAACTATTAACTATAGGAAACAAACTGAGGGTTGCTGTAGGGAAGACAGGTGGGGGATGGGGTCATTGGGTGATGGGCATTAAGGAGGGCACGTGATGTAATGAGCATTGGTTGTTATATACAACTGACGACTCACTAAACTCTACCTCTAAAACTAATAATACACTATCTGCTAATTGAATTTATATAAAATTAAATTAATTTTTGAAAAAAAATTAAAAAGTAAAACAAAACAAATAAATAAAATTTTCCCTCCAACCTGGAAACATTGGTTCTTCATTATAATCAAAACTTCTATTTCAGACTGTAGAATATTACAGCCATTTTCTCCTGTGAGCTCAATTTTCTCAATTTCAATAGCATATGTTCCTACAGATGTACCTATATGTTAATAAATCCCAGGTATATCTCATAGATCTTGCTTTTGAGCTCCAGAAAATATCCAATGACTACTTTGGATCTTCCCTAGGTACGAAGCATCCACACTTAATATGTCTCAAATAGAAATTATATTTGCTATTTGCTTAGGTCACTGAAGCTGTGTATGATCCAATTTTCCCCTAATTGGTGATACCTTCCATCTACCAAGATGCTCAAGTGAGAAAACTGAAAGTTATCTTGGATATTTTTCTCTTCCAACTCCTGCATCAAATCCATTAATACAATCTGTCATTTCTACCTCCTAAATATATATCTAATCTGTCCATTTCTCAGGATCTCTGCACTATGTCAGCTACTCTCTTTTTTCTCTCCAAACCGTAGCTGCACTGGGCTTCTTTCATTTCTATGCACTAGTCAAGCACTATAATAACTCTATGAGGGTGCTTTGGGGACAACTAAATCAAATTGATTCCATCAAAAGTCTCACAGTTTGAGGTAAAATCAGGTGAATTTATTTCTCCTAGGTGGAGAAACACATGCAGAGAAAAATGTACAAGTTTATTCACAAAATTATCCTACTAATCTATAGCTATATCAGAGAAAAAATATCTAGAGGAGTGATTGATTTAAATCTTTTTAGAGATATAGCTTTGGAAAAATTTTCAAATACAATGTATAAACACTGTCTCATAAATGTAGTTCAAAAACTCCAGCACGAATATCTCTTAATAATATTCTAGTTTATTGAAAAGATAAACCAACTGAGCTTTTCTATAAGGCAGGCCTTTTTGCCTATTAATTATTACCACACCCTTCAAATTTCTTAAAAATATATATATGTATGTAACATTTTTTCTACTATATGACTTTTTTTAAGATTTTATTTATTTATTTGACAGAGAGAGAGAGAGATCACAAGTAGGCAGAGAGGCAGGTAGAGAGAGAGGGGAAGCAGGCTCCCTGCTGAGCCGAGAGCCCGATGCGGGGCTTGATCCCAGGGCCCTGAGATCATGACCTGAGCCGAAGGCAGAGGCTTTAACCCACTGAGCCACCCAGGCGCCCCTCTATATAACATTTTTAATGGTAAGTTCTCAAATGGTTTTCTTTAAGTGGTCAATGTTGTTGAGAATCTTAATTTATAAAGTTTTTGTTTTCGTTTTTGTTTTTGGCCTGATAAAAAAATAAAACTGGAAAACTTCTCTATTAGACTTTAACAAATACACTCATATACTTCCACTGTTTATAGATCTGACTCAGGGTGCTGAACATAGAAAATATTCAACCTACAAAAGGTCTAAAATAGCCAAAAAAGTAGGTCACATTCCTCTTGTCTAGTACTCTATTGCAATAAGGATTGCATTTATCTCCACAGGATTCTGTCCTAGGCCCCCTTCTTATGTTATGGATGCACTCTATTTGCCATCTTTCTCCTTCACTACCTTCTACTCTCACTGATAACTCTCTGATGACTCCCTAATAATTCTTTTTTTTTTTTAAGATTTTATTTATTTATTTGTCAGAGAGAGAGTGACATAGAGAGCACAAGCAGGCAGAGAGGCAGGCAGAGGCAGAGGGAGAAGCAGGCTCCCTGCCGAGCAAGGAGCCCAATGTGGGACTTGATCCCAGCACCCTGGGGTCATGACCTGAGCCAAAAGCAGCTGCTTAACCAACTGAGCCACCCAGGCGTCCCTCCCAAATAATTCTTGCTGGTAAATCACAAGTTCATCTCTGAAGTCCATATTTCTCTTCTGATTTCTGGATCTACACATCTAACTTCCTATCAGACATCTCTATTTTAATGCACTAACACCACTTTAAACATTCCTACCTTCACTACCTCTCATGAACAGACCAGTTTTTATTCCTGTGATACAGAGTTCAGTGAATGGCACCACGATCTGTTCTGTGTTTTGTTAGATGCTATATTTATCAATTTGGCATCCATTCATTACAAGACCAATTATATGAACTATATTTTCTTTTCTTTTCTTTTTCTTTTTTTTTTTTTTTTTGGTGGCCAGAGATACATTTACAGTGTATATGTGAGGCCTGGCCTTTTTAAAAAAAATTTTTTTATTTAAAGTCAGCTAATTAACATACAGTGTATTATTAGTTTCAGAGGTACAGTTTAGTGATTCATCAGTTGCATATAACACTCAGTGCTCATTACATGACGTGCCCTCCTTAATGTCCATCACCCAGTTACCCCATCCCCTACTCATTTCCCCTCCAGCAACCCTCAGTTTCTTTCCTGTAGTTAAGAGTCTCTTATGGTTTGTCTCCCTCTTTGATTTCATCTTATTTTATTTCCCCCCCTTCCCCTATGCTTATCTCTTCTGTTTCTTAAATTCCACATATGAGTGAAATCATATGATAATTGTCTTTCTGTGATTGACTTATTTCACTTAGTAAAATAACCTCTAATTCCATCCATGTCATCGCAAATGGTAAAATTTCATTTTTTTGATGGCTGAGTAATATTCCAGATATATATATCACATCTTCTTTGTCCATTCATCTGTTGATGGACATGTGGGCTCATTATGTTGGCTATTGTGGACACTGCTGCTATAAACATTGGGGTGCCTGTGCCTCTTCGGGTCACTATGTTTGTATCATTTGGATAAATACCTAATAGTGCAGTTGCTGGATCTTAGGGTAGCTCTATTTTTAACTTTTTGAGAAACCTCCACGCTGTTTTCCAGAGTGACTGCATCAGTTTGCATTCCCACCAACAGTGTAAGAATGTTCCCCTCTCTTAGATCCTTGCCAACATCTTTTTTTTTTGAGTTGTTAATTTTAGCCATTCTGACAAGTGTGAGGTGGTATTTTATTATGGTTTTGATTTGTATTTCCCTGATGCTAAGTGATGTTGGACATTTTTTCATGTGTCTGTTGGAGGCCCAGATTCTTTACCATATTCTTGATGCTACAGCATTTGAGTGCCTTACAGACCAGGGATAAGATTGTTCCTCCCAGAGCTAGCTAATTCCTAAAGATAATAACAGTTTATCTATAAACACATTTTTTATATGCAAACCAACAAACCCTGAGTCATCCCAACCCTTATCTAAGCCTCACACACGAAACCAGTATTTCCCCTGCCCTAAATCATCCCAGAGATAGGTACCAGGCAATTGGAGACCATTCCTACAGCCCAAAACCTGCTGGGATTATTCAAACTAGCCAGTCCTACATTGTTCACTCTGCCTAGCCCTGAATTTACATGGAGACCTTAACAAAGACTCTAGCCCAGGCTTTCTTCTTCCTTCTGCTTCTGCCCTGGACAAAATCTGGTTTTCCCATGTGGTTATGCATGGTGTGGTGAGTCCCCTCCTCTCAGGAAATGTAATAAAAATCTTCTTTCAATGGCATAAATGTCTTCTTGTTGTCACATAGCCACCTCCATAAAATAAAACCAGGTGGGTACAAATGAGACAGCATCTATCAATTATCCAGTGTAGAAACATTCTTCATACTTTTTCTTGTCTTATCGGTTACCACTTTCTCCATGCTCACCACAACTACCTTATCTCAGATCACCATCATCTCTTGATAGAAGTATAACAAGAATCACTTGTTGGTATTTTTCTCATTGTCTCTTTCCAGTCCATCCTTCAAACTGAAGGCAGAGTGGTACCATTAGAACCAAATGTATCACAATGTGGTTAATATTTCCAATAACTCCCCATTTCTCCAAAGTTATTCAAACTCATAAAGATAGCCAACAAAAAGCCTCTATTACCTGGATTTTTTACATCTCCAACCTCACCACTGGGCAGACACCCACATTTACTTTCACAACTATACTAGGAATCATGCACTGTTCTGGAAGCACTGTGTTCTTTTCACTTTCAAGCCTTTTATGTATGCTTACCCTTTGCCTGAAATAATCTCCCTGCACTCACCTAGCCAACTTTTGGTGTTCCTGAGACCTCAGAAGGCTTTTCTGACTCCTTAAAATGTCGGTTGGTTCTATAACTCCTTATAACTACCTCTGTCTTAGCACTTAGATTTCTTTACTGAAATAACCTCTTTTCTTTTCTATATTCTTTATTAGGCAATAAGTGACTTGTGGTCAAGCATTGTGTCATAACATTGAGCACTAAAGACTACCTAACACAGTGCTTGGCATATATTTGACATTCCAAAATGGTCCAGAAAATTAATTTATTTAATATTCACTTCTTGAATTTGAACAATCTTGTACTTAAACACTTTTCTATAGAAACATATTATTCCCTTTTATAAAAAGTACTATCATGTATCTAAGAATATGTAAGCCCATTTTTATTTGTTTTGTTACATGTGGGTGGAATTGGGTTGGTTGTGGTAAATAATGATGATTTTTTTTCTCCTTCATTATTTGCTAAAAGCCAATATAATCCCAGTACAAAGTGCATTTTCTAAGTATTCTTTTCTGCTTGAGGGACTTGTGAAAGTATTTAGTATCTCAATTCTGTTTAAACATAATAAATGTTACATTTGTTTACATATTAAAGTTGCCTCTTAACTGATCTGTCATACTTCTTAATCCTTGATTTCTATTTACTCCTCTAGTTTTCTAACTTTTGAGAGAAGGCTCAGTTTCTGTTTAAGTAATTCAAGAGGCTCATTTACATTGTATTTGCAGACAGTTGACTTTTTTAAAGCATGGGTTAACTTTGTCCAAATAATTCACTTTTAAAACAAAGAATCAGTAAGTATTTTAAATGCCATTTTCTAAAAGTTTAAATTTTAATGAAAATGGAGATTTGCTTTCACTTGTAATGCATGGATTGTTTATCATGAGAATCTATATAAAATTTAGAAATTTTCCAAGCTTATACTACTTGAATTAAGCCTGCATTCATTTAAAAAATATTTTGTCTTTTGGACTCCACCCAAGCAAGATAGAGGGGGAAGGTGCTGGTTGCCAGGATAACCAACCATGGGATTAGCGGATTAAAGGAGAAGGGAGAAGAGCTAGAGGTTGAATCAGCCAATGGCCAGTGACTTAGTCAATCATGATTATGCAATGAAGCCTCAATAGAAATTCAAAGGGCTGGGGTCAGAGAGCTCCATGAAGATGAAGGGAGAGTCATGCTCCTGGAGAGGGCATGGAAGCTCTGTACCCTTTCCCCATACCTTGCCCTGTGCATCGCTTCATCTGGCTATTGATTCATATCCTTTATCATTTCCTTTAATCTTTTAATGTAAGTGTTTCCCTGAGTTCTGTGAGCTACTTTAGCAAATTAAAAGAACATAAGGAAGGAGTCTTTGGAATCTCTAGTTTGTAGCTGGTTGGTCAGAAGCACAAGTGACAGCCTAGGGCTTGTGACTGATGTCTGAAGGTGGGTGGAGGACAGTTTTGTAGGACTTAACCCTTTACCTGTGGAATCTGATACTGTCGCTGGGTAGTTAGTGTCAAAATTGAGTTGAATTCTCAGACATCCTATCTAGTGCCCAAGAATTGCTTGGGCACCTCCCTTCAGTTCATCTATAAATAGCATAGTGTGCCTATTTGTTTGAGAGTTTTCTGTTTACCTATATGGACTATCAGGACTCAGATGTTGATAGAGAGGATCTGAGGACACAGAACTTCACTTAAAGGGCTTTAACTAACTTTGAAGAGCTAATTAATCTAGAAAGGTTAGGGGCCTATATCTATGGAGGTATATTAGCAGTCCTGGGTATAAAATCAACAAAAACAGTAAGTCCTTGGTAATTTTTTAAGTGTATGGGGAAATAGATATAATATTTCTAGAGCATTGCTTTTAATTTGCTCAACTACAATACTTTTTTTTTTTTCTGTATCAAAAAATCAACAAGTATCGGGGCGCCTGGGTAGTTCAGTTGGTTAAGTGGCTGCCTTCCGCTCGGGTCATGATCCCAGGGTCCTAGGATCGAGCCCCACATCGGGCTCCCTGCTCAGCAAAGAGCCTGTTCTCTCTCTCCCTCTGCCTGCCGCTCTGTTTACTTGTGCTCTCTCTCTATCTCTCTGTCAAATAAATAAATAAAATCTTTAAAAATAAATAAAAATTAAAAAAACAACAAGTATCATCTAGCTATAGAAATAGTTGAATGACAAACACTTTGGCATAGTAAGGAATAAAGTCTTCGAGCATGTTTTGCATGCTGCAAAAAAAGGATGGATAAGTTGTACTGTAGTACAGACTAAGTATATTGTTTTACATTATATCCAAAATATTATGACATTGTAACAGTAAATGATAATCACTGTGCCCTTCATTTTTTAAAGATAATTATAATTCATTAGCAAATTATTTTTATCTGCAAGTAGGCAGCTTTAGTGTCAATAACTATAACATTTCTATTAATTTTTTTGTTATTGTAATTTTTGAACTCTTAGTTGAAAATGCTTTATTTGGGGGTGCCTGGGTGGTTCAGTCAGTTAAGCATATGCCTTCAGCTCGGGTCATGATCCCGGGGCCCTGGGATTGAGCCCCACGTCGGGCTCCCTGCTCAGCTAGGAGTCTGCTTCTCCCTCTGTCTCTCTTGCTCTCTCTCTTTCTCTCAAATAAATAAAATCTTAAAGAAAAAAAAGAAAATGCTTTAATTGAAATATATTATTATATCTTTTAATTTTCTCTTATCCAAACATAATGTTGATGCTTTTTTTTTTTAATACTTCTTTTTAGTTTGCCAAATCTGGTAATATTTTCTTTCACTTTTATGTTAAACAAAAGAATAATGCCTGAAAATACTTTCTCATGATAACAAAATGACAAATTAGATCAGACTCTATGTATGTGTGTGTATCAACATTCACATTTTTGCTCTTTTATTCGATGGCCTAGAATATAATGAATTATCTCTAAAGATAATTATCTCTAAAAATTATCTCTAAAGACAAGAGCTATTTAATGTATTTCTACTTACTAGATTCCCTCATATAAAGATACTCATAGAATATAATGAAGTCAGAGTTCTTCTTGGTAAGAAGATAACTCTGTTTTTATGATTTAAGATAAGAATGCCTGTACAAAAAAATTTTTAAATTAATTTAAATAATCATTTTACTTCTTTTATAGGTTGAATTGTATTCCCATCCCCAAATTTATATTTTGCAATATATCCCCCAGGACCTCAGAATGTGACCTCATTTGGAAATATGGTCTTTTAAGTTAAAATGATATCATTAGGGTGGGTTCTAATCCAACATGACTGGTGGTCACCTGGAAAGGGGAAATTTAGAGGCATACACACACATGGGGGGGAGGGGTTGCCATGTGAAAAGACAGGGAGAGACAGCCATCCGCAAGCCAAAAAGAGAGATCGAGAATAGATCTTTCCCTCGGGAAGAACCAAGATAGATATCTTGATTTTGGACTTTTAGCCCCTAAAGTGTGAGACAATAGATTTCTGTTGTTTAAGCAATCTAGTTTACGTTACTTTGTTCTGGCAACTCTTCCAAATGAATGCCACCCTTAAAATGCATATATGTTTAAAAAAATGAAAGTGTTGTTACTGCTTTGGGGAATTAGTAATACATAAAATCATCCTTTCAGGATTTGCAGCCCCAGATGTCAGCAGAAATAAAATTCATTTGAGAGGAGTTTAATGGAACAATTTTTTATTTTAAAGTCCCATGAAATCGATCACTTCAAAAATGTAATCAGGGCCATAATTTTCAATATTTAATTTTCAATCAATCATCATGTTTCTTTAAGAAACCAGGTGCTTAAAGAGTGGAAATTAATGCCTGCTTTCTCTAGATTCTCAAAAGGATTGTTTCAGAAGGCATATGGTGAGTTAGTTAGCCTGACCCATGGATTTCAGCTATTTAGTTTCACAATTTATGGAGAAAGCAAGGCTATTTCAGTAGCAGAAGTTACCAGAATGCTGTTTTCATAACCTTTTTCTCAGCATTATGTGTGCTGGAATGAAAAAATCCCACTTTAATGAGATATTAAACACCAATAAAATGAAGCACATGCTATACAATATTTAATGTTAAAAACAATATACACTAATAATTTTATATTGTCTAGTGTACAGTAAGAGATTTTATTTTTATGGATGTGTCTCATATATCAATGGAAAACTCCATTTTTTCTGATCTGATATACAGTAAGCCTATTTCACATTTAGAATGTCTTGAGAAATGCCAGTAGAGATGAAGAAGAGAGAAAAATTTAGTTGACTATTGAATAGTTCGTGATGATTTATAGTTAAATGTTATATCTGCCCTGATATTTTGGGCTAATGGGTGAAGGGGAAACAGCAATTTGAGAATGACTGGCTCCCATGTTTCTGTTTCTTATCTGTGGTAACTGACAGATCTATCAATTACTTTCCAAATTAAAGATAAAAAACAGTGACCCAGACTAAATTGATATTATGTTCAAAGTGTGAGATTGGGTGAAACTAGTACTTTTGTGTGTGTGTGTTTTTTTAGTGAAACATTGTAAGAATCATACTTAAAATCATGTATATCTTAAATACTAATTCAAAGATATTAAAATTATTTATTGCAATGCCTATAATCTACTAAACTTAATATTCTAAACATTCATCTTCTAAATATTAAATTTAAATGATTTAGAACATGGAATAAATCATATCACAGACAAAACACAAAAGAATATAGGTATAAACAAAAACACTTTCTTTTGTTTATATGAAAATCATATAAACAATGGGGACATTAGTTCTTGGTTTCCCTCTGTAAAAGCAATTGTGATTAAAATGCTTTAAACATTATTATTTTTGGTTTTTCTAAATGTTAAATTCATAGAATTCTGCTTTATATCATATGTAATCAACTCTCTAAAAATATTTATAAGCCTGGGATTATTTTTTTCTAATTCTAGGCAATATGTTGTCTCTATATCTTACCAAATAGGCCCTTTAAATAATTTTTTAAGATACTTTCTTAAGTAAGAGGATTCTGGGAAGATGACAGAGTAGGAAGCACCAAAAAGTCTGCTCACCTGGAAAACAGTCTGGCACAATCTGTTTAATGTCACCATTGGAACTCTGGAGGTGATAGATAGATAGATAGATCCATTTTCATTAAGAAGCTATGTTTTCTTTAATTTTAGTTTGTGTCCTCAATAAAATAAGGCATGCACATGATAACAGAGTCAAATTATTCATCAAGATCTAGTTTCTTAATTTTTGTCTCTGTCACAATGTCACCACAAATTTGGTGGCTTAAAACAAAGCACTTTTATCGGCTCACAATTTCTGTGGGTCAAGAGTCAGGCCACAGCTTATCTGGGTCCACTGTTTAAGAGTCTCACATGTGAGAGTGAAGGTATTGGTTGGGATTCTGGTCTCATCTCAAGGCTGAACTGGGGATGATCCTCTAGCAATCTTAAATGATTGTTGGCAGCATCCACTTTGTGTGCTTTCCCTGAAGGCCTCACTGCCTCCCTAGCTGTTGTCAGAGAGCGCCCTTAGCTCCTTGCCACATGGCCTATCCAACATGACCATTTCTTTTCTCAAAGATGGCAAGGGAGAGAGAGTGTCTTCTATCAAGACAGGTTTTGTCTTAAGTAATATTATCATGAAAGTGGCATCCCATCACCTTTGCTGTATTAGTTATAAGCAAGTCATAGTGCTTGCTTACACTCATGGGAAGATTATTCAAGGCATGAATGCAAGGAGATGGGACAATTTGGAGTAGGTACTGCATGCACAGTATGAAAACAACCCTTTGGTCCCTGCATTGCTCCATTTTTGATGCCTCAGAGCCAGTCACTTTCCACTTCTTTATCTGTCCTTGACTGTTTCTTTGTCTGCTTTTACCTCCATATATCTAAAGAATAGCGTATTTAGACTCTTCTTAAAATGATCAGTTTTAGGGGCACCTAGGTGGCTCAGTTGTTAAGTGTCTGCCTTCAGCTCAGGTCATGATTTCAGGTCCTGGGATAGAGCCCCACATCGGGCTCCCTGCTCTGCGGGAAGCCTGCTTCTCTCTCCCACTCCCCCTGCTTGTATTCCCTCTCTCTGTGTGTCTCTCTCTGTCAAACAAATAAATAAAATCTTTAAAAAAATGATCAATTTTAGAAATATTTAAATTTCCTCCTATTGTTAAAAAGCGTTTATCTGACATATTTCATTGCATCACCAAATGCATCCCATAGTCATATAGTATCCATAGGTTATAGGTTGAAAATGGTTAACTTTCTTATTTTGTTTATATCATTCATTGTTTACATTATTAAGATTACATAAATGTCATTTGCAACCTAACCTCATAGTATTCAATCATCTTTTCTTTGTTCAGCAGTTTGTTTTCCCTAAAATTGTTTTCTTATTTTGCATTTACTTAGTCTTTTATGTACTGATCATAAATTCAACCATAAAGACTTGGTCCATCAAATTATCTAAATCTCCTTGCAATATGTTGAAATACAAAAGTTTCTCAGTATAGTGGGAATACAGAGGGACTGTAATAAAAATATATATTTAATCTGCTACCTTTAATCTGAATCTAGGAATATCTTCATATATAATTTTTCAGTTAGTCAAAAGGAACAAATACTAGTTTTATCAAATTGATTTGAAAAATCTATAGAGGGGCGTGTGGGTGGCTCAGTGGGTTAAGCCTCTGCCTTCGGCTTGGGTCATGATTCCGGGGTCCTGGGATCGAGTCCTAATTCCGGCTCTCTGCTCAGCAGAGAGCCTGCTTCTCTCTCTCCTTCTGCCTGCCGCTCTACTTACTTGTGCTCTCTATCTCTCTGTCAAATAAATAAATAAAATCTTAAAAAAAAAGAAAAAAGAAAAATCTATAGAAAAAACTGTAGAAAACAAACTGAATGTTACCAGAGGGATGGGGGTGGGGAGGATGGGTGAAATAGGTGATGGGGATTGAGGAGTGCATTTGCTGAGATGAGCACTGGGTGTGCTGTATGGAAGTGTTGAATCACTATATTGTACACCTGAAACTAAAGTTACACTGTATGTTAACTAACTGGAATTTAAGTAAAAACTTAAAAAAAAAAGAAAAAAATGACAAACTGAGCAATAGTAGGTAAGGATGAAAATTATTTGAAAATGGTAGCCAGTTTTCTGTAGCTTCTGTAACAAATCACCACAGACTAGGTGGCTTAAAGGAACAGAAATGTATTCTCTCTCTCTGTTCTGGAGGCTAGAATTACAAAATCAAGGTGTTGGCAGGAATGTGCTCCCTCCAGAGACTCAGGGGGAAGAATCTGTTCCATGCCTCCCTTGGCTTCTGGTGACCAGTGGTGATCCTTGGCCTCCCTTAGCTTTTCGGCTGCATCACTTCAGTCCCTGCCTCCATCCTCACGTTGCCTTCTCCTCTGTGTCTGTGTGTTTTTTCCTTTTCTGTCTGTTTGCAGTTCCTTCTTTAAAATAAGATAACATTCACAGATTCAGGGATTAGTGTGAGAACATATCTTTAGGTAAGGCCACCATTTAACCTACCATATCTTCTGTTGCAAATAATGTATTTTTCCTTCAATTTTGGTATTTTTTTTAAAATAAAGAACA
>CM052900.1:86280647-86294618 GCA_028534135.1 Potos flavus | reverse complement strand
TATTGTTAGTTTTATTTTAAACTTGGCTCTCAAAAATCTTTCAGTTCTTTCAGCATTATCAGTGTATTCCAACATTATGCAGTTTATTGGATATTTTACATAAGAATATAATGTTTTTTAAAGTTAGACATAAAACTCAGCATATATGTGACAAATTTAAAATGTTAATATTTCTTTATGGCAGCTAAGATTTGCTGATTCAAAAAGCAATTACAATTTTAATTAAATTTATTACCATACTATTCTAGCAGTAAAATCCATTTTCTTATAATACTGACATTTATATTGACATCTGACTGTTGGCTTAATTACAGTTAAGCTGTTAATAGAACATCAACTCTGCCTTGTCTTTCTAGATAACTTAACTTGTCCAGGTTTGTATAGTTTGTCAATTCAACTGGTTGAAGACTATGTGCCACCAGTAAATAAGATTGCTGAATGGATAATCTAATTCAGGCATTAAAATGAAACCATCCTTCAGTCAACATAGATCTTTTCCTTTTATAACGACCAAGTCAGCTTTACTTTGATGAATGGTATTGGTTAGGAATTTTTCCTAAAGCTATTAAGAGAAATCTAATAAAATGACAGCTTAAGTAGAGTTATTTTCCTTTCGAATAAAAGAAGTTCAGATGTAGGCACCCTAGAGACTACATAGTGAGTCCTTCAGCTTTCTCTTCAGCAGCACTTACTGTTTTGTTTTGTTTTTTAATTAACATGTAATGTATTATTATTTTTTTTAAAGAATTTATTTATTTGTCAGAGAGAGAGTGAGAGAGAGATCACAAGTAGGCAGAGAGGCAGGCAGTTTCAGGGGTACAGGTCTGTGATTCATTAGTCTTACACAATTCATAGCACTTGTATACCTGATCTCAGGGTACCTGCCAGAAGTTTACCTTATGTTGGTTGTGTTTCAAGCAGCAGAATGCTGCAGTATCTAGCAAAGGGTCATGAACCTCAGTCTGTTTTCCTGTTAAGGAACTTTCCCAGAAGTGTCACATAGTAACTCTTATGTTCTGTTGACTAAAAATATACCTCATGACTGACCCATCTTGCAAGGCTGCCTGTGGTAGGCAGAATAATGGCTCCCCAAGAAAATGCCTGTCTCAATCCCATGAACCTGTGAATTTGTTACTTTATCTGACAAAAGATTCTTAGCAGATGTGATTAAGGTAAAAGATCTTGAGAGGAGATTAAACTGGACTGTTGTGTGGTCCCAATCTAATCATACATCCTTAAAATTGAGAACCATACCCAGCTGGGTCAGAGACAGAAATGTGACATGAGAAAAACTCAACTTCTAGCTAGTTGCTAGCTTTAAAGAATGGAGGAAGGTGGTCAAGGCACGTGGGCGGTATCTAGAAACTGGACAAGTCAAGGAAATGATTTTTGCCCTAGAGCCTCCAGAAAAAAATGCAGAGTAGCACCACTTTGAGTTTAACCTTTTAAAACCTAGACTAGGGGCGCCTGGGTGGCTCAGTGGGTTAAAACCTCTGCCTTCGGCTCAGGTCATGATCTCAGGGTCCTGGGATCGAGCCCTGCATCGGGCTCTCTGCTCAGCAGGGAGCCTGCTTCCCCCTTTCCCTCTGCCTGCCTCTCTGCCTACTTGTGATCTCTCTCTCTGTCAAATAAATAAATAAAATCTTTAAAAAAATAAAATAAAATAAAATAAAACCTAGACCAGACTTCTGACCTATAAAACTGTAAGATAATGGATGTGTGCTGTTTTAAGGCACTAAGTTTGTGATAATTTGTTTCTGCAGAGATAGAAAACTTTTTTTTTTTTTTAAGTGTGGAGAAACTGTCCTTCCAACAAAATAGGATTTCCTTTGGTGAAGAAGTAGAGAAGGGGTATTAGATAGGCAGTACTTTAATATTATCAATCTCTCATAAATCTTTCTCCCCTCAACTCACCTCCACTGAAAAACAAAATAAATAGAATAAACCAGTATCTCAACAGTTTACGATGTTGCTAATTTAGTAGGTAAAAAAAAGTTCAAACTCTTGATAACTTTAATAATATTCAATATTCTAAGGTTTTAAAGATTTATCTCTTAGTGCTGTGAAAAAAATAAATGTGTTAAAATTACTAGGAGACTATTGTGACTTCAGATTTTTATGGTTGGCACTTTTTTCCAAGGGACCTTTTATGTCTTTCACAGGTCAAATATTTTCTTTGCCAAGAAGCCTCATTTGACCACCTTGAATGAGGTAGCTACCGTGTCCCCTCTCATTTCTCTCTTGATAACATGATTCTATATTATTGCCATCACAACATTAGTACTTATTATCATCTGAAGTTATCTTGTTCATTGAACTTTTTACTTGCATATTTGCCTATTCACCTGTAAGAATGAGTTTTATCTTGTGCACTCCTGTACCTCAGACACCTAGCACATGATATGCACTAAGATTTCTTTGAATTAATGAGAGCCCAAAGCACTTTAAACTCACATAATGAATGAATTTTAATTACTTAATGTACATGGAAATCATACAGTTGATGTATTAGTCAACAAAAATATATGAAATGCTGCACGGAAGTATGAGCTAAAAATATTGTAAGAATCAGGCAACATTTATAATGATGTATTTTGCATTGCATCTAAAAATTGACAGAAAAAAATGGGCTAAGCTCCTTCTAGGCAGAGGAAACATGCACAAAAAGCAAAAAATCCTGAAATGGTCTAAAACAGCAGCCCTCAAGTTTTAGTGTTCATGTAGATCACATGAAGCATTTCTTAAAATGAGTGTTTCTGATTCCTAATCACAGAGGTTTTAAAAAAATCAGATCCCACTGAGAAACTTATCTAACAAGTAAAAAGAAAAAAAAAAGATGAATAATAACTTAAAAGCCAATAGACTTATAAATATATGGAGTTTTTACCTAAAGGAAACATATATGGATTTAGAATTGTTTCAAGAATTATTGCACTGAAAAACATAAAATTGCAGGACAGGGCAGAGTTCTGAAACATTTCTGAGATACAGTCATCAATATTGATTGTTAATTGGATGGGAGAGACATGTATAATTTGAGGCAATTGCCAAGTTTCCCAATGAGAATAAACACTGCAGATGGTTGGAAAGGAAGAGGGAAATTTACTTTTTAAAATAAACTTGGCTAGGGGTGCCTGGGTGGCTCAGTGAGTTAAAGCCTCTGCCTTAGGCTCGGGTCATGATCTCAGGGTCCTGGGATCGAGCCCCACATCTAGCTCTCTGCTCAGCAGGGAGCCTGCCTCCCCCCCCTTCTGCCTGCCTCTCTGCCTACTTGTGATCTCTCTGTCAAATAAATAAATAAAATCTTAAAATAAATAAATAAATAAATAAAATAAACTTGGTTATTTGGAGATACCTAAAAATTTTTTTTGGCATGGTCCCTCCTGCTCCAGGAAACTACATCTTTATGACCTTGTGTAATGGCCTCCAATATTAAATATAGGTTGGTTCACATGAATTGCTTTGGATAATGGGACATTAACAAGCTTGATGCAAGTGAAGACTTGAGAAGCACTTTCATACAGGGGCTTGTTCTCTTGGCATGTACTCTGGATTCTCCCTCTTGGAATTCAGCTACCACGCTGTGAGAAACCTAACTCAGCCATACAAAAAGCCACATGGCGGAGAATCGAGACTCTGACCCAGGACTGAGCTTTCTAGTCAATCGCGAACCCTCTTACCAAACAACAACTGAGCCATCTTGGAATTGTATTACCCAGCAGAATCCATGAGCAAATTAGTGATCCTTGCTGTTTCAAACCTCTAAGTTTTAGAATGGTTTTTTATGCAGAAGTAGATTGGTGTCTAGAAGTTGAGTGGTGCTGAAAACAAAACAAAACCTATGATGCTGGCGTTGGGACATAGAAGGAGGATGGGTGGTATGGCTATAAGATATAAAGACATTGGTGAAAGCTGGAAGTTCAGTGAAGAATTTTTATTACACACTAGAGAAAATGCAGCTTGTGATAGATAGTGGTAGAAAGTATAACAACTATCATCTGCAGTGGTGTGAAAGACAGTATATGTACATAGTCAACTGGCATATCTGGCTAAGAAGATAAACAGGAAGAGTTTTGAATGGCTTCCTTTCCTGAATAGATAAAAACAAGTTTAGAGAGAGATGAATTAAAGAAGAAACTGCTCAGTTTTGAAGCAGGATCTGGAGGAACATTTTTCAAACCAGAACTTTCTGGGCTGGGGGATAAGAATGTTTTTCATTCCCTACTTCTGCAGCTAACAAAAGATTCTCAAAGTATCTGAGGATCTCAAAGATCAAACCAAGGATGCTACCAGTAAAAATGAAATCAGAGTCAAGATCAAGTCCAATATATAGATGAGGTCCTTTGTTACCATCTCAGAAAGATCTAAGGGCATTGTCCTACAGCACCTGACTCACAGCCTGAAGAGGAAGGGAGGGGCCTTATCTCAAAGAGATATTTGGGTATGTATTTCTAATAGCATAAACCCCAAAATGCTTCAGAGGAAATTCCAAATGTTTTCAAATATGAAGTCTTCATAGCATAAACTGAAAAGGCTGGGAACAGTTGAAAATGAAAAACAAAACAAACTTGCATCCCAGTGAGCCCCGGTCTTTTACAAAGAGGAGGGAGATTGAGGAGGCCACTCACCCACAAACATGGATTGTTTCTTACGGAAAAAGAAGTATGACTCAGAAGGTGGGGTTAGAAATACAGAGGATAGAACCAAGTACCAAGGAAATCCACTCTCAGAGAGAAAACGTGGTCTTGAGTTTGTAACTCAATTGAATCCACAGACCAAAGTAATCTCATTTATTTTAAATTGTGGCAGGAAAAAAGAGAAGTATGTATTTATAAAATTATTTGATACCATGTGACTTTTTGACCCAGAACAGGCAGGTTAATCCTTCTACATTATTTTATATATTGGACATGACTATTTTTTATACAAAACAAAATATTTCAGAATGGTAATCTTTTTTGTGGCTAAGCCAATATTATAAGCCATATTACTTTTCACTCATCCTTTAAACTTCGTTTTCTTTTAAATAAAATCAAAACTTTGGCATTGGTTTGAAAAATTTGTTTTTCAAGTACTCAAATCTGGTTAGAACATGTCTAATGTCCTCAAATAAAAATAGTAATTTACTTAAGGTCTACATGTTCTTTGCATTTAAAACAAACAAAAAAACGGGGCACCTGGCAGTGGGTTAAAGCCTCTGCCTTCAGCTCAGGTCATGGTCTCAGGGTCCTGGGATCGAGCCCCGCATCGGGCTCTCTGCTCGGCGGGGAGCCTGCTTCCCCCTCTCTCTCTGCGTGCCTCTCTGCCTACTTGTGATCTCTCTCTCTGTATCAAATAAATAAAATCTTTAAAAAAAAGATTAAAAAAACAAACAAAAAACAAGACAAAAGATGACAGAACATTTCAGTAAGTTATATTAATTTATCCAGAAGCATTTGAAGAAAAATACAGAAAATAAAATATTACATCATATCTTGTTATTTTTCCTCAAATTTATGTTAGAAGAACAAATCTCTAATATTGTTACCAATGAATATATTCTAAATAGAAAGATATCCAACTATAGATTAAGAAAGCCAAAATAGATATATTTCTTCTAGTGAAATCTTACTAATTTACATTTATTATGCAGAAGAATTTCAAAATAATTAGTTCTAGATTTTAATTTAGTAAAGCAGAATTTTGCTACAGGGAGAAAAAAGTATTGATTACTTTCCTGGAAATAACATGAATATCACTTTTGCTGTAAAAGAGTAAGTAGCAAGAAGTTAATCAATGTAAACTGGAATCTAAACCAGTAGGAAAAATACCAAGATATATGTGTGTGTGTATGTGTGTATAAAACTTGAATGAATCTATATCCATCTCCCTAATCTTGGTCAGCTTCTTCAGGCCTTGATCTTTACATTCTCAAAACTTTTTCTTTTTCTTTTTCTTTTTTTTTGGTAAGCAAAATCTCTGACACTCAAAATTATTATCTTAGAAATGAGCTGAAAGAAATTATTTTGAAAGGTAAAGATGGAACATTGGTATTCTTCCATCTTTGCATTTCTGCATTAATAATGCAGATTGTGGGAGCAAAAACTTGTTTTAATTAATAAGGGGAAAGATAAGGAAGTTGGAGAAGAAAACATTTATTAGTATTTTGTTGTATTTTTTCCCATTATACTTTCTTCATGCTGTATCTAAGCACTGTTGGGGAAACCGTGTGTTCTCTCTTCCCTTTGTGAAATTTTCTCTCTTTTTTGTCCTCCTTCCCACTTCCTCCTCCTCCTCTTCTTTCTACTTCTACTTCACTCTTTTCTCCCCTACTCCTGACTTTTACACTTACCGCCCTATAACCACCTGGTCAACTAAAACTCTAAGTTTATAACTAGGTCTAGGTGAGTCATAATTCCTTTGGGGGCATATTACAGTTCTAGACATTGATCTAATGGCACATTTGCTCAGGGACTTGTAAAGGTAAAAACACGTAAAGTAGTTTTATACAAACCATAACTTCAATCAACACATTTTTAAAAGACTCTTATTAAAGATGAGGGAGTCCTAGACCTTCTAAATCTTTAAAGCATGTATTACATACTTGTATAAATATACGTAATTTAAAACTGCCTTGAATGCAATGTAGTCAGAAGTTGGCAAAAATATGATTAAGTTAGTAACGGTGTCCTTTAGACCTATAGGTATTGACTGTAAATATCTATGTCATATAAATATATGTATATACATGTGTGTAGGTGTACTTTTGCAATAATATTCTCTCTGTATAACTATATTAATATATACTATGATAAATGTATGCATTTCTATAAAATGCGAAATAGAGCTATAGAGTCTACACTTAGTACATGAATGTATTTTGTTCCTGAGTTTTGGATAGCAAATAGCAGAAATTGGGGCAGCAGCTAAAAATATATGCCTGTTTATCTGCAAAATTTTATACCGATCTACTACATATTTGAAGTCAAAGAATGAGAATTCAGATAGGGAGGAGCCTACGTCTTGAATGGGTCATAAATGAAGGTTTTGTTTGGCCGATTGATGGGATTAGGCAACTCTGCCCCCTTGTGGTGCTTAGTAGACTCATAACAAACAAATAACGCAGGTCATAACAAGTTTGGAAATAAGTCTTATGTGTCCTTGACCATGCCTAAGGATTAAAATCAAATACCCAGAAAATATCTTGATTTTTTTTAATGGTACCCAGGACTATTGGGTGGAGAAATATATATCATTTCTGATTAGGGTAGAGAACTGCTGAAACAAACAAATTCTCAGTGGCTTTCCACATTGTCTCTCACTCAGGGTGACTATTTGGCCAGCAGCGTTCCTTAAGGGAGGCAGCAACTCAGGCTTTTCTATCTTGTGCTTGTGCCAGCTTCTAGGTCCCTTGAATTCTCTGGTAGGTGCCTAATCTGGTGCCTTTTCCTCTAAAGAAAATAGAGACTAGTGTAGGAGGCTTTTTAAGTCTCAGACTTCTACATGGTATATTGCATTTTCACCCACATTCCACCGTCAAAATCCTGGACACATATATACCTATCTGCAGTGATGAATGAAAATCAAGTTTTGGCTGAAGACAAAGGGAAATGAGTTTGGTCATCAACTAGCCAGCCTCTTTCTAAAATTAGGTCTCAGATATGTACACATCCCACTCATTGATTCATGACCCTAAAGGAAAGTACACTGGAGGTAAAAACAACGTGTCCCTTTAGAGAAAGTCGCTGTCAGTGATGTAAAAGGCCAGCAGAATAGGCCAGACTAAAAGACACTATCAGATATTAGAAGTAGCAGTGATATGCTCTTAGTGAACACCGTCCCTTTCCTCAGGTTATGCATCCCTACCTCCTTCCCCAAAAGCTCATTATTCTGAGAAGTGAGGCAAATCACCAAACTCCCAAGAGCTTTCAATTATGAATGCCTCAGAAGAGCTGGTCAAATGAGTAGAAAGTGCTGGGGAGTCAAATATTGAAGTGCTATATTTTCCATAAAATGTGGGGAAAAATAAGATGCACCATCTGAGGAAAGTCGGGCTTGCTCTAAAAACAAAAGCAAAAGTGTAAGGGTGAACCGGTCAGTTTCACACCCAATCTGTTGTGTACAAAAATAGTCTATTACTGAGTAAAACCCTCACTCATTAAATGAGAAACTGAAAACCAAAACCCTTCAAAGTACCACTCCTATTAGACCAATGAGTAAACTTTCTGTTTCAACATCCTGAAGGAATTTACTGGGCATCATGTGGGTTCCTCAAGACCTTTAGTATCTTTTCTAGTACTGGAACAGAGGAGACAGAGAGGAAAAACACCCTTTCTTCTAGCATTAGCCATTGCGATTGCCATCTGCTTTTTGCTTGGTTTATCTTAAGTCATCTCTGTGAACAGTATCATATACTTGGGATGTTCTTGGTTCTCCTTGGTGTTTGCCTTTGTTTCTAACTCATACTGCCTATCATTTTCCTCCATGTTTCATGCATCTGAACACTGACCCTTTTGTGAGTGCCGTATTTTACATAATTCTCTAATTTGGGGGATTTGCATCAGGCTTAATTTCTTTTTTCCCACTTCTCTATGGTTTACCCCACAGTCTCATGCATCTGGAGTCCCTATCTCCAGAAAACGTTTTCTTGAGCTGAAATTGTGGGCAGGCAGAGGAAGACAGTTTATATCCCATTCATCTTCAGCAGTGACTTTCAGGAAACTCCTGCAAAGTTGTCACATTAACCACACAAATGTAAATCTGCCCTCACCCCTGCTCCCATCCATATGACCTCTTTCAGGTCCATTATGTTTGTTCCATTTTCTTAATGCCTCAGCTCTTGGATTTCAGCGGATGAACACATGTCAGACAAAGCATTATTTGGAGAGATTTGTTTACCTCCCAAACATTATAGAAAATGAAGTAAAGGGTTCATATCAAATTCTTTACCATCATCATCCTCCTCTTATTCCACTCCATTCCTAAAGAAGATCTCTGGTCCATTTATATAATTTGCACATTCATGGGCTGTTTCTTGCTATAAATGTGCCCTATGATTTAATAGGCTTGTGTCATGTGATCAGCCCTATGACCAGAATAGTACAACAGTTGCTGCTCCAAAATAATCATGGAAAATAGGAGGTGAAGTTTCACAAAGAAAAGTGCTCCTACCAAAAGAAAGAGAAATATAGTGAAGATAAAAATAAATAAATACTTGTTAACATATAAGTAGAAAGAGAATATATGTATAGACTTGTATACAGCTTTCTACATATTTTATAGTTATATAATGTTAGAGAGGAGTAAAAATGTAATAGAAATAGGACTCGAAGTTAGTAGACTTATTTCACATCTTTTCCTGGCTGTGCTAATTCATTTTATGGCCTTAGGAAAATCTTATTCACTTCTATGATCATTTCTCTCTCCCAAAAATCAAGGTTTGGACTAGATCAGAAGTCAAATTCAATTGCCTATAGGTGCCAAGAATATAACAAGTTGTATGACATTGACAAGTTGCCACTCTCTATGTAGCCTCTCTTAATTTGCATATTGAGCAAAAGAAAATAAAAGAAAAATGTTCTCACTTGTTTTCTTGAACTATGCAGCCCTCTAGGTACATATTCCGTTTTATAAATTTTGAGGGTTTGACAAAGATAAGCTATATATCCAGCGAATACTCTTATTCTCTCTCCCATACTATAGAATTGAAGGAGCTACCAGGTAGGGACTTTAGTTCCCAGCCTCCCTAGGTCTCGTTATTACCAAAGAAATGTCAGGAGAAATGGTGTGCATCACTTCCAGGTCATGGAATTACATAGTTTCAGATTTATGAAATGCACATACTAGGCACATCCTTTCTTTTCCCTTCACTAAGTGCTCACAGATAATTTTGAAATCTCAGGGGGTCTAAAAGTCGTAAGATGAAAGGAGAATGAGTTTTCCAAATCACCACCCTGTAGAACACACACACTGAACAGTAACATAAAAGAGAAATCTGGGGCCCTTGGATGGCTCAGTCGGTTAAGCCTTGACTTGATTTTGGCTCAGGTCATGATCTCAGGGTTGTGAAACGGAGCCCTGTGTTGGGGTCTGCGCGAGCGTGGAGCCACTTGGGATTCTTTCTCTACCTCTTCCTCTGCTCCACAACCACCCCACCCTCCCCCCCATCCCGAGCTTGCACTCATACTCTCTTTCTCTTAAAAAAAAGAGAGAGAAAAATCAGATTATTTTGGGTTAAGCCACTGAGCATTTGTTTTTGTTTTGTTTTTCCTCATAGAAACTATCCCTGCTCTAACTAATATAAAAACAGGGGTGCCTGGGTGACTCAATCAGTTAAGCATCTCACTCTTGATCTCCAGCTCAGTTCTTGATCTCATGGTTGTGAGTTCAAGGCCTGTGATGGGCTCCACAATGGGCATGAGACTACTTAAAAAAAAAAAAACACACAAAATAAATACAAAATAAAAATGGAAGAGAGAAATTGTCTTTACCTTAAAATATACATATATATATGTATATATATATATTTGTGCAAATTTGATGGTAAATGACAAGAAAACACTTGGCTTATAGTATTTTGGAGACGTAAGATAAGTGACTGACTGATAGGGACAATCCCCTTGAGACAACCTTGAACCAAGGTCACGTATGTATTTTCTGTTTTCCTGTAAGACTGAAGTTCCTCTAATTGTGCGATTTTTTCTATTTTATTCATTTTAATTTCCTGAGCAACTAGAGGAATATTATGCAGAACAGGCTATAAATAAATATTAGTTTGAATAAACAAATAAAGGAATAAATACATGAAGGAAACAGCTGCTAACTGCCCTAGTACATTGCAGTTATTCAATAACGTAGGTTCTCTTTTGTCAGATTTTTCTTTTTTTCAAGAGACGCTACAAATGTGAATATTTTATGTTAATTTACAACATTTGCAAACACTCCATAGGCCAAAGAAATCATTTCTGTGAGTTAGCTGCAGCCCGCCAGCAGCCAGTTTGTGACCTCCAAATGGCATTATTGATTCTCAAACCTGGATGAGCTGAGTGCCCTTGAAAATCCCTTTGGGAGCTTTATGCTAAAATTAAAAAAAAGAGAAATGCTGGCTCTCTTCTCGCCCTGTTAATTAGAATTTGTAGGAGTGGGGCGTGTTAATATATATTTTTATAAAGTTCCTCAAATGATTTTCATATAACCCAAACTAGAATTAATCCACGAAATAGCACTAGGAATTACTATATTACATAGCTCCAATTTTTTATGTTAAAATTTATATTTTCTGACAGAAAATCTAATAAAAAATGAGGCTAAATTATGATAGAATTTTAGAGCCCCACTAATTTAGACAAAGAAAGTACTTCTTTATATTATTCCATTGATACCTTATCTTTTCGCATTTCATGAGAATTTCTAGAATAGCTTTCACATCAAGAGTCAACACATACCCAGCCTTCAGAACGTTACTGTGTATTACAAGAGATATATTATAAAAATGCTGAATAAATTATATATAATATATTCAAGTCAATATCGAAAAGAAAGAATGATACCTTATGTAAACTGAAGGATGAACACTAGTCTTTTCCAATACTTAAAAGTAATGGTTACTAGATTTCATCAATTCACTTTCTTTGACGATGAAACAGTGTTCATTGTAACAAAACTTAAGCAAATAAGTGATTCGACTACCAAAAGAAATATTGAATATTAATGTGAAAATAGCACCCACTATTAACTGTCAAATACTGATTTGAAATTTTAGTTAGTAATTTTTATAGAATTTAAGTAGACTAAGTTAAAGAATAACTGATTTACACTTTGTCTCACATTAGGGATCTTCCAATAATGAACTACATAGTACCAAATTATTACCCTTGTGTTTATTTAAATGGTGCAATTGATCATTTTTGTTAAATATATTGACTGCATTGTGATCAATTTGTGCATATTTTATCACTGCACTGAAGCTGATCCAGTTGTAGATTACTCTAAATGTGAAACATTCACTCATTTTATAATTGTTTATTGAGCTCATTGGTATAGGTGGCCAGTATTCCAAGCGCAGGAGATACAATTGACAATTACATTTCCTGCCTTATTTGTGTTTATGACATATCAGAACATATGAACCCTAATCTATAATTATATAAATAATGATTGAATTGCAGTTGTGTCGATTGCAAAAAGATAAAGTTCAGGGGCCTGAGCCCATATATTTTGGGCAGAGATAGTACATAATTTGTGAGGTCAGGGAAGATATACATAATCAAATATCAGACTTTAACATTTTATATTTGTGGGAATTTTCAATGTTTTTATAAATTATTTTCTGAGTATAAACTAGAACATAGACAAGAAGGGATGTAGGAAGTACATTTAGAGTGCGATAGAAAAATCCAAGAGAAGATGGTGACTTGCCCAAGAATATAGAAAGATGTGGGTTGATTAAAAAAAAACAAAAAGAGGAAATAAAAGTAGAGGCACTTCCTCAGAGAAGTCTTCGCTGAATCTTTCTAAACTAAATTAGGTAACCTCACAATAAAATTTCAAAAGGCACAGCATCTCCCCTTTACATAAAAATTTGTAAAAATATTCTTATTTGTCATTACTTTTTAACATATTGTCCTTCACTAGTTGATAAAGTCATGACTACAGGTGCCATGTTGTTTCTATTTGCCACTAATGTCACCGTTCATGTCATAGGGTTTGGCAAAGAACGTTTTTGGAGTAAATCAGTTTGATGTTATTGGGAGGATGGTCTGGGAAAGAGAAATAAAGAATAACCTCTACGTTTCTGACATTAACAGCTAGAAGTGTAGTGATTTATTTTAGGCGAAGAAAGATTATTAGGTCTTTTTTCAACGTATTGACGTTGAGGGCTCTGAGATATCAAAATGGGCCTATTGAGACAGTTGGAAGTATGAGGCTCTGATTCAAAATAGAGGTCTGAGATTTACACATATGGGATCTGTCAGCATGCAAACTGTATTAGAGGGATGTAGACTGTCATTCAAGCAGAGTGTGAGAAAAAAAAATTCTGGAAAAGAATCTCATGAAACTTCAAAATGTAGAGCTCTTAGAAACAAAATTTGTGTTGAAAAGAACACCAATAATCGACAGTCTGACAGGTAGGAAGGAAAAAAAGAATAGTGTGCTGTTTCTGAGACTCTAAATGGAGAATGTGTTTG
Organism: Potos flavus; assembly: GCA_028534135.1. NCBI lineage: Eukaryota > Metazoa > Chordata > Mammalia > Carnivora > Procyonidae > Potos > Potos flavus. The sequence goes on along the minus strand of CM052900.1, from coordinate 86,281,452 downwards.
GAAGAGGGGGTCAGTAACTGGCTTAGGTAACTGTGAGGTCAAGTGAAAAAGAAAACTTCACAAATACTCATTGGATTTATTTACTTGAGGTCATTTGTCAAAATTCTGTACTCCTTTCTCCCTAACGCTCATATTCACATATTACCTGGATTGTCACCACCCATTCATCAGCATATACTAATTTATTAAAGCCAGAAATCCAGGTGTACTCATTGGTCCAACCTTTCTCTACTTCTAAGTCCTTGTCCTTTAACAAATCCTGGCCCTTCTACCTTCAAAATATATTTGTATCTCTCCTCTTCGTCTGACTTAGCCTACCACCATTCTAGTTCAAACTACCTTTGCCTTTTACCTAGATCATTCCACCTGTCCCTGTCCCTACCCTTGCCCCCAGTACCCCTTCCATTCCATTCATCTTAAAAGACAAAATCACATGGTATCTCTTCCCTATTGAAAAAATTTCAGTGAATTTTCTTTACAATTCTAGTAAAATCCTATCTTCCTACTGTGGATTGTAAAGCATTCATGATTTAGAGCCTGGTCTAGAACATCTAGACTACCATTGCAGCCTCTACTCTTGCACTCGCCTGCTTACTCACTAGACAGTTCCTATTAGCCTTTGGCCTTCCCCCCCCCCCCCCCCCAAGAACACAGCAAACTCTTTTACCTTAAGGTTTGGTCATGCTGTGCCTTTGGTCATGCTGTACTTTTTCAGATAGAATTGGCTTTAGATTCCAGCTTATCACTTGTTAAAAACAAAACAAGCAGATAAAGCATTTCTCTTATATCTTAGATAGGCAACACC
>CM052900.1:86139870-86280547 GCA_028534135.1 Potos flavus | reverse complement strand
TCTTTAAAATTTCATCATTATTATAAAATGTGTAATATTACAGTATTTTTTTTTTTTTTTTTTTACTTATTCTCTATCCTTTATTAGAGAAACAGTGCTCTTTGGTGTCCTGTTCATGGTTGCATTTTCTAACCAATCAGTGTCTGCCAGAGAGTAAGCATATAATACATATTTGCTGAAATGAATTGAATTAGAACAGTGTCATCAAAGTGACTGGAACAACTCTGTGTTGCGGTGGCTGCAGTAGTGACTGATAGGACCAATGGAAATGGTTGTGATGGAGAAGGAGAGACTAGGACAGTAGCTATGAAGAGCTGTGTTTTCCAAAGAAAGATTTTAATGCTCTTTTATTGGATATTGTAGAGAGGAATAAGAATATATAGCAGAAATAGGTAATATTGGATAGTGAAAGATTACTGAAAAGGCAAGAGTTGCTGTGATTCAGATACTTGGAAGGAATTAATCATTGATACAAGGACCAATTTTCTCCTTAAAACAGAAGCATAAAAATCGGGAAGGAGATAGTATGCATTTTTTGTGAACAGTTCTATAAATTTTCAGTTAGCTAATGATTTTACTTCTGATGCTCCTTTTCTTCCTTTTTTTATTATTAAAAACCTATGGTAACTTCATCAATAGAAAATTTCAAGTTGATAATTTCAGTTCAGTAGGTTAATGGAAAATCTTCCTTATATTGTATTGTAGCTAGTTGCATATACTCCTGACATTAAATTAGTGCAAAACTGTCCTACTAATTCAAATAAAATATATATTCTTTTCCCTATACATTGGTCTCAAAATGCTGGAATATATTAATAAGACATTAAAGAAAGTCATTCTGTTCTGGCTAAATTTGGAAATGCTATTAATTCTCTACCTATAATTTCTACTGCCTGTCAAAACACTTTAGTCAGTAAGTTTCATAAACTGGTTTTCTGAACTAATAAATGCATTTCTTGTTATTTTTCAGGTATTGTATATAATTCCTGTTGGCTTCCAATCACACTTTCTCATGCATATATAATCTCATGTCTTAAAAATCTCATGAAATCCTTAAGTGAGAGGTTGTCAACTCTGATAATTGGCAGTAATGCCCTAAATTTTCACTCCTGAATAGGTTATTCAAAATTATAGGGGAAAAATAAATTTTAAAAATTTCCTCTGTTTATTTAGATAATTTGGCATAAAATAACTTGATTTTTCATAGGAGGTCAATAGATTCACTAACAGAAGGAGCTAGCATCATTATTTAAGCTCATTTATGTCTGCCTTAATATGAGCTGAAAATAGTAGATACACCCAGATATCAGGACTAGCTTTTTATTGGTAAGTTCTGCATGTTCTTCTAGACTAGAATTGAAGAAAGTGTTAAATATGCAGGAAAAACATGGATGTAAAAGATAAATTGCAGACAGTTTGCTGGGAAGTTTGTGTCTATTATGTCCATATGTCTCTTCTTTTTTTTTTTTTTTTTCATATGTCTTTTCTTAGTGAGGGCTCACAAAAGAGCAAGTAGCAATATATCAGAACAAAAAAATTTCACCTGAGAATAGCACTGACCTTAATATAGTGCAGAATTACTGAGCCAGTTGTATGACTAGACCTCCTTCATACTTCAAAAAGTTATGACTTTATACCTCCAAGAACAAATAGGAAGGTTACTTGGTTTGTAGGTCTCCAATCTTGCCTCCACAGGACACACCCCTTCTTATTTCTTTAAATCTACTCTGGCACTCCCTCTTCATTTTGGTGTTTACCCATCATCTCTAAAAATGAGTAATGGGCAGGTTAATGAAACAAACTACGCTGACCACTGCTTTAGCTTATTCTAAGGTGACAATTCATTATCTGTGTCCTTCACCACACTTTACCCAGGGCAAACCCTGCAGCTGGGTCAGGTGGCTTGCTTAGTAGTATAACACAGACCCTAATTATGGAGTGGTCTAAACCCTTGCTCTTTTCCTTACCAGACTGTAATTGTTGCAATTTTCTGTCCAATTTGTCACCAGGAATGGAAGTACCAAAAGACTTCCATGTAATTTTTAAATCTGTTGTCCTTGATAACATTATGTAGCAACAACCCTATTCCCTCAACATGATCAGAATCAATAACATCTTCCAATATAGTAATTTATTTCAGTGTCTACAGTCTACTGGCATGAGAAGCCCAAAATTACCATTGCCACAGTGGTATTATATTTAATAATCCTTACTCTACCCATTTGTGGAAGCATTCTGCTCCTGGGATCTAACACCAATAGTCCAGCATTATAGGAAGGGCAAATTCCACAGGACAGTTACTGGGACTAATGGTGGGAGAGGTCAATTTATTAACTTTCTATTTTCTAGACTCATCTATTCTAGCATTTGGGGATACAGCAACATATGTTGGTCTTTGGTTCAATAAATATACTATATACTATTCTGGAGGAAAGCATACCAACCCAAGCTGGCACCAGCCCTTCTATAGGCAAATTTCCATCAGGTTGTCTCCTTCTAGATAATGCAGTATACTGTAGTAGATCTCATGGGCATGTGTTCATTGTCATACTTCCTTCACTGTGGAATGTGTTTCTTTGAGGCAATATTGTGCATTATTTCATGTCAGTAAATTAAACATGTTGTGAAGCCCTAGGATTGTGGTGCTGCCAAAGCGACTGCATGCAGGAAAGGCATACTGCCATCTGCAATAGGTATATTTCCAGTAAGGATGAATTGTTGATGCCTAAATTGGAAGGGTTCTGATAGGCTTGCTCTTACTACCCAGTGCTGGTAGACTCCTTGAAGAAGAGAGTACCATACTGAGGGCTCAATTATGTTCTTTGCTGCTGAGAAGTTGGTCTTCAGCAACAGCAGTCTTAGTGAGGAGTCCCTGCTGGTGAACCAATTCACAGCTTCCAATCTGCCACTCTATCCACATCATCCCTAGGTGCATTGAAAGGCCATCTCTGTCTTATGGAGGTTTTTAGCAGGTTGAATATGGTAGGATTTGAAAATACTTCTCCCTAGAGGAGACAAATAAACTAGACAGTGAAAACTCTTCAACAGTTAGTGAAATAAAAACAGTGAAAACGGGGAATGTATTAGTCAATTTTGTGTGTCAACTTGATTGGCTGCGGGTGCCCAGATTAAACGTGATTTTGGGTGTGTTTGTGTGGATGTTTCTGGGCAAGATTAGCATTTGAGTTGATAGACTTAGTAAAGTAAATAGCCCTCCCCAATGTGGTCATCATCTAATTCCTTGAGGGTCTGATTAGAACAAAAGGTAGAGGTAGGAAGAATTCACCTCTTTTTGAATTACTGCTTTACCGATTGAGCTGGGGATCTCTTATGTTTTCATCCCTTTGACTGTGATTTACACCATCAGCTAACCTGGTTCTCAGACTCAGACGGAATTACACCACTAGGTTTTCTGGATCTCCAGCTTACAGATGGCAGATCATGGGACTTCTCAGCCTCAATAATCACATGAGCCAATTCCTCATAATCCTAAATGTCCCTTAATATCTGTATATCTAAATATAGAAAACAGATCTGGGAGCCAGGGGTCGAAGAGGGGATGACTGCAGGGGCCACAAGAGAACTTCTGGGAGTGACGAAAATATTTTTATCCTGATTGTAGTCATGGTTTCATGAGTGTATGCCTTTGTTGAAACTCATCAAATTGTACACTTTGTTCGCACATAATTATTAACCTATTGGTATAAAGGATGCCTTATAAAAATAACAGTTTTTATTTACTCACTGGTTATAAAATTAAGACACTCTTTGTGCATGTACTGAAAACACACAGTAGCATAAGGAAAATAATAAAAAATATCCAGAAGCGATCTGTATGTTAGTTTTTCTTTATACTTTACTGCTACTCATGAATGTGTGTGTATATTTTTATAAATTGAAACTTTTACTAAATATACACTCAATTTAATAATAGATTTTATGTTCTAGCAAATTTTTTTGTATGCACTTTTTAACAGAGAAGTTTCAAGTTCTGTAAACTTCTCAGAAATGAAAATATTTGAAGGAAAACAAATCCAAAAACACATGTTGTAAACACAAAGATATTTTCTCAACTGAAATGGGTAATTTAAGCAATAGGATAATTTTTTCCTAGCAAAATGTGAAATGATTTTATTGATGAAGTTATAGTGAGACAGATAATGCATATGCTGGTTTTATAAACTGTGAAACACAAAAACATAAACAAAAAGGTCTTTTCTTATTAATATATAATGTATTATTTGTTTCAGGGGTACAGATCTGTTATTCATCAGTCTTAACACAATTCACAGCACTCACCATAGCACGTACCTTTCCCAATATCCATCACCCAGCCATCCCATCCCTCCCACCCCCCTCCACTCCAGCAACCTTCAGTTTGTTTCTTGAGATTAAGAATCTCTTATGGTGTATCTCCCTCTCTGGTTTCATCTTGTTTCATTTTTACCTCCCTTCCCCTATGATCCTCTGTCTTTTTTTTTTTTTAATTTTATTTATTTATTTGACAGAGAGAGAGATCACAAGTAGGCAGAGAGACAGGCAGAGGGAGAGGGGGAAGCAGGCTCCCTGCCAAGCAGAGAGCCCAATGCGGGGCTCGATCCCAGGACCCTGAGATCATGACCTGAGCCGAAGGCAGAGGCTTTAACCCACTGAGCCACCCAGGTGCCCCTGATCCTCTGTCTTGTTTCTCAAATTCCTCATAACAGTGAGATCATATGATAATTGTCTTACTCTGGTTGGCTTATTTTGCTTAGCATAATACCCTCTAGTTCCATCCACGTTGTTGCAAATGGCAAGATTTCCTTTTTCATGGCTGCATAATAATCCGTTATATATATATGTACTACATCTTTATCCATTCACCTATTGATAGACATCTGGGCTCTTTCTTTAGTTTGGCTATTGTGGACATTGCTTCTTTAAACATTGGGATGCATGTGCCCCTTCGGATCACTACCTTTGTATCTTTGGGGTAAATACCCAGTAGTGCAATTGATGGGTCATAGGGTAGCTCTATTTTCAACTTTTTGAGGAACCTCCCATACTGTTTTCCAGAGTGGCTCCACCAGCTTGCATTCCAACCAGCACTGTAGGAAGGTTCCCTTTTCTCCACATCCACACCAATATCTGTCGTTTCCGGACTCGTTAACTTTAGCCATTCTAATTGGCGTGAAGTGGTATCTCACTGTGGTTTTGATTTGTATTTCTCTGATGCTGAGTGATGTAGAGCCCTTTTTCATGTGTCTGTTGGCCATTTGGATGTCTTCTTTGCAGAAATGTCTGCTCATGTCTTCTGCCCATTTCTTGATTGGATTCTTTGTTCTTCAGGTGTTGAGTTTGATAAGTTCTTTATAGATTTTAGATACTAGCCCTTTATCTGATATGTCATTTGCAAATATCTTCTCCCATTCTTTTGGCTGTCTTTTGGTTTTGTTGACTGTTTCCTTTGCTGTGCAAAAGCTTTTGATCTTGATGAAGTCCCAATAGTTCATTTTTGCCCTTGCTTCCTTTGCTTTTGGTGATGTGTCTAGGAAGAAGTTGCTGCAGCTGAGGTCGAAGAGGTTGCTGCCTGTGTTCTCCTTAAGGATTTTGATGGATTCCTGTCTCACATTGAGGTCTTTCATCCATTTTGAGTCTATTTTTGTGTGTGATGTAAGGAAATGGTCCAGTTTCATTCTTCTGCATGTGGCTGTCCAATTTTCCCAACACCATTTGTTGAAGAGACTGGTTTTTTTTGATTGGACATTCTTTCCTGCTTTGTTTAATATTAGTTGACCATAGAGTTAAGAGTCTATTTTTGGGCTCTCTATTCTGTTCTATTGATCTATGTGTCTGTCAAAGATCTTTTTAATGGTAATTTATCGATACTACCAAAAGCCATAACACAATCCACATTACCCCTTTAGTTGTTTTACTATGAGTTATTTATAAGTATCAGTAATTCAGCTAAAATCTAGGTTAAAAAGATATTGATATAGTAGTTTTGAAAACTGCAAAAAATTTACATAACTTAATTGTCCAACAATATAAGAATAATTAAGATGAAGGAATCAGTCTCCATGTGAAATAGAACTTCAGTGTATGTTAAATCTCAACCAGTGTAGATTTTTATATTTGCTTCTCTATTTAAACACTGTAACACAATCAGCCAGGTATAGATTTGAATTATTTACTGCACAACTCATGTGACTTATGTTATAGGAACACCATATTTCAGTAGCTTTTAATTACTTTATACCTACAAATCTCTCTCTCTCTTTCCTAGTTGAATATGTGCTATTTTATTTCTCCTACCTCTGGTAACAAGGCTCTTACTACCCTCGTGACCTCAAGACTAATCTGAAAGGGAGTCAATGATTGTATTTGTTTACACAAAAAAGTCAATCATTTTAACATGAGAAGGTACTAGGGTATTGTCGACTAGTGAATACTCTCCTTCCTTTTCAAAATTCACTTCTTAAAAGGAACAAGGTCCTGTTTTTAATTTCTTAGTCTGTGGTATTATTTCTACTCAACATTTATGTAAATTGGTTTTATAGAAATATCATATATATTATGAAGGCATGCAATCATAGTTTCCAATAACTATTTAAAGGTTTATGTATATACTTGACATACAATACTAAATTAAAATGGCAACACACAATTCTGGATTCAGCCTAAAGGAAGGAAATAAAGATTAGTTAAAGGCCGAGTTAAGAAGCAGATACCATAATGAGGAATTTTGGGGCAAGAAGTATATAGTTATAATTGTACTTCTTAATTGATTGTAGTATTCCTGAATTGCTTATGTATTTTTTATTGTTGTTCTTCTCTAGCACACAGCAAAGGTTAGGTAATGTTTGATTTCTTCTGCAAGTGCCATCTCCCAACCCCCACTCCAGGATCTAGATTTTGTTAATGCTTATTGTTAATTTGTTCCTTCCAGATAAGTTGCTTTTACTAACAGGTTTATCTTGTACTTCACAAGTTTTACCATGGTACAAGAAAATACACACTTTAAATGATTACATCACTCCTAGTAAACATTTATGAAGGATCTACTATGCTCAGAATGCTACGGTGGTAGATTCTGAAAAGTCATGCTGGCAACAGTGTGTATGAATTAGAGGCAAGTAAAGATTAGAGGAAAAGAGATAGGAAGCTGTTTTAATAACTGAAATAGAAGATGATAGAGGTCTGACTGAGGCAGGACCAATGAATTTGATAAAATGGAATAAATTAGAAAGACTAATAACGTGTATGTGTGTATATATATATATATATGCATTAAGTACTCCCTGTGTGTTTAAGTGCATATAACTTATTTAATGCTTATTTTATTCTAAGTATGCATATAACTTATTCAATATAACTTAGTTAATGCTCATACAATATGTGTTACATACTATTATTTTTCTCAGTTTAAAGATAAGAAAACTAAAACATAGAGACATTAATTAATTTACTCAGAATTACGCAGTTAAAAGTTTGGAGTCAAAATTTGAAGCCAGACCTTTTTGTTCCAGAGTCCTTGCTCTGGAATCATCATTCCATGTTGACTTGCTTAATAGAAGAAATACAAGACAAAGAACAAAATGCACAGTTTATTCACTAATAAGAATGAGTGGTAAAGATAATGGACAATTTGTCACAAGCATTTAACTTCTAGAAGAAATTATTCCATTACTTTAAGTTAAACAGGTATGTGAGGGAAAAGTCTATTTATTTAAAGGTCACAAGGCTATAACCGGGATCCAAACCTTTCCGGTGGTGACTTATTCCATCTCCTCAAAACGTATCTGTGAAAAACATAAAGAATTGCTTGAGAAATTAAGTCCATAAATGACAGTAAATATCCTTACTGCCTCATAAAGGCGTTTGCTTAAATATTCATTCTTTTTCATCAAGATTATGAAAATAGCATACTCCTTTAAACTCTGTATTTTCCATTGACTCCTAGAGAGATAGTTCAAAAGTGCAAAAACAATAGCATTATTGTTATCTCGCTCACTGACTAGTAATAAGCTAATGGCTAATGAGTAGCATGTAGTTAATCTTTTCTCTAAATTAATTCAAGGGTAAAAACAGGGTACAGGTACATTCCAAATGAGTGCCCCTGGCAGTCAGTGTTCTCGTGTATTTTGTATTATAACCTGATGTGCTAACATTAGACCTCCCTAACATCCACAACCAAGAGGGAGGCCAGCAAATACTGTGAACCTCACAGAAGTATGAAATTTCTTATAGTAAAATAGTAAAATAATTCTCTAGAGAGATTTTAAACGAATATCCAAATCCTTAAAATAATTTGAGCACAAACCAGGCTCTATTTGTGCAACTGTCATCTCTGCTATAAACAATGATATCATAACCTGTTTCCAGGGGCCCTCTGATTCTAAATTCTGCCTCTGGGCTGACCTAGATTTCCTGAGAATACCTTCTGTGTGCTGGTTTGCCTTGTTGTTCCTTCCCAGAGTTTCAGAGTTGTTTGTTCCTACTTGCTTACATTGAATTTCCCCTCCTAGTTCAGTACCTTCCAGAACACCAGATTGGAGGTACATGTGTTATCAACACTCTGGGCAGAAAGCTGCAGTGAACACTATTTTCTTACTGGTAGTAACTGTTTGCCATTTAATTTTAAATCTACCTTCTGGCCTTCTAGAACCTGTCTAAAGCTGTCGGCCACAAAGAACAGGGTGCATTATCACCTCTTCACAGCCTTCATCACAGTTAGGCGCTTGAGGCTATTGGATGTCGTAATCTTTCGGCCTGTCTCCTAAAACCCAGTCTTCCTTTCTTGTTTTCGTTTTTTGTACTTATTTATCTATCAGAGCAGTGTTGTACAGGATGTGGTTTGTGAGAGATCCAAGCCTGGGGCTCCAATTAGAAAGGGTTGAATGAAACTAATAGCCAGGATAACTGCAACTCGTCTACCATTAACATCTTAGGCTCCAAGTGTGTTCAGTGTTGAATAGGTGAGAAGCCTGAAGGGGGGAAAAAAGAATATTTGTTTAATCATCGTTGTACATAAGTTAGGCAAATTTAACTGCTCCCTGTGCCTGCTTCACAAAGAAACTTGTATGTAGATCCTGCCTCATTACTACCATATTACAAATAAGGCATATTCTGTTATACTTATCTCTTCCTCTTACTAGTTTTAATTTTTTTAATCTTTTTAAATTTTTTTAATAAAAATTATGGCACTTATTGCATAATGCAACACCTTGAAAACAATGGGAAACTTTTCTAAATGTGAACCCAAATGAAATGTGTCTACTTGGATGATTTTCAGTTATGATTCTCATACCATACAATAACATACATGGCTAGAGGAAGATCTTTATTTTATTTTATTTTTTTAAAGATTATTTATTTTAGAGAGAGAATGTGTGTGTGCATGAGCAGAGGGAGGGGCAGAGGGAGAGAAAGAGGGGAAGTCCCCACTGAGTGGGGAGTCTGACTCAGGGTCCTAGAAGCCCGAGATCATGACCTGAGGTGAAACCAAGATTCAGACGCTCAATCGACTGAGCCATGCAGGCACCCCTTTATTTTTAATTATCCTTTGTGTGTCTGACTTTCATCTTATTTGTGTAGACAGTGCTTTAATATAAGAAGTATTTGCATAGGTACCACCTCCTGTACGTTAAAAGTCAATGAGAAAATATAAGTAATGTGTATTAGTCAGGGTTCTCCAGAGAAATAGAACTATATCTATTTCATCTCTCTCTCTCTCTCTCTCTCTCTCTCTCTCTATGTGTGTGTGTGTGTGTGTGTATATATATATATATATATATATATCATCTATATAAGTATATCCAAATATGTGCGTATTTGTATGTGTGTGCGTAGATACAAAAATAAGATAGAAATAGAGATGATAGAGATTGGGAGATTGAGGGAGAGAGAGAAAGAGAGAAATTTCTTTTAAGAAATTGGCTTATGTGAATATGGAGTCTTGATAAATCCCAAATCTACAGGCTAGGCCAGCAGCTTAGACTCAGGGAAGAGTTGGAGTCCAAGGGCCATCTGCTGGCAGAATTCCTCTTTGCTAAGGGGAAGTCAGTCTTTGTTCTCTTGAAGTCCAACTGACTAGAAGCAGCCCATCCACATTATAGAGGGTTATCTGCTTTACTCAAAGTAAATGTTAGTCTCACCCAAAAAATGCCTTTACAGAAACATCCAGAATAATGTTTGACTGGCTATCTTGGCACCGTGGCCCAGTCAAGTTGATACAGAATTAACCATCATGAGCACCATGTACATTTTAGATAATAATAAGAAAAATAACAATAAAGGATAGAATACATTCATCAGGATTCTTAATTATAACATTTATTAAAAGATACGGTACACCTAGTTTCCCCCTTAACTTCTAGCATTTTTTTTCCTTATAGAAACATTTTTTGGTTACTTTATATTCTGTTAAGGTTTCAGTTCAGTTCAACTAAATTAAACACATGCCCACAAGCAATATAGGGTAAAGTCAGAGCTAATATTTTTCATTATTAAGAAGGGAGATGATGTCTCTCTCTCCTCATAATTTTCAACAATTTGCCAAATTGCAAAATGCATTAAAAATATTCTTAGATATTGCCAGAAACCCTCAACTCACCTAGACCTAACTAACTTTAACTGGCTCTTGATAAATTAAACAAGCTGGGGAATACATCCATTTCCCTTGTGAGGTAGTTTTTAAATACCCTATTCCTTGATCATTTTCTTGAGAAACAGTGTATGTTTTCTGTAGATTTTTACTATAACGTAATGAATTTATGGAGGAACTAACACTAAATACCAAAATTTAGCATATGTTCTTTTAAATGAACCTTTTTATTCTAAATCTCATTTTAATTTTTCTTTTTAAACGGTGAAATTGAGATGATTATTTCTAAAGTCCCTTACGTCCCCAGTGTTCTATACTTCCTTATCTTGAAACATCAAACTAGGTATCATGCCATAGAACATACGGTTAAGCCTGAGGTACATGGTAATAACAGCTGCTGTTTGTTAAGGACATTAGTAAATGCTTTATACACACACACACACACACACACACACACACACACACACCCCAGATATATATATCTGATAATCTATTCAGCAAATCTGTGAAGTAGATATTATTCCCTCTGTACAGTTAAAGACTCTAGGGTAATATAAATTACCATTGTCCCATGACTAACATTTTTCATGGTAACATCATGATAGGTATCATAACCAGCCTAAGTTAATTCTATCTCTGAGGTTATAAAAACTGCAGTGGACTTATCTACCTGATGGTTTTGGGTCACTTTGTTTATATAAGCACTATTAGCAGGGTTGCCAGATAAAATAGAGGATGTCTGGTTAAATTTGAACTTCAGATAACAATGAATAATAATAATGTAAGAAACATGCTTTCACTTAAAAATTATTATCTGATGTTCACATTTTCCTGGTCACCTTGTATTTTATTTGCTAAATCTGATAATCATTAATATGAGTTAAAAATTATGATGTGGAATCAGTAAATATATATTCTTATATACTTAAATAAAAAATATTTTTTATTTTTTCCTAGTTTTTAAGTACTATGCAACTATATAACCACAATTCTTTGAATCGTTGACATCCCTCTTGTGCTCATAACCCCTGCATTCCATTTGTTTCTTCCCATATTCTTTGGTCTCATTTCCTATCAACTTGTCTCATTTTGCTCCTCTCAGATTTTTCATGGAATGTCTTTAATATTTTAAATATTGCTAATCAAGGTGATTGCTCCTTTCTCTCTGGTTGCTGAACTGATCAATTGTGTGAAAAATTATTTTCAGCATTTATCAAATAGATTAATTACTGCTGAATATTTAGGTGTTTTTTTTTAATAACATTTCAGTATGGTACTTTACCATATGCTCTATGTGGTCAGAAGGCTGATCTCTGAAGAACTGAGGAATATTAGGATCGCTATTTATAAATGGACTGGTGGTTTTAAAATGCATAGCAATTAACTTTTACTTACAAGTTCAGATAACTCGAAAGTCTCAGGAGGAAATTAAGTTATAAAATAAATTATTATTTTTAGCTCAGTTATTCCTTAACAGTAGAAAACAGTGCTGCAACAAATTGAACATTCATGTGCAATCAGATTTACAAATTTTAGTTTTGGTCAAGGCACTTTGGAAAAATGATGGTATTTGCTTGTGTGGGACCCTTGGTTGGTAGAGTGTCCTCTATAAAGAACTGCTCATTAAAATATTTTAGTTTTATCCTGAACCGTATATAATAGAGTATCTATATTAGTTTCCTTCTATATTCAATCAATCATAACCATGTTCCTAAAGGGACATTAGATTTAGATTTCCTTATAAATAAAAGGGAGCAGAAATAAAAGTATTAGATATTTCCTAGTATCTGGGAGTTGGAAACCAGAGTATGCATTTAATATTATTCATGAAAAATATATATTATCATCTTAAGTTAAAAAAAATTCCAATCTATTCTAAATAATTCTTCCAGTACCAAAGCACATCTATTGACCTAGCATTACTAATGGTTTTCCTGAATCCGAGACCCATGTAACTCATATAGTCCCAGTAACCTCACTTCCTTAGACAACACTCACAGACTCTTTTATACATGCATTCAGATTGCCTAAGAAAACATCAAAAATATTTCAGTAACCCCAATTATGGAAAACTCAAGATTCCTAGGCCGTCATTCAACTTCATGCCTTATCACATAGATAGGACTGTACATGGACTTAAACCCTTACCATCTGAAACTCAATCTCCAATCACCAAAATTTCCTCTCTCAGTAATGTCCTGGCTCTGTTCCATTTACCAACGTGCTTAAAGTGATAACAGCCTCTCTCCTAGCGATGGTTGATTCCTCTTCAACCCTTCTCATTAGTAGGTTTGTTTCTTTTTTCTTTCCTACTCCCCAGGCTAACATTGTTTCTAGAGATAGATGGTATTTGCACCTTGGTCCTCACTGTCACTTCCTTATAATTATTTTCCAACCTCTTTAAAACTCCACTTTTCATTTGAAGTTCATTATAACAACATCATCCATGGCTTTTTATAGTTCTTTACAAACTACCACCTCATTTCTCATTTCTTCAGTACTTTAGTAACTTGGTGTTACTAAACTGGAAAACAACAGCAACAAATCTTACTGTTCTTTTTAATTTTTTTACATAAATATTGTTTTATTTTTTGGTGATTCCAACATCCTACTAGAATTTGTTTCTAATATCTCTACCTTTTCAGCTCATTTATTCTAGTAGTACAACTCCAAAAAATTTAAATCCACCAACTTACTTAATCCATCCAACTTCTCATTGATCCTTATTCCCCCTGTGGCCTCAATTCACTCTATCTGGTTTATATTGGAGCAGTCATCTCTTTAATAACTCCTTATATGCACTTCAATCTTTCCCGAGACTCACACTTTCTATTATACATGAATAAGAAAACCCTGAGCCTAACTCTCTATTTCATATCTTCATCTAAATAGTTAAATATATGTATGTAAATACATAACTGCATCGTCTACTCTCAATTTAAATTGATGACCACTAACATCAAGTTGGCTCTTGATATTGTTTAGCAAAAATACGCTTTTACAGAACTAGTTCACTCTCTTTCATCTCCTCAATGACTATTTTACTTGCTGTGTCCTCAGACCTTACGTTCTCCTTATTTCTCACTTTCAAGGAAAGAAAATAAAAACTATCAAGAGAATACCCACCACTCCCACCAACAAAACTCTCAACAGGCCCAGACTTTACTTCCCATATTTTTCAAAGGGTAAAGAGCTGGTGGCCAGACGTAGGAATGACACCCTTTATTTGTGCACTGGATTCCCTTATTTCTCAACTATTCATACATTCCTCTTGTAATTGTTTTTTTTTAAACATTTTTTAAAGCTTTTATTTATTTATTTTGGAGAGAGAGAGAGAGAGAGAGCGGAGGAGAGGGGCAGAGAAAAACCCAAACAGACTCCTCATTGATCTCCGAGATAACGAGACCAACGAGACCAACGTGGGGCTCGATCTCACAACCCAGAGATCAGACCTGAGCAGAAACCAAGAGGTGGGCGCTCAACCAACTGCGCCTCCCAAGCACCCTTGTTCTTTCTTCTTAATCATTGATTCTTCTCTCCATACCCCCATCACCATATGCCAGAGGTTTTCAAAATTTCTCAGTTCATGCTGCCCTCAGTGCCTCACTATTGTTTTCAGAGCTCCCAAACCAAAACAAATATTTAACCAATTTTTTTTACCAAATAGTTTAGTCTAAATAAGTTCATCAGTGTTTATATCCTAAAAATCTAGTACCCTCTAGTACAACTCCATTTTGCCTGTGGGTCAAGCCCCCAAATCCTGACTTTTCCTATCAAACTCTACATCCATATCTATTGTCCTAACCTCACAAAAATCATGGTCTCTAACTTCACAGATCTAACAATTTCTCACCGGTTCCACCACCACCACTCAACTTCAAGCCACCAGTACTTTTCATGTGGATTATTGCAATAACCTCCTGCTTGCATTACTGCTCTCTATAATCTACGTAACAAGAGACCCTTAAAACCTGAATTAGATTATGACATTTTTCTCTTTGAAACAATCCAATGGCTTTTTATCTCACAGGCTGAAATTTAAAACTGCATATGATCTACCCAATAATTCTTTATCCCTTTGATGTCTTCTCCAGCCAGTTTCACTATTTTAGATGTGTTAGCAGCCTTCTTTATGTTCCCCGAACATACAAGCATGGCTCGTCCTAAAGCTCTTGCATCGTTCTTCCTACCTGAACTACTCTTGCCTTAGAAAGTTTGACTCACTTCCTCACTTTCTTCTAGTCTTTACTAAAAATGCCTTTTAACAAAGACACCATCTAAAAAAGTACACCACTTATCACTCACCATCTTTTTACCCTGATTTTTCTTCACTTACTCCTATTAATCACCATATAAAAGGGTCTGTGTTTGTTTATATATTGCCTGGAACCCCCTTAAGAATGTAAATCTTGAAAACAAAGGCTTTTTAAAAAAATATATTTACTTTAGAGAGAGAGAGAGTGAGCGCAAGGAGGGGCAGTGGGAGAGGGAAAGAGATTCCTCAAGCTGACTCCCTGCCGTGCGTGGAGCCTATAATGTTCAGTCCCAGGACCCGCACCCACATCATGACCCAAGCCAAAATCCAGAGTCAGCCGCTTAACCGACTGAGCCACCCAAACATCCCTGAAAACAGAGGAGTTTTTTTAGGTTTGGTTTTTTTTTGTTTGTTTGTTTGTTTTTAAACTATTATATCCTGGTTCATATTATATTTTCAGTAGATATTTTGATACATAAATAAGTAGACAAATTAATTTGTTATAAAAAACATTCTGAGGCCATATTGTGATTTAGTAGAATAGGTTGTGATGATTGAATAGAAATACTTGGCAACAAAATGTCAGTTATACCTTATAAATACTTTAGAGAAATAGGAATTGACCTTGTTTGACTTATGAAATATTCTCAAAATGAGTAGTTCTTCAAAGTAAACCAAGATGTCGGTTCAGTTGTGTTAGTTCCTGTGATATAATGAGGATTTATATTCTAGAGCATAGAGTGAAAGGTGAATGGTGACCTGGTAGGGGGAGAAGTGAGGCCAATTCATGAATGGCTTCATAGCCATACTTGTATTTTGTTCTTCAATGTCCATACCTCTAGGAAATCTAATTGCATATCATGACAAGTTGTGCAGGAATCCATTTTATAATGTTCTTTTCCTAATCAGGCTAAATTAAGTGTCCGTCACCTATTTATGAAAATAAATAATGCATTTTTATGTTTATAGGTGCTGTTATAGTTATTTTCCATTCAGATGCCCATGAACTTGTGAAATTCTGTTTCCCATTATTTTATATAGCAAAACCATATAACAAGTTTATCAGTTGTTTCAATGAGAGTAATTAAGCTTTCTATTCCCATAATTAACAATACAGAGCATTCTTGGTAATGTGTTTTCATGATCATGGCTAATTGTATCCATCTACTAATTTTTAATGAATTTGATGGAATGTATGCAGAAATTAATTGACAATAAAACATGTAAATTTGTTAGCTGAATTCAATTCAATGCCATTAGTTAATTGAGCTTTACTATGCAAATATATTTAAAACACTTTAATGATTACTATTTTACCTACAGGTAAGCTCTTCACCTTAATATTTCAAAGCAATATCACTAAAAAAATTGAATTAATTGCCAATAACAGTAGCTTAAAAAGAATGTAATAACAAAAGGTTAATGGATATTTTAAAAACTAATCTTAGTAGTGTCGAAGAAATGAAAATTAAAATAACAGTAAGATATACAGTATTGGTGGAAAAGTATATTACACAATTTGGGAAGTATAAGATGTAGGGCCTCCATATAAAAGTGTGCAAGTAGTTTATTTGTTTGAAGGTGTCAGGCCAAGGAGACAACCTATGCTTTTTGCCAAGCATACTGTCCTGGACAGGGCTGCATCTACCTAGAGTAATTGGTTTGTTTTCTTAATTCACATAAAGTTGCTGTATAGGCTGGTGGAAGTACCTATCAATATTTTAAAATTTAATGTCATTAGAACTAGCTTTTCTACTCATAGAAATCTATTCAGTAACATTCTAGTTACATGTTGTTTGTTGAAGAAATATTTCTGATAAAGAATATAAGGGACAATTGAAGTACCCATTAATAGAGGAATAATTAAATAAGCTATGTTGTACACTGGTAATGTGTATTATTATGCTGCTTTAAAAATAAGATAAACCCTAAAGCATTACTATTAGAAGATATTAATGGTATTACCATTAAATGATAGTTATATACACAATATTAAAAACCATAGTTTCATGTACATTTTACTGTAGTCATCTGTATGCAGAAGTACACATGATATGTGTATTCAGTTCTAAAGAATCCTTTATTCTAAGTTGTGTAATCTGAGGTATTTTTAGAAAAAAAGGAGCACAGGGAAGTAAACTATTCTTAAGTATATTAAAGTTCAAGTAAATTAAACGTCTACTTGTAGACTTTTTTCTTATACTTTAAAACATGAAAAATAGATCTTGGTGAAAGAATATGTACTTTCTGTCTTATTAGAAGCATACATAAGAAAATACAAAGTTTAATAAGAGTAATTACTCTTGGATCATGGAAACAAATAGATACGAGGTTAATGCTCCTACATTTTGATATGCTTATATATTGGTGAGGTTTTCTGCATTGGTCACGTATAACTTTTTAAATCATTTTATTTTAATACACAAAATAGTGCAGATTGCGTAATTGTGTAGGGAAATTGTAATACACTGTAATCACCTTAGGACAGATTATGGAAATAAAAATAATAATCAGGGTATTCTGAAATATATAATAATTAGGTTTAAATGAATGTTTATAGGTTAATATTAGTCCTGTATCACTTATTCACAATTTAGTAAATAATATTTTTTAGGGATATTATGTGCTTAGCACTCTTTCAAGCAATGCAATCTAGTAGTGGATAAGATTATACCCTTCTTTCACTCATGAAAGTTATTTTAAAAATATGTATGCATAATTATAAATGAAGCAGAATTTTATCTCAAGACTATTTGACTTATTGTAGAAAGGTGCTGTGTTAGGCAATCATGAAATCTTTCCCAAGAGCGGCAGATATTGAAATAAAGTGAATAATAAATTTATAACCAGTCTAAAACTTAAAATCTCTCTCTGTGTTGCTGAAAAATTTCTGTAAGATAAGTTTATAAATCTGTTGCATTAAAGTGGAAATAAATAATGTAGAAATAGTTTACATAGAAAATAATAAAACAGGAATCTTAACAACTAAGGGGAACAATATTTAATCAGAAGAAACCACTTACCATTAAATGATTCATTAAATATGAAAAAAGTGAAGAAAAGTTATTAAGTCAGAAAAATATAAAAGTTTGAAAGCTCCCATCCCCAGAAATTCTGGGGAAAAGTAGCAAAGAAAGAAAGAAAATGAGAGAGAGAGAGAAAGTGGAGAGAGAGAACAAAAGGAAAGAATAAAAAGAGAAAGAAAGAGGGTGGGAGAAGTGAGAGAGGAAGAAGGGAAGAAAGGATGGATCTTGGATACAGAAGGTAAATAATAGCATTTTAAAATAGATTGGAGGATTGAATTCTTAAAATAACAAAAGATTTCTAACATGTCATGAAAATTATTTTCATTGTATAGAAATAAAATAGATCTATAACAAGAGATAAGAGATTTTTTTAAATAAGAGAAAAACTTGGAAGAAGCACAAAGGTGTGAAAACTATCAGCAAATATAAATGTTAAGTATCATCCATATTTTAATGTATAATTCTCATTAAATAAACATTAGACTTAAAAAACGTTAAATAAATACAGAGACCAACCAAACTTGGAGAGGAAGGAAACAAGAATTTCAAATAAAGTGATTAATCCAGTCAATAGGCCAAGGCAGAGATATTCAAGGCCACAAGAATATCTTTATAAAGATTAATAGGTCATTTGAAATGCAGTATTTGTTTGCAATTAACGTTTTTAGAAATTAATGTAGTTCCCGTAATTTTTTTTTTTTTTTTTTTTTTTTTTTTTTAGAGAGGGAGAGAAGGGGAGAAGGAGGGGCACAAGGAGAGAGAGAATCCCATGCCTAGTCCCATGCCTAGCTCAAGGCTGGATCTCACAACCATGAGATCCGTGACCTGAGCTGAAATCAAGAGGCAGACATTTAACCAACTGAGCCACCCAGGCACCCTGAGAACATCTTTTTTAATGGTGAATCATTAGGGAAGTCACCTTAAAACTTTAGTCAAGTGAAAAGTAACTATTCTCACAATTACCACATGACTTTTTTCTGGAAGTTATCCCTAAATGAAATACATGAAGAAAATTTATAACGTGCATTTCTTGCGCGCGCGCACACACACACACACACACACGGGAATGTGTAAATGTGTGTGTGTGTATGTGTGTTTGTGAGGAAACAAAACTATAATTTGTAATTGATTTCATACTTATCCTAGAAAAAATGTTTAATAGGAAAACAGTACCTATTTTAAACCAATGAAAGCTCCCCAGATGGTCTCTAGTTACTTTGTGTCAGGAGTACATTTTAAAATCTAAAAAAGCAGTGAAGGAAACACACCTAATTTATTTCAGACATCAGACACTCTTCAAGAACCATCATGATATTCCCCTATGGAGTATTTTTCCAATAATAATGATTAAGAACTGACAACTTATTTTTATAGCTTTTTATCATTTAAAACACATAATAGCCCCCTCCATTTTGAGGTTTAGAACTGAAGCTTAGAGAATAACTTGCTGGATGCATACAAATTAGTAACACCAAAGTCAGTGCCCTATCCGTTAAAGCATGTTTAGAAAGTCAATTATGTCTATTTTGGTTCTTTAGATTTTAACTTGCAATAATTCATTCAATGCTTGTGCTAACGCTCTAACAAGGCTTGTGTGTTATAAATTTATTACCTCTCATATCCCAAGCCACCTTTTGAACTGTTCCTTGATAATGGAGGTAGTTATGTAAATCTTTCTCCTTTGCCACCTATCACTTGTTAAGTATGTTGGTAGAGGGTGCTGGAGAGACACAGGAAGAGGAAGGGACTTTCTCCTCCTGGTAGCTGTTTATCTCACTTACCAGATTTCTACAGTGTGCTTTTCCCAGCGGTTGGCTGGAGTTTGCACATTTCTCTCCATCTCTAGAGTTCTGTAAAGCACATTTCTCTAGCATTTGGCTGAAGACAGTGTGTGGTTTTCTCCCCTATGAGTTTCTTGAAGGGTGCAGCTTTTTCCAGCACCTGACATGAGCACAGCATATTTTCTCGAGCATTCAGCTGCGATCTGTCTTTGCTCTCTGGTTCCTTCATACAGCAAGAAGAAGAAGCACCCATCAGCCAGCAAATCCCTCTGACATTTCCCTTGGCAGCTTTCTAGTGGAATGCTGCAGATGGACAGACTAGCTAACATCTCTACAGGTGCGTTTACAGTGAGGGTTTTTTTTTTTTTTTTTAATTTGTTTTTTAGAGCAGTTCACAGCAAAACTGAAAGGAGGTACAAAGATTTTCCATATGCTTCTGCCTCCATACATGTATAGCCTCTGCCGTTATCAACCTCCCACACCAGATTGGCACATTTGTTATCATTGATGAACATACATTGATACATCATAATCACCCAAAGTCCATGTTTTACATTAGGATTCATTCATGCTGTTGTAAATTCTGTGGGTTAAGACAAATGTATAATGGCATGTACCTACTCTGTATGTAAATACTCTGTACCATACAGAGAATTTTCACTGCCCTAAAAATCTTCCGTGCTCTGCCTTTTTATCCCTCTACTCCCCCTCATGACCCCAGGCAACTGTTGATCTTTTTACTGTCTCCATACTTGGAATCACATAATATATAACCTTGTAAGGTTGTATTTCTTTATATATATGTGTGTGTGTGTGTGTGTGTGTGTGTGTCCTATATATATATATATAGGACACCCTGTTGCTTCCAAGTTTTGGACATTATGAATAGAGCTGCTGTAAATATCCATGTGCAGGTTTCTGTGCGGACATAACTTTTCCATACCTTTGAGTAAATACCAAGGATCATAATGGTAAGAGTTTGTTTAGTTTTGTAAAAAGAGATCTCCAAATTATTTTCCAAAGTGTCTGTACCATCTTGCATTTCCATAAGTAATACATAAATGTTCTTGTGGCTCCATACCCTCACTAGTATTGGTGTTGTCAGTGTTCTGGAATTTGGTCATTCTAGTATGTGTATAGTCATATCTCGTTTTAATTTGCATTTCCTTTATGACATTTGATGTGGAGCATCTTTTCATATGCTATTTGCTATTTGTATATCTTCTTTGGTGAGGTGTCTGTTAAGCTTTATTTTTTAATTGGATAGTCTATTGTCTTATTGTTGAGTTTTTGTGTTCTTGGTGTATTTTGGATAACAGTCTTTTATAAGATGTACCTTCTGCAAATGTTTTCTCCTGGTCTGTGACTATCTTCTCATTCTCTTCCCTATTACATAGAAGTTTTGAATTTAGCCAAGTCCAGCTTATCATTTTTTTTCTTTCATGGATTATGCCTTTAATGTTGTGTCTTAAAAAATCATCACCATACCCAAGATTAACTAAGTTTTCTCCTGTGCTATCTTCTGGGAGTTTTATCATTTTTCATTTCACTCTTAGGTCTATAATAATTTTTAAGTTAATTTTTGTGAAGTGTGTAATGTTGGTGCCTTTTTTTTATGTTGTTCCAGTAGGATTTATTGAAAAGACTGTCTTTGTTCTAATGTATTGCCTTTGCTCCTTTATCAAAGATCAATTGACTATATAGATGTGGTTCAATTTCTGGGTTCTCTATTCCATTCCATTCAACTACTTGTCTTTTTTTTTCCCCCAACACCATACTGTCTTGATTTCTGTAGCTTTATAGCAAGGGCTGAAGTTGGGCAGTATCACTCCTCCAACTGTGTTCTGCTCTTTCCATATTATTTGGCTGTTCTGGTTCTGGATTTTGATTGGGATTGCATTGACTATGTAGATCAAATCGGGAAGAACTGACATCTTCAAATTATTGTGTCTTCCTACTTATGAACATGAAATATCTCCCCATTTATTTAGTTCTTCTTTAACTTAATTTATCAGAGTTTTGTAGTTTCCCTCATAAACATTTTGTATACATTTTGTAAGATTTATACCGAAATATCATATTTTAGGTGCTAATGTATGTGGTATTGTGTTTTTAATTTCAAATACTAACTCTTTATTACTGGTCTATAGTAAAGCAATCCACTTTCGTAGCTTGACCTAGTATTCTGCAACCTTGCTATAATTACTTATTAGTTCCATAAGGAATTTTTTCGTTTCTTTTGAGTTTTCTACATAGATGGCCATGTCATCTGTGAACAAAGATAGTTTTATTTCTTTATTCCTAATCTTTATACCTTTTCTTCTTCTTTTTTTTTCTTGTGTTAGCCAGAACTCCCACTACTGTATTGAAAAGAAGTGACAAGTGTCATCCTTTCCTTCTACCTTATCTTAGTGGGAAAGCTTCAAATTTCTCACCGTCAAGTATGCTATAGATTTTTTGGAGATATTATTTATCTAATATGAACCTGACATATTGAACTTCCAAATTATTCTGAGTCTCCCTTACCAGTGAAAGTAGCTTGCCCTTCATTGTCTGAGGAGACTAACCTTTCTCTACTTGAAAACCTGTGGTACGGGGTGCCTGGGTGGCTCAGTGGGTTAAAGCCTCTGCCTTCAGCTCAGGTCATGATCTCAGGGTCCTGGGATCGAGCCCCACATCGGGGGGGGAGCTGAGCTGAGCAGGGAGCCTGCTTCCGCCCCTCTCTCTGCCTGCCTCTGCCTACTTGTGATCTCTCTCTCTGTCAAATAAATAAATAAAATCTTAAAAAAAAAAAAAAAAGAAAGAGAGAAAGAAAGAAAGAAAACCTGTGGTAAACTTACCTAGGTCAGATGCCTAGGAAGAAGGCAAAAGACTCACCCAAACTCCCCACTGTTGTCACTAAACTCCTAATAGGGTAAAATCTCAGCTTGCCCTGAGGGAACATATTTTGACCAAGTAGGAAATAACTTATTCAACAAAAGAATTGGAAGAAAGTAGCAGAGGTAGCTATTGGAGCCATCTCCAGCTGGAAGAGTTAACACAATCTTGAATCTCTAGTAATTGTATCCATATCAATGCATTTGCCTAATCTAATATTATAGTCTACTCTTCTTGTTCTAACAAGATCCCTTGATCCCTTAGGATCTACTCCCACCTATGTTCCCTAGCTTCCTGACAGAAACCCAAAATTCCACTGTGGCCCACTGGTCACAAGTGACAAATGGGCTTGGTACTCAAGTCCATTTCGTAGTAGGCCCAGTTTGTCCATAGACTCATCCTGTGGCTACATTTCACAGGTTCCTAAATGTATAGTTGGAATGCTTTATACCTAACAGAATGCCCACACTGGCTTTGGGATCCATGGTGATAGTACCATTATGGTAAGAGGACCTAAATGAAAGCCCTTAGAGCTTCCACTTTCTACTAAAATAGTGAATCAGAGGTGATGCTTCATCCCTGGAGGAGCTATAGAAAATAATATAACCATCAATGACTTGAAAGAAGCAGGACGGTGATACTTAACACATCCCCATTTAAGTTACCGATCTGGCTTGTGCAGAAGTCATCTGGAACTTGAAGAATGACTGTAGACTATTTTAAACTTAATTGGGTGATGACTCCAATTGCAATGGCTGTTCCCGTTGTATTATGTTCACTGGCACAAATTAATACATCCCCAGAACTTGGTATATAGATATTGCTAATGCTTTTTTCTTTCCATCAATTTGTAAGGACACCAGAAGCTGTTTGTTTTTACCTTGCACGTCCACCAGTATGTCCTACATGTCTTGTCTCAGGACTTATCTCCATTCTATTCCTTTGTTCTATAATAGAACATGGAGAGATCTTGATCATCTTGACATTCAGTGAAATGTAAAACCTGTCCACGCCATTGATAGCATTTGTTGATTGAATCAGAGGGTAGAAAGAACTTTAAATTCCTTAATATGACATGTACAAACTAAAAGGTGGTAGATAATCCACACAAGAAGTCATGACCTCTCCACATCAGTGAAATTTCTAGGGATTCAATCACCCGAGACGTGTTAACGTATGCTTATAAGTGAAAGACAAGTTCCCACACCTTTCACAGATTATGATAAAGAAAGAGGTACAACACTTCGTAAGCCATTTTAGATTTTTGTGGCAACATATAGTTCATGTGAGTCCTTTGTAAGGCTTCCAGTTTAATATAGGGACAAGAAAAATAGAAGACTGCAGCAGTTGAGGCTGCAGTGAATGTTGCTCTACCCACTGGGACTCATAATGATCTAGCACACATAATGATACTTAATGGCCATGGCAAATGGGAATCCTGTATGGAGCCTCTGGCAAGCATAAACTGGAGGATCACAACACAGGTCTTCAGGATTAGTAGCAAATCTGTGCCTTCTTTTGCAGATACAAATTATCCTCTTGAGTTTTTTGCCTGCTTTTGGGACTTGGTAGGTAACATGAACATGAGATATCATCTTGAGCTCTCTTGCAATCTATTATTAAATGTAAATGTTATGTAAGAAACCAAACTGAGGTAGATCTGGAAGGAACATATATGGTGCATGAACATATGACTCAGATTCTTTTGACACTGATTCCATTACCTCTTCTTCAAATTCCATGCTGCTCTAGGCCCCTGAGGCATTCCTTGTGACCAGTTAATTGAGAAAGAAAAGAAAACAAAGCAATACTCACATCTAGTTTACAATTGCACCACTGTAATATGCTGGTGTGAAGCAAACAGGAACAGTGTCAGCACTCCAACCCTGAGTGCTTGTGATGGACACGGTAAGGCAAATTCTCCCACTGGGCAGAACTTCGGGCAGTTGTCTACTACATCTGGAGTGAGAATTGGCTAGAAGCGAAGATCTACACTGCTTCATCTACAAAAGCTCCCAGTTTTTCTGCTTTATTAGGAATTGGAAGGAAGAGTGTTAGAAGAATGAGCAACAAAAAAGTCCGAGGAAAAGGTCTGTGGATGGAATTGTCAGAAAAAGCACAGACTGTGAGGATATTTTTGTCCATGTGAATGCCTACCAAAGGGCATACACTACAAAGTAGGGTAGAGGCTATTCAAGTGGGAAAAACAAAGAAAATGGCCATATTGGTAGGGATGGCAGCTAGGCATAGACTCCACAGCTTGGAATTTCACTTATCAATGCTGTCTTGGCTGACACTGATGGTGAGTATGTCTGTAATATATCAAAGTAAGACCAGCACTGAGCCAATCTGGCACTATTACCTAGGCAGAACAGACAACTACCTTGTGGCAGGTTGCTTACATTGCACCTCTTCAATTAAGGAACAAACGTATGTCCTCCCTGAAATAGACACATATTCTGTGTATGGATTTACCTTCCTTGCCTAGCATCACCATCTGTGGACTGCCACCACTATCTATGGACTCACAGAATGCTTATCCACAGTGAGGTGATTCTGCAGTATTGTTTGCGTTCAGTGA
Source organism: Potos flavus (assembly GCA_028534135.1). Taxonomy (NCBI): domain Eukaryota; kingdom Metazoa; phylum Chordata; class Mammalia; order Carnivora; family Procyonidae; genus Potos; species Potos flavus. The sequence continues at coordinate 86,255,442 of CM052900.1, read as the reverse complement.
ATTAATTTCATAAAAAAGGAAATACACCTATAGGCCCATGATATTAATTATTCTTGCTATACTGCACATCACCCATAAGTGCCTGGGCTCATTGAAAGGTAGAAGGACTTACTGAAGTCTCATTTAAGTCATCCTTTGGGAGATGATACCCTGAGGGGATGAAGTTCGGTCTTACAGGATGCACTGTATGTTTTTAATCATCATCATATGACTCTATCACTCCTAAGCAAGAATATATGAGACTGAGAGTCAAGGTGTGGCAATGTGAATGGCTTCTCTCGCTTTTATACACAATAATGCACTTGGAGAAATTTTGTTTTCTATTCAGGCAACTTTGAGCTCTTCTGGTTTAGAAGCCTTAGACCCTAAGGGGGTAGTATTTTAACCAGGGACACAACAATGGTTTCATTGGGTTGGAAAAGGAGACAGTCACCTGGCTATTTCAGCTCCACTAAACCAATAGGCAGAAAGGAGCTGCACTGCAGGCTGGAGTCATTGATTACAGTCCCCAAGGGGACTGTAATGTTGCTGCTGCCCATTGGAGTCAAGGAGTGCTCTGTTTTGCATCCCAGATGATTCTCTGGGACACCTCTTAGTACTTTTGTGACCAACAGTAAAACTTCATGAAAAACAAAAAACAGAGCAAAATAAAAAAGTAGCAGGAGGACTCAGGCCTTCGAGAATAAAGGATTGGGTCACCCCACTAGATGAAGAACACTGACCAGCTGAAGTTCTGGCTGAGGATAGGGGACATAGGAAGTGGGCTGAGAAAGAAGAAACTCACAGATACCTATTATGGCTTTGAGACCATGTGCAGAAATGAGGGCCACGTTTTTCTCTCTCTTTCTCTCTCCCTCTTTATATGTGTTTCCTTCTCATTTTCTTCTTCAGTCTCCTTCCCATTTTTATTTTAGATGCAACTTGGAGAGCAACTTTATATTCTTGTTTATGTAGTAGTATTCAGTAATACTATGATAGAATTTGAGGAATAATTAATATATCAATAGCCTCGTTAATATATCAATGAGGTTGGGACCATGTGTCTCTTCCTATTGGGGAGAGAACTTCCTTACTTTCATGGAAAATAACCATGTCTTGTTAGTTGGGAAAATACAGTTGTTTTAGTGTTTTATGGAAGTTCAAATGTATATAGAATGGTGTGCATGGAGATGTGCCAGTTTCTGCAGCATTTGGCAATCAGCTCCACACAGGGGCCAGCGGATTCCCCGGGTACTTTTTCCTAGCAGTTTTGCAGTGCACTGCCACAGATGAGACACCTCCCTATGAATGGCCTATCCCAGCCCCCCCCCCTTGGTGACTTTACAGTGAGTTCTAAGTTGAACCAGTTTCTCTGACACCCCAAAGCACAGTTTTTCAGCAAATCCTGGTGAGACACTGGGCAAATTTGCCATCAACCAGTAAGCCATGGCTTTGCCCTCTCCAATAACTTCTGAATTCCAACCCTCATTGGCAGAGGAGGAGTCCTTCTCTGGAAACTCCATCTCAACCCTAGAGGCAGTGGCTATTCTCTATATCTACTACTACTGTATTTTTATAGTTTTCTTTATTATTAATTTTCCATTACTCTAAACTTTTATTAATAATTCTCTATAATAAACTTTCTCTGTTCAGATTATTATGTGGTTTCTGTCTCCTCACTGAACCCTGATTCATACCATGTGAATTCTGTTCTCATGAATGAAACTTTATACCTCATTCAAGGTGTTATGCATGTGTGTATGTGAGTTTATTTGTGTTATTTGCTTTTATTAGATAACTCGATTTTTAAAAAAACATTGTTGGAGCACGAAATATTTTAAGCACTACATATATTATTATACAACTAAATACAGAATTATCTAACAAAAAAACCGGTGAAAGGTAATAAAATGTTAGTATGTGTCTAAAAAGAGAAAGAGCAAATAATGGCATAAGACACATAGAATATATGCTCAGGTCTTTCTGGTGTCACTGAAGAAAAGTACAGGACATTTTTAAAGGGCAATTACACAGATGTGTACGTCATTAATTTCACAATCCTTTATGTAATCTAATTAGGTATTGTAGTTATACTTCTTGTATCAATTCATTTTACTAAGTTTGAGGACCTAAGTAGCAGAAGGTAATAGTTATCTCCCAATGTTACTTCTTCCCTTATTCCATAATTATAGAATTGCCTGCATTTCAGTATGGGGATTTTCCATTGAGCTATTCTCAAGCTTACTGATTCTTTCCTTGGTTGTGTCCATTCTACTGATGAGCCTATAAAAGGAACAGTTCATTTCTATTAAGGTTTTTCTTAATTTCTGGCATTTCCTTATGATTTGTAGAGTTTTCATTTTTCTATTTTGATTACCCATCAGTTCTTGTATACCATCTACTTTTTGCATTAGAGCCTTTCATATACTAATCATAGTTATTTTAAATTTCTGTCTGCAAATTTCAAAAACTATGACTTATCTGAATTGATACTGATGCTTGCTTTGTCTCATTCTTCTATTGTGTTTTTTCTTTGCCTCTTAGCATGCCTTTTAATTTTCTGTTTAGAGCCAGCTCTGATGTATCAGGTAACAGGAACTGAGATAATAGCCTTTAGTGTGAGGTTTTGTATCAATCTGGCTAGGAGTTAGTCTGTGTTTAATGTTTGTTGTAGCAAACAAACTCTGTGGCTGCCAGAGGCTTCAGATTCCTCTGATGTCCTAGTTTTATCTCTACTTTTGACTTTGGGCCTCCATGAGAAGCGGCTCCTCAGATAAATAATACATTTTGCAGTTCTTTCAGCTGTAATCCACCTTTATTATACTGGAGCTCTGGTGGTAAGCTGTGAGAGATGGGTAGCATTCTATAATCTTATGGACAAATCTCACTCTTTTAATAGGCCTGTGTTTCTGAGCTCTTTCTTAGTCCTCCTTCCCTTAGATGAGACAGGAAAGTTAGAGAGGAGAGAAATGTCTCTCCTCCAGGTGGATAAGGCTCTGGTAATGTCTTCTCTGCAGAGTAGGTCTTTGGGATAGATAATCCTGTGAGTTTATTTCCCAGTGGTTACTCTTTCTATTCTTGTGAAAGCCATAAAAAGACATTTGTTGCCTCTTCACCATGAGAACCAGGTGGGCTCCCTGGAAGTGAAATCCACAAAACGTAGGGACCTCCTAAGACCATGAATCTTGGAGACTCTCACTCACAAGCTTGTTCATGCTCGGACTCCAGCCATTTATCAAATTACCATTTAATTGTTCTAAACAGTTTATGGGTCCCGTGGCCTCTGCTCCAGGTAAGCAGATCTTTACTGTAACTCTTTGGATTTGCTTGTCTCTCTAGATTTCATAGTATCACTTTGCCCTACACCCTTAACTTTTAGATGGGTTCAAGAAGAGTCATTTTCAAGTTGTTTAGATTTGTCCTGTATGAGGACATGAGTGATGAGCGGCAAGTGCTTTACATATTAGCACTGGAACCAGAAGTCAAAAATCTGTGTTGAAGTGCTAGAGTTATGGTCAGTTCTCTACTTGAGACAAAACCATCCAACGTCTCGTCTTTTTTTCTCCACTTAAAAATGTATAGACTTTTTTTCCAAATTACAAACTTTACAATTGCATTTTCCTTTTTAGGAAAATGAATATAAAACTACTGATCAAAATATCTGACAGTTTGAATCTTGGTGCGACAAAGAAGTAGGCAGTGGGATCTCACTAGGTGTCTGAGTAGCTTTTTCTCTGTCTTGATGATTGGAGATTTAGCACAATTAGAAATGACTGATGAGGGCACCTGGGTGGCTCAGTGGGTTAAAGCCTCTGCCTTTGGCTCAGGTCATAATCTCAGGGTCCTGGGATGGAGCCCCGAATGAGCAGAGAGCCCGCGTCCCCCTCTCTCTCTGCCTGCCTCTCTGCCAACTTGTGATCTCTCTCTCTGTCAAATAAATAAATAAATAAATAAATAAATAAATATTTAAAAAAGAAAAAAAGAAATGGCTGATGATAAGTCTGAGAAAGACCTTGGAAAGACCAAGCAAAGCTGGTTTCCTGCTCACAGAGAGCCAGCTTGCAGTTCTTGCTTGTCCATATTATATTCATGGCACCTGAAATCTAGGATGACTAGCTGTTGGCATGTGGGCATGATGGCCACTGTGTACAGTGCAGTCATCTTTGAGTACCTCATCACGGAGATACTTGAACTGGCAGGAAATGCATCAGAAGACTAAAAGATAAAGAGTATTATTCCTGATCACTTGCACCTTGCTATTTGTGGAGAGAATTGGACTCTCTCATCAAAGGTGTAGTTGTTACCATTCAGCACACCCATAGATCTCTGATGAAGAAAACAAGACAACAGAAGACTATCTAAATGATATCTGAATTCCTTATTATCTCAGGATTCTAAATACTCTCACAACTGCCCAGTGTTGAGATTCCAGGGGATTGTATCTCCGTGAAAAACATAAGTTTGCCCTTTGGTTATGCTATTTGAGCAAGTTGGAACTTTAATTAGCTTTCCAACCAACAAAAATTTTGCATTTGAGTCTTAACCGTTTTTAAGTGTTACAATGGGTTCGAAGAAGCCCCTAATTCTGAAGTGACTATTTTTTTAAGTTTGTATTTTAATTATGATGTGAAAGTTATGGTAACAAACATCTGGTTTTGTACCGACATTATTTCTACTCTGGTGAATAAGCTCAATAAAGGTCATTACCCATTTGTCACCTTGCCCCCCTTACAAAATCTCTGTCAGAGGTCTCATAGAGGTGATAGGAGAAAATTAAAAGGGAAGTACATTTAAACTGCAGAATTTTAGCAATGCATGTGAAATGTATTTTTAGAAAACCGTAATAGTCTCAGAAAGATGCACAACATTTTAATAAATGTTTTAAAATTATGTTAAAGGAACTAAAGTATTCCCAGAGTAAGTAGAACAGTGTGGGCTCTGCTAAACAATGCATTTGTCACAATGTCTGAGTAACAGGTCATGGGTCACAGGCAGTATACCAAATTTAAACAGGGCTCATTGCAAATATTATAATGGTGTCATAGGACATAATGAATACTAAAATAGAAGGTGGGATGGATACTTCTGCAAAAGTGGATCTGTAAATCTTGATCTCAAAAGTTATTCTCTAATTCACCCTCCGACACTTGTTCCTCTGGAATGAATTATTAAAGCTGGTTACAATTATTTACCTAGTAATAGAAAAATAGCAGCAAACTTTTAGTTTTGTTATATGTTTGCTTTTATTTTTTCCACAATGCATAGATTGACATGGTAGTAGTTAAATGACAAATATTTGGGGAGTATTTTATATCCTCGAATTATTTCTTTGAGCTATATGAGATGTTACTTCATTCAAACTATTTAACTATAATCATGGAATGTGATCATAATGATCAAAATTAACAGTACTTGTAAAAATGACAATTAGCTCCTACTGGCTACACAATATTTGAACTGAAATCCAAACTTGTGCTTCCAACAATATGACAAATGAGATGAACATCCAAAATGAAGAGATGATATAAAAATTGAGTTTAATTAGGCCAAGTATGGATCATCTGAGTATCTCCAAACCAATTGTTAGTAAACTTATTCTCTCATGTGCCAAACAGTAAACATTTTAGGCTTCATGAGCCCTTTAGTTTTGGGTGCAACTTCTTTTTTTTTTTTTTTTTAAGATTTTATTTATTTATTTGTGAGAGAGAGAGAGAGAAAGAGCACAAGCAGGGGACAGAGGGAGAGGGAGAAACAGGCTCCCTGGGACTCCAAGCCTGGGACTCCATCCCAGGACCCTGGAATCATGACCTGAGCTGAAGACAGACACTTAACTGACTGAACCATTCAGGCACCCCTGGGTGCAGCTTCTTAACTCTGATGTTTTAAGGCACGAACAGACCAAGACAATGTGTAAACAAATGAGCATGTCTGTGTTTCAAAAAAATTTTACTTATGGATACTAAAATTAGAATTTCAAATAGTTTTCACTTGCCCAAACATACTATCTCCCTTTTGAAGTGTTTTAACCAGTAAAACAAAGAACAACACAAAATAAAAAACTGCTTAGCTTCCAGGTGGTGCTAATACAATCCAAGAACCATAGGTTGCCAACCCCTGGTCTAGATTTTAAATAATCCTTCTAGTGTTTTATCAATGAATTATTTTATTTTCCATGTCTTCCAATGTATAAAATATTGTGGTACATATTGGGTTACAAGAAATCCAGAGATATGGGGTGTTTGAACATGTGATCTTCAATGTGTTTCCTCATTTATGCCATAAGAACATATTCAACTATTCAGAAATGTTTTGTGAAGCACTAATATATGTCAAACACTTTTCTGGTATTAACAGCTATAAACAAAACAAATAAGTTGTTCCTCACCAAGGAGGTAAAGTTATAGAGGTGGGAGATAGACCATGAACATATAATAGGTCACCAGATGATAACTGTGAAGGGTTATAAAGTGAATTAAATTATAAAAGTGTAATAACACTTAACACAGAGTTAACAAGTATAGACATACCTCATTTTATTACACTTTGCTTCATTGCACTTTGTAGATACTGTGTTTTGTTTATTTGTTTGTTTTACAAATTGAAAGTTTATGTAGAGCAAGACTGCGGGCACCGTATTTCCAATAGCATTTGCTCACTTTGTGTCTCTGTGTCACATTTTGGTAGTTTTCACAATATCTCAAACTTTTTCATTATTATTATATTTGTTATAGTGATCTGTGATCAGTGATCTTTGATGTTACTCTTGCAGTTGTTTTGGAACTTCATGAACTACACCCATATAAGACAGAGAACTGAATTGATAAATATTCTATGTCTTTTTTTTTAAAGACTTTTTTATTATTTTTAAGTAATCTCTATAGCCAACATGGGGCTTGAACCCACAACCCCAAGATCAAGAGTTATGTGCTCCACCAACTTAGCCAGTCAGGCTCCCTGTGTATCTTCTGTTTGATTAGTTGTTCTCCCCTCTTCTCAGGCCTGCCAATTCCCTAAGACACAGCAATTTTGAAATTAGGCCAATTAATAGCCCTACAGTGGCTTCTAAGTGTTTAAATGAAAAGAAGAGTCACACCTCTCTCACCTGAAATCAGAAGCTAGAAATGATTAAGCCTAGTGCAGAAGGCATACCAAAAACCAAGACAGGCTAAAAACAAGGCCTCTTGCACCAGGTTTCTGAGTTGTCCATGCAAGGAAAAGTCCTTGAAGGAAGTTTAAAATATTAATTCAGGAAACACACAACTGATAAGAAAGCAAAACAGTCTTATTGCTGATATGCAGAAAGTTTTAGTGATCTGGATAGAAGATCAAACCAGCTACTACATTCCCTTAAGCCAAAGCCTAATCCAGAGCAAGGCCCCAACTCTTCTCAGTTCTGTGAAGATGGAGAGAGGTGAGGAAGCTGCATAAGAAAAGTTTCAAGCTAGCAGAAGCTGATTCATGAGATTTAAGGAAAGAAGTTGTTTCCGTAACAGAAAAATGCAAGGGGAAGCAACAAGAGCAATGTAGAAGCTGCAGCAAGTTATCCAGAAGATCTAGCTCAGATCATTAATGAAGGTGCATACAATAAACACATTTTCAATGTAGACAAAATAGCCTTCTATTGGGAGAAGAGGCCATCTAGGACTTCCATTCCTAGAGAGGAGAAATTGGTACCAGGCTTTAAAGCTACAAACGACAGGCTGACTCTCTTTTTAGGGGCTAACGCAGCTGGTGACTTTAAGTTGAAACCAGTGCTCATTCACCATTTTGAAAATCCTCGGGCTTTTAAGAATTATGCTACATCTACTCTGCCTGCACTCTATAAATGGAACAACAAAGCCTAATGACAGCACATCTGTTTACAACATGGTTTACTAAATATTTTAAGCCCACTGTTGAGATCTACTGCTCAGGGGTAAAAAAAAAAAAAGTACTCCTTTCAAAATATTGCTGCTCATTGACAATGCACCTGGCCACCCAAGAGCTTTGATGGAGAGGGACAATGAGATTAACATTGTTTTCACACCTGCCAACACAACATCCATTCTAATCAAGGAGTAATTTCTACTTTCAAGTCTTATTATTTAAGAAGTACTTTTTGTAAAGCTGTAGCTGCTATAGATGGTGATTCGTCTGATGGATCTGGGCAAAGGAAATTGAAATATTTCTAGAAAGGATTCACCATTCTACATGCCATTAAGAACATTGTGATTTACGGGAAGAGGTCAAAATAACATTAACAGGCATTTGGACGAAGTTGTTTCCAAAACTCATGGCAGACTTTGAGGGGTTCAAGACGTCAGAGGAGGAAGTAACTGCAGATATGGTGGAAATGGCAAGTGAACCAGAGTTCGAAGTGGAGCCTGAAGAAGTGAATTGCTGAAATCTCATGGTAAACTTTCACAGATGAAGAGTTGCTTCTTATGGATGAGCAAAGTTGGGGGGGTTTGGTTTGTTTTTTGGGGTTTTGTTTGTTCGTTTTTTTTTAGAAAGTGGTTTCTTGAGATGGAAACTACTCCTGGTGAAGATGCTTTAAAGATTGTTGAAATGACAGCAAAGCATTTAGAATGTTACATAAACTCAGTGATAAGGCAGTGACAGGATTTGGCAGGATTGACTCCAATTTTGAAAGAATTTCTACTGTGGGTAGAATGCTATAACAAGATCACATGCTACAGAGATGTTTGCGAGAGGAAGAGTCAAATCAATGCAGCAAACTTCACTGTTCTCTTTAGTTGAGGAAATTGCCACAGCCACCTGAGCCTCCAGCAACCACCACCCTAATCAGTCAGCAGCCATCAATATCCAGGCAAGACATTACAACCTGATGAAAGCTCAAATGATGGTTAGCACTTTTTAGCAAGAAAGAATTTTTTTTAATTAAGGTATGTGCACTATTTTTTTAGACATAATGTTATTGTACACTTAAGTCTACAAGAGAGTGTAAACATAACTTTATATGTACTGGGAAACCCCCCAAAAATCGTTTGATTGACTTTATTGTGATGGTTGTCTTATTGCAGTGGCCTATAACCACACCTGCAGTAAACTAGAGGTTTGCCTACAGTTTTTCAATCAAAAGTATTGTTAAAGAAGGCCCAAAGAAGGTGGAAATTTGCGTAAAAAAGAAAAAAGAGAAAAGCAGAGAATATGTCATGCGCTCTTAGAGAAAAGCATTTAAAGAGAAACCTGCTGGTTGTTTTTTAAGAACAACCAAGAGGGTCCATGTAGCTGGAAAATAAATGAGGGCTGAATGGTAGAGTACAAGGTAAGTAAATTATCAGGGGCTGGACTATGTAAAATATTTTGGACCATATTGAAGACTTCGTATTTTACCGTCAGTGGCTTATGAAGCCATTGGGCATTTTTGAGCAGAATAGTAATATTATTTCTGCTTGAAATGATGACTCTGGTTGTTCTCTGAATAGCGGTGAGATGCAGGGATATCAGTTAGGAGGTATTACTCTAATTTAGGTGAGAGATGAGAGTGGTTTGTACTGGGAGATTAGTAGTGGGGATGATGAGCAATGATTGGAATCAAACATTTTCTTTTCTTATTTTTTTTATTTTTCCCAGATTATTTTTTTTAAATTCCAAATGAACATATTTTAAACTGCTGTGAGTATACTACACATTGTTTTTAGCCTTTCTTTCCCACATGTGCTCTCTATATATCTATAATCTATAATCTTCACGATCATTTAGTTTACATTCTGACCAGGACGTTTGATCTCATTTCAAGCCACAGGTCAGACATACATATGCATGGACACAGGCATACATAAAGACTGATCTGTCTGCATGTTAAATGGAGGATAATGTGTGAACAAGAATGGAGACAGCTGAAATCACTCAAACTCCTAAAAGTGTATCATTAAGTGCTGGAATTTGTATTTCTTAGTTCATGCTTTATGTGAGATGATTTGAACAGTGCTGTATTTTAATTATCATCAATTTTGAAAACATATAATTCGATGTCAGTTCAATCTACAGAAGGCTGTTTAGTTTTTGTCTTAAATGTGCATTCCTTACCTTTGCATATTTAAAAAGAAGTATACACCAAACCAAGTCTATCTAAAATTCCCTTTACAAATAGAGGTAAGTATGCATTATTTAGAAATAAGGAGAGATTAGGGGCGCCTGGGTGGCTCAGTGGGTTAAAGCCTCTGCCTTCGGCTCGGGTCATGATCTCAGGGTCCTGGGATAGAGCCCCGCATCGGGCTCTCTGCTCGGCAGGGAGCCTGCTTCCCCCTCTCTCTCTGCCTGCCTCTCTGCCTACTTGTGATCTCTCTCCTCTCTGTCAAATAAATAAATAAAATCTTTAAAAAAAAAAAGAAATAAGGAGAGACTAAAAGGTTTACTATAAACAAACATAAATATATCAAAGAATGAAAAAATGTCTTCCTTTTTTTTTTTAAAGATTTTATTTATTTATTTGACAGAGAGATCACAAGTAGGCAGAGAGGCAGACAGAGAGAGAAGGGGAAGCAGGCTCCCTGCCGAGCAGAGAGCCCGATGCGGGGCTCTATCCCAGGACCCTGAGATCATGACCCGAGCCGAAGGCAGAGGCTTTAACCCACTGAGCCACCCAGGCGCCCCAAATATGTCTTTCATAAGGCAATATAGAAGATGTACAAAAGTTGATAATGGTAATGTCACATCTTTTTGCAACTCATCTTTTGAAAAAAAGAAATTATCCAGCAGTCATAAAACCAAACATGTACTCAGATTTAATCACCCTTTACAAGAATACTTGTGTATTTCTAAGAAAGATTTTCCAAAAACATGCAAACTAATATCTGCAAATAATGTTGTATGGATTCCTGATCTCTCCCTCTCTCTTTATCACAAGATTATAAAAGCTTGGTTTCATAACCAATAAAGGATTATGCAGAGGATGAATTTAATCTGAGAACTATAAGAGTCTTTTTGAGTATGACTTTACTTCTAATAATTTGAAATTTCTTCAGAGTTATATTTTATTGGCATAATTTCAAATGCTAGAACTGCAATGTGAGTGTATAGGGACTTTTAGGAAAAAGAGAAAGAGAAAATCTGAAACACATGCAACAAAGGGAGTTGTGAATGGAAAGTAGAGTGTGACCTCTTGCCTTGGCTCTCATGCCCCTGAAGGCTGCACTTTGAACAGCATTCTTCAGGGCCATTGCCAGTGCTCCATTTAAAGTAGAACAGGTTTAAATCATTGGGACATAAAGTTTCTTCTATAAGTGAATTTTATGGTCACTAAGCAGGTGACCTTTAAGACCAGTCTAAGCAGGTTGTTTTCTTCATATGCAGCACACAGTGGAAAATGTGAAATGTGAGGAAGGCAAAGTTAGAGTTTGGTTTACTCATGTGAGAAAAGCAGAATTCACAACAGAATCGATTTTTCCTAGTTATTGTCTGTTCTCTTCATTGGCTGTGTTTCAAATACAGAAGCCTACCATTTTATTCCTAAAATTACCTCTTCTAATATTTCTCTTCCTCGACTACTACGGAGTTCTCTGTGTTCCCCTTCTTCTCTTCAATAGTTATTGTGTAAATGTTTCCTAGTCCTGTCTGCTTTTTGTCTAATGCTTAGGGTTTTACTGAATGCTTTATTTCCCTTCATGGGGAAGCAAAATCAATTAATTTGTTAAATAACTATAAGCCAAATTCATGCCTGAAACTTCTTATAACCTATAAGACTCATCCTATAGTTTGGAGTTTGGAGAGGAAGACTGATATTAATCAAATAGCTGTTCAAGTAAATGTAATGTTACAAGGTATCTAGTTCCATGAATGAAAGATTCAAGCATCTGTTAGGGGATTGATATACTCAGGGAGGACAAAGAAGTTTTGTTTTTGGAAATGATGCTTGGACGTGGGTATAGATATGAAGATGTTGATTTCATATAGGTAAACCTAGATGCCGAAGTAATCACAAGTAGGGGCGCCTGGGTGGCTCAGTGGATTAAAGCCTCTGCCTTTGGCTCAGGTCATGATCTTGGGGTCCTGGGATCAGGCCCCACATCAGGCTCTCTGCTCAGCAGGGAGCCTGCTTTCCCCTCCCTCTCTCTCTGCCTGCTTCTCTGCCTACTTGTGATCTCTCTCTGTCAAATAAATAAAATCTTAAAAAAATAAATAATCACAAGTACAGAGTTTTGTAGTTAAGAGGGACCTAGAGTATAAACAAAGATGAGGCTTGAGAGGTGAGTAAATATAAACTCTTACAGAGATTTTTGAGTCATGTTTAAAGAAATATTTTTTTTTTACTAAAGGAAAATGGAAAGCCATGGGTTTTTTAAGCAACAAATAACTATATGATTATGTGCATGTTTCAGAAAGATTTCTCTAGCTACAGTGAGGATGAAAAACGGGAAGCAGATGAGAACTGATACTATTTGACCACTTAGAAACTTAGAACTGTGGAGTAGTTTCAGAAAAAAGATGATGGTATTGAATTACATTGAGTTACATGGTATTGAAATTTTATTGCTTGTGGCTTAATTTTTCCTTCTTATATTATTTTAATATATGGGTAATATTTGTATTCTTCTTATGTGTATATTCTGTATCTCCAACTGTATATAATTTAAAGTCGAGAACAAGACATTTTATTTCATGGTTTACGAGTGAAGACAGACCCACAGAGCTCCATGTGTCAGGAGATAAGTCCATTCTCACAATATCCACATCAATACTAACCCAGTCTGCTTGACATACTGTCAGGACAGTTCTCATCAAGATTATCAAATAAATGGTCAACTCAAGACCTGTGCATATGCTCATCTTTTTCCAAATCTCACCTCTTTCTGATTCCCCAAATTTTCCCACTGTGTTCTCTGGATCTTACAGACTGTCACTGGTCTGTCATCCTCTATATCCTCAACCTCATCTCTGAATTTTTTCAAAATCTTCTCTTGCTGAAACCTTGATTTTCCTGAGCAAGCTCTCCTTCAGCTATATATGTCCCTTTGCTGTTGATTCTGACGCTGGGGTAGATGTCTTCTTTGTTTCTCTAGATAATTGTTCTTTTTCTTTTCTTTTCTTTTCTTTTTTTTTTTAAGATTTTATTTATTTATTTGAGAGAGAGAGAGAGGGAGGGAGGGCACAGAGGTAGAGTGAGAGGGAGAAGAAGACCCCTCCTGAGCAGGGAGCCCGCTGTGGGGACTCGATCCCAGGACCCTGAGATCATGACCTGAAATGAAGGCAGACCTCAACCGACTGAGCCACCCAGGCAGCACCAACTGTTTTTCCCTTTTCTCTAAAATCCATAAGGTTTGAAGAACATAGCTTCAAAATACCCTCAAGATTAATTATATTATAATCTATGGGGCATTCAAAACTGTGTAAAATAAGTTTTTAATAATCTGGCCTCTTCAAAACTTGGTCTCCTCTCTCATTTGGTCTTGTCCTCTATTTTCCCACTGCCTGGTTGTAATTTAGGCTTCTTTCTTTCCACTGAAAGTATTCCCCATGGAAATATAATCTCAAGCATTGCACTGGAAACTTTCTGGCACACTCCCTGTCTTCCTCTTCTCATTAGGCACCCCATTTGCAATTTTCATCCGCTTACTTTGTCAGCTTCCCAGGATTCCACAGCCCCTTCATCTCCTTAACTCCTCTCCTTATCCAATCTACATATATTGTTATTATAATTAAGTTATCGTATGCATCCTTGTTCCTCTCATGTCTGTTGTTCTGGCCTGGAGAAACAGGAGTCTAGTTAAATCCAAATTTCTGACTACTCCACAATTTCTCCAGACAGCCAAACACAGCTGGAGAAAAATGCACAAGTTTGATAACTGCTCTCACTTTAAATTTATGACCACCAACATCAAATAGGACACCCACTGCTATCCATCATTTCTGTGATATTTACCCAATACCTTCACTCTTATACAAACTTTTTTCTCTTTAAACTCTTAATACCTCTCCCCTCTCTTTACTCACAAATGATAAAGGTCCTATCAGTTTTCAATAAAAAAATAGAAGTAATGAGAAGAGGTTTTTCTCTAGACCTCTCCACAAATTATATCACTATATTTGCATCTGTAAACATGCACTGTGATATTTCTTTTCTTAGAAAGGATGACTCTCCTGTGTTCCACTTTTGCAAAAAGCCCATCTCCCTCCTTCCTATTCAAGGGCATCCCAAGAGCAATTCTTGCTTTTCTCAACGTTAATCTTTCTACTGGGTTATTTCTATCAGCATACAAGCAGTATATAATCCCTCCCTTCTTTAAGACAAGCCTCACTTGTCTCAATATCCCTCTCCAACTAGTGTTTCAATTCTGTACTATTCTTTATAATAAATTTCTCCATAATTATTTTCTAAACCAATTACAACCAATTCTACTTTTCTCATTCTCTCTTGATACCAAATAATTTTCTCATCACACTCCCAAACTATTCTTGCCAATTTGCAGCAATAGTAAGTCACTGGACAAAGATTAATGATTGCGCTCCTGATTATCCCTTCCCAAACTCTCAACTGCCTAGCATGAAAAATCAACTTAGATGTTTGATGTGCATCTACTAAGAGAATCAGCTGACCCTCCAATTTTCAACATTTTATTAAATGTTTGCTTACTTCTTTCAGTTGTACATGCAAAACCTTAAAGTCATTGACTCTTTCCTTCAATTCCTTGTATTTATTTTTACAAAAATAAATTTACTTAGGTCTTTTTGTATGCTTAGTGAGCTATACAGGGAGCATGATAGTCATTCTTCTTGGGGATTATAATATTGTAAACTCTACATATAAATTTATAGGCTTTACAAGGGGATTGGCCACCTAGGTAGCCATACCTAAATATCTGTTTATTTTTTTAAAGAGGTATTCATTTTTTGATATCTCTATATACCCTAATATCATAAAAGCTTGGTCTATATAGCTTAGAGCAGTTAAGAGTATAGAATTTTAAAATATATACATATTGGGATGTCATAAACATACAGAAAAGTACACAAATTATAATGCACAGACAAATGCATTATCAAAAATTAAAATATTCATCTAACCATCATCCAAATCAAGAAAGAGAAAATTGCCTGCACCCTAGAAGCTCCCTCATGCCCCTCCCAGTAATAGTTATCTCTCTTCTCCCAACTCTTTTGACTCCCAACATTATAGTTTAGTCTGCTTTGTTTTAAAACCTTATATAGCACAATCATGCAGTAGATATTTCAGTCATCCTTTCCAGCTATTGGCAAAATAATGCAGCATAGCAAATTGCCCCAAGCACAGGGTTAAAACAGTAATCATTTAATCTCACATACACGTTTGTGTATTGGCTGATGGTCAGCTGATAAAGACAGCTATCTTTATCAGGTCAGCTGATAAAGGGTTTGGCTATCTGGCTTTTCTTCAAATATGTGTCTAGCTGATCTTGGCTTTTTACTGCATGTTGGGCTCACATATGACAATGTGAGTTCATTCTTATTGAAGCTGAAGGAGTAGCAGTTATTATGGGACTCTTACTACTTGGTAATGGCAGAATTTGAATATGTCATACATGAGCACAGTTCAAGCTTTTCCTTATGTCATGTTACTAATAGTCCTTTGACTGAATCATGTTACATGGCCAAGTGCAAACTTGTATGACGACAGCATGAATATAGGGCTGAGTAAATAATCAGGGTCAATAATTCAATATATACTGTTTGTCCTTTTGATCACAATTACTCATGCCTATCCCCACCATTAAAATATATTCCCCCGTCATGAACAACAAAAATCTAACCCAATCATGTCTGCAAGCTCTAAGTTCTAGATTCATGAGATATATGAGGTTCAGACATGGGTTTTCTTAACACAGACACCTATGAACTAAAAGAAAGTCATCTGCCTACAAGTACAAATAGCCAGTTAAAGGAGGTGTGGTGCCAAACTCTAACATATCTCTGACTCTAGATATTCACATGATATGTAAACTCCTCCCATGTCAGGAAAGACTGGCTTATGTTAGGAATGACTAACAGGATATTGTGCGACTTCTAAGCTGGTTCAAAAAAGACATTATGGACATCTGCCGATCCCTCTGGAAACTCTCACGCTACAGGAAGCTGCAGGAAGCTAAATGCTATGTCATGAAGGCACTCATGAAGCCCCATAAGGAAGTACATGTGGGGAGGAACTGAGGCCATACAACAAAAGATAACTTGCAAGCCTTGTGAGTGAACCTTTTCAGAAATGGATCTTCCAGCTCTAGTCAAGCCTTCAGATGAATACAGCCCTATGTGAGATCTTGACTGTAAACTCATGAGAAAACCTGTACTAGAAACAGTAGGCTGAGCCATTCCTGTATGAGATGGTACATCTTTATTGCTTTCAGCTACTAGGTTTTGGGGGTAATTTCTTTTGCATCAGTAAATAGGAGGGGCTGTGGAATCCTGGGAAGCTGACAAAGTTAGCAGATGAAAATTGCAAATGGGGTGGGTAACGAGAAGAGCAAGAAAGAGAGTGTACCAGAAAGTTTTTAGTGCAATCCTTGAGATTATATTTCGGCAGGGAATACTTTCAATGGAAAGAAAGAAGCCTAAATTACAACCAGGCAGTGGGAAAATAGAGGACAAGACCAAATGAGAGAGGAGACCAAGTTTTGAAGAGGCCAGATTATTAAAAAGTTATTTTACACAGTTTTGAATGCCCCAAATATTATAAGTAATCTTGAGGGTATTTTGAAGCTATGTTCTTCAAACCTTATGGATTTTAGAGAAAAGAGAAAAACAGTTGGTGCTGCCTGGGTGGCTCAGTCGGTTGAGGTCTGCCTTCATTTCAGGTCATGATCTCAGGGTCCTGGGATCGAGTCCCACAGCGGGCTCCCTGCTCAGGAAGGAGTCGTCTTCTCCCTCTCACTCTACCTCTGTGCCCTCCCTCCCTCTCTCTCTCTCTCAAATAAATAAATAAAATCTTAAAAAAAAAAAAAAAGAAAAGAAAAGAAAAGAAAAAGAACAATTATCTAGAGAAACAAAGAAGACATCTACCCCAGCGTCAGAATCAACAGCAAGGGGACATACGTAGCTGAAGGAGAGCTTGCTCAGGAAAATCAAGGTTTCAGCAAGAGAAGATGTTGAAAAATTCAGAGATGAGGTTGAGGATATAGGGGATGACAGACCAAGGACAGTCTGTAAAATAGAAGGTTTCAAAGAAACAAAAAGAAAGCAAGAGTTTGGCTTTGGACAGTGCAGCATGTGTTTGTGGTCCAGCTCTGCTGGGCGCAGTATATCTCAGAGCAGCTCTAGGGAACAGTGGCACAGACTGCCAGTGCCCATAGAACAATGTACCAGAGCATCTCTCTGCTTTTCTTTTCAGTGCTTTTCCTGGTATCTGAGTCTACTTAGCCAGATGGAGGCACAACTCTGAAGGACAAGGGAGGCAAAAACCAAGATTTTGCTTCAGACCATGTGTTCGAGGTATAGAACTTAAAAACATTATGTTTGAAATGCTTAGTAGATACCTAAGTTATAATAGTGATATAGTGTTGGATATAATGTCTGCAATTCTTGGGGTGCCTGGGTGGCTCACTGGGTTAAAGCCTCTGCCTTCGGCTCAGATCATCATCTCAGAGTCCTGGGATCGAGCCCCACATGGGGCTTTCTGCTCAGCAGGGAGCCTGCTTCCCCCTCTTTCTCTGCCTGCCTCTCTGCCTACTTGTGATCTCTCTCTCTCTCTCTGCCAAATAAATAAATAAAAAATATTTAATGTCTGCAATTCAAAACAGAGGTCTGGGCTACAGACATAAATTTAATAGTTGTCAGAAAGCATATTAATCCCTAAGACTGGATGATCTCCCAAAGGAGTAAATTAGAATGAGAAGATCAAAGTATGAGAATGAAGTTATGAGGCACTCTTGCAGTGCAGATTATTCCATTTTTACTTCCAAATAAAATAGAGGCTCTGATAAACTTATCTATTCTGCGTTATCTAATGTTTTTTCATTATAGAACTGCATAAACTGTGTATGCATATGCATAGGCAGGATTCTCCAGAGAAATAGAACCAATAGGATTTATGTATTGGTATATATAATATATTATATATAAATTCCTTCCAATAATGGGAAAAAGCTCTTACAGTGTATGAACAGAAAACTTGGATTCAATAGGGAAAAAAAAATATCTGTTCAAAGGCATTGGTGAGTTAATGATAAGATAAAGAATTATTGGGCCAAGCCCTGGAGAAGAAAGAGACCCAAAATTATAAACCTGCATTTTGGGGCCACCTTACTTTATAAATGTCTGATGAGGCCTCTTCTTTCTTCCACTCTGAGAATTGAGAATCTCAGCCACCACCACCATCAGCACATTTATTCATTTGATTGATCTTACATTTCACCGAAATTGGTGTCAGAATTGAATCTCAATTTACCACTACCATAATATCTCCTAAAAAGACTTCAAAATGTCTTTGCACTTTTTTCCTTAATCCCCACAGCCCACCAAACTCCAGACTCAGAGAATATAATCAAATAATATGTATGTGTTCCTAAGCTGTCTGCATGAGATGTTTTTGTTTGTTTTTCCTTTTCTTATATTCTTTCTTTCTTTCCCCCTTCCCTATCTCCTTTTCCTTTGTGGTTAGAGTTCATTCGAAATATATTTAGAGTCATTTGTTTTAGTTTCCTTTTAGTCTGAATTTTTTCCCTCTTTCCAAATCTTACAGATTTATTTTTATAGACACAGTATTTACATGTTTTTATAAATGATAGCTATATAAAAGGTATACTTTGAGAAATATCTTGTCACTCCCTCTTGTGTCCCTTTACCTCATACCTACCCTATTCTGTGTATGTATAAACTTCATCATTTTAAGATTTGTCCTAGTGTTACTTTTTGTAATGATAAGCAGATACAGGCCTCTTTCCTTATATACACTTCTTTCTTACAGAAAAGGTAGGATACTATGTATCTTCTTTAATACCTTCTTTCTCACTAACTGAAATCAGCTGAAAATTACTCCAGAATTACTCCAGTTTCATATAGGTCTTTCTCATAATTTTCATTAGCCTGTATAAAATGCACTTCAATCATTAAAATTCACCTATTTTATGTCATTTATTGGATATCTAATTGTCACTTCAAACTTTCCAATTTAATGTCTGCACCTAAGGTGATCTCTTTGTTTCACAAAATAACCCCCCAGGGCAAATTCAGTTTTCTTTGATATCTTCGTAAATCTTTAGACTGCCAAATAGTTACTCTTTTTCTTCACTACATTTAATTGTCATCAAAATCATGCATTTTGTTCTTTGAAATATATTTTTTAAAAGATTTATTTATGTATTTATTTATTTGAGAGAGAGAGAGAGTGCACAAGCACGAGTGGGGAGAGGGGCATTGGCAGAGGGAGAGAGAATCCACGAGCAGACTCCCCGCTGATCACAGAGCCAAATTCAGGACTTGATCCCAGGACCCTGAGATCGTGACGTGAGCCGAAACCAAGAGTCCACCTCCTAAGGGACTGAGCCACCCAGGCACCCCTGAAATATTTTTATTCTTGGAATCCTTTCTTCATCATATTGCTACCATCCCAGACCTCAACATTTTCCATCGTGTATCATTTTCCTTGCAAATCTAATTGTCTTTGAGATTCCTCTTCCATTATAGTTCTATTTACATTTGCATGTCAATCTAAGGTTTCTAAAATATCACTTCCCTAACATTCACTGTGTTCACAACCTACAATAGCTCTCCACTATTTCAGTAGTTAAAGTACTCCTCCCTGGATGCTAACAGCCTTACTATTTGGGCTCTTTCCTAACAATGACAACCATTGTTCTTAATGTCTCATATCTTGATCACACATTATGCGTTTGCTTTGGCCTCTCTGCATTGGATTAAACTGTTCCTTTAAACTGGAACATTCTCCTCATCTGATGATCTGTGTCATATTTCATTCTCCGGCAACTGCTTTTGACCACATGCCTTTGAAATTCAATTACATTCCTCATAATCCCTAAGGTATCTTGTAACTGCATGAAAGTATTATGTTCATCTCTATAGCTTTATAAGGTGTACTATATAAGATGTTACTTATTTTCATATACTTCACAAAACAAAGCAGAGTTATTAACATTTATTAAATAGTTCTTGAATATTTAAAAAATCTTTTAAAAATACTTTGAGTTTTAAAAGTTATATTCCATTGTAAAGTTTTAAATTTATTTATATGTTTTCTTTATGCTATTTTTATTAATAAAATATTATTGATATTAAGACATTTTGGCTCTTTCCAAGCAACTTCGGTATTTAAGATTTTATCTTATGAATTGTACTGAATTAATAATTAGTGTTATTTATATGAAAATAATTATTTTGCAAGACTGATATGCTTTTTTTATCTTTTATTTATTTCAGCTTGTTTTTCTCATTATGGTCAGGAACCATGTTCCTCAGGGTCACTTTTAAAGTGTTTATGTTAACTATTGAACGAACAGGGACTGAAGTTTTCATTACTGATATAAATTTAATATTCTTTTTGTAAAGTGATCTATACACTCTTTTCCAGTAAACACTAGTGATTTGTTTAAGTTCTAGGTTCACTTATAATAATGTTATTACTGTGAAAAAAAAATCGGTTTCAAATTTAAGCAAGAGACAAAGAGTCTTAAATACTTTTTATTCTATTGCAGGGTGCATTTTTAATACCTTGGTTTGTTTACCCCACTAGTATTATTAAAAATAGACTGGAGATTACCAAGTATATATGGGTTTTGCTGCATCCTAAGAATCTAAGGATGCCTAAAATAAATGCCAAATGGTTGCTCAAGATGAGAAATAATGGAGTTCAGTATAGTTTGGGGTCACCACAAATAATTGTGGAGGATAGGCAACCTTAACTTGAATTTTGAAGGGAGATTAATATTTAAGTAACTAGAGAGGAGTGGGTATGGCATTTCTAGTGAGCCAAATCACAGAGTAGGTCACCTAGGGAAGACCAGAAGAGAAAAATTTAGAGTCTGAAAAACAGATTTTTATCCATTAATGCCAAGCGCAGGAGTCTGAGTCCCAATGCAAGCTTTCAAATCTGCTTTCTAGATGCATAATAGTAATTTCAAGTAATTAATATGTCTGTGTGATTTACAATGAATTTTAGTGGCAATAAACCAGTTAGAATCAGCTGGATTAGGTGTAAAATATGGAATTTCTGAATTAGGGTATGTGCTAAATTCTCATTACAGTTGCAATCAGACTCCATCTTTAACTTTTGCATTTACAGTAAAAGCACAATCTTGCTGCATTTGTAAAAGAATATTAATCAAAACTCCCTTTGCTTTCAGTGTAGTTATTTGTATCAGATGAACAGTAAGACCTTAGTTCTATTACTTTAAAAAGGTCTTGACCACCAGATAAAATCCATTATAGAAAATTCCATTTATGCTGGATACATGTTGCCTCTTCAAGACTGGCAAAGTGCAATAAATCTAAAATTCTCAATACAGTAATTACAACTTCAGAGAAATTCTGACTGGATAAAGTAACAAAATAACTTCTTATCATTTCTGGACTTTGAACAAAGGACAAAAAGTTAATTGACTAAAATGATAGAGTTTACCTTCAAAATGAAAGCACATTAACCCATAAAGTCAGTCTGTCTCATTGAAAATAAATTATTTTACCTCTGTATTTTTACTGTAGAAATCTCTCCTGGGAAAGAAACATCATTAAACCATAAATTGTGAGATTTAACAAAATTCATTAATAATGGTTAAATAAATTCACTTTCATGGCATCCACCCAAATATAAAAGGCACACAATCATGTGTTAGCTTAGCACTGTTGGGACATCATTAGAAGCATACACTTTTATATTTTTTATGATCTACTCTAATTAGGGGAGCACAGAAATATAAGACAATGTACGGATAAGCACTAAGGGAACATAGATTGAGAAACTGAGTCAGTAATGTTTGCAACGTATCAAAGACGGCAGAAATATATAGAAGGTGTCTCAAATGCATATTTAAGCATAGTGGTTTGACTTCAAAGTGTATTTCAATCTACCTAATGCATATTGACAAATGAAAGGATTGCCCTATTATGAACTCCATGTAGGTTTAACTTAAAATAAAAAAAAGTATCTGCACTACTGAGCTTTTCCTAATCAGTGTATAGCCCAATTCGAAGACTGTAGTTGACATAAGGTTTGATGTAAATATTACATTTAAATTATCTGCAAGTTATAGTTAACTTAAAGAAGTATGTTGAAAAAATTGTTTACCAAATACATTGGATTTCCATCATTTCTGTCACTCCTTAGCCCTTAGTGAGCACTCCAGGTTTTGCAAAGAGGTAAACAAATGTGGATTATTATTATTATATCTAGCTCCACACAGCTATAAAACAAGCTGAATAAATATAAACAATAGAATTACAAACTTCTCTGGTTTAAGAGTCAAGCAAAAATTTGGCTGCCTACAAATACAGAATATTTACTGTAGAAACAAATGAAGAAATTATCCATATTGAAAGTGAAACAAACTTTTGAACAACTGTTAAGTTTTGAATAATTTTTGGATAGGAGAGAAAAAAACTATAAACAAAATAGCTGCCCTCTAACTTTTTATGAATAGCTTTCCATCTCCATTAACCTCAGTCAGACGTGAAAAACTTTAGTGGCCAAGTGGTTCATTTTCTCTATTTTACTGATGAGGCCATTGAGACACTAGGGCATATTTGGGTTTCCAGTCTCCGGTCTGCGTGTACCTACGAAGCTTGGAAGCCCCCATCCTATCCTAACAACAATTAAAAACCTGAAAATCTGAAAAACCAACAACTCTTCTTAGATCCTTAAGAGAAGTGAGGTCAAAGTGCAAACCTCTGTCCCCCAAATTGGAGTAAATACAGAGAATCACAGCTTACAGAAGCAGAGACTCACAAACTGCAGTCTCGGTGGGAACCACTGCTGGAGTGGGGACACCGGAACTGCAACTGAATGCAAGGAGTCTCTATGTGGACAAGTATCAGAGCTAAAAACTCCTGCATGACCCGGTGTTAGTGAGTTTTACCTCCATGAGCTCAACCAGGTTCTCACAATAAATATCAGAGAAAAGACTCTGCTTCTGGCAGGCAGAGAGGGAAAGAGCCATTTAGAAATAAATCCACAGCACTCTGTTCTAACAAGGGCTGCCATCAGGAGAACTAACTAATCCAGCCTCATCTGCCGGGGTTTTATCAGAATCTAACTGACCTAAGAAAAGGGAAATACCCAACTCCACCTGGATCTAGCCTTCCACAAGGAGAAAGAAGAAAACCCAACTTCGGCCCCCCTAGGCATCTGATCCTACCTAAGGGGTACTGGAAGGAACCACTCAGAGGCACAGGCTCACTAAAAGAATGACACCTACTCACAGGTCTATAGAATGTGTCCCCTCCCCATACCTCACTACCGTGTTACTAAAGGTCTATGTGTAGCAGTTCCTTCTACTGGAACATCATGTCCAGCTATAAAGAAAAAAAAAAAGCAAGACATGCTAAAAGACAAAAAAAAAAAAAAAAACCACACAGTTGGAAGGGACAGAGCAAGCATCAGGACCAGACTCAGATAAGGCAGGAATTTAATCACACCAGGAATTTAAAGCAACTGTGATTAATATATATGCGAAGCAGGCTCTAACGGATAAACCATGTTGCATACAAGACCAGATGAGTAATGTATGCAGAGAGATGGAAATTCGAAGAAGGAACCAAAAAGAAATGCTAGAGAAAATAAAAAAATATAAAATACAAAACAAAAAATATATATTAAAAATAAAAAATACTGCAACTGAGAAGAATGTCTTCGATGGGCTTACTTGATGGGCTTATTAATAGATTGCATATGGCTACGGAAGAAATCTCTGAGCTTGAGTATATCTGAATAGAAACTTCCAAAACTGAAAACAATCAGAAAAAGGACTGAAAAAAACAAGTAGAAATGTAAGAACTGTGGGACATAAGAGTAATGGGAATACCAGGGGACTATTTGAGCTTAGTCAGTGGTAAAACTGGGACTAGAATTTAGGCCTCACAACTCCAGTTCTGTTTTCTAAGTCTATGCCATGTTCCTGCAACACATAGGTCTGCTTCCCAGCTGTCTAGTTGCTTCAAATTGCCGGCTGCTAATAAACCCCTCTCGGACCGTCTCCTTGCAAATGCCTTTGTTCTCGATTTATTAATACATATCTATCCACAACCAAAAGAACATCAAACTAATAAAACTGCAGAGTACCAAATAACTACATTAAATGACAGTTAACAGATTAACTAACTCCCTCCCTCTGTGTGTGTGTTTATGTGTGTGTATGTAATTTATTTTCTAAAGCACACAAGTAGAAACCAATCTATGTGCTCTATTAGCTGCATATAAAGAGAAGGCAAAACAAAGACAAAGAGAAATTTTTAGTTAACATACTCAGGATTTTCTTGCTAATATTTTACTAGAAATTAAAATAATGGCTCACTTTCTGTTGGCAGAGATTTAAAAATAAAATGTCTATTACTTATACTTCCTGGAGAGCAATGTTTGCACTACTGCAAATTTCGGTCATTCCCAGATCTAAATTTTGATTGTGTCAACATTATAATGGCAGTGAAAATAAAACAAAACTTGCCAAATTTAAGTTATAGGATAGCTGCTGGCTCCTATCATAAAGACAAAGTAAAATATTCACGTCATTTTTGGCTTTGGAATGAATTAATTACTTGAAACGTATTTTACCTTAACTTTGGGGAACATATGTTAGAGAAACATCTTATGAGGTTAGGGAAAAGGGATAGTAGTGATTAATGTTTCTTCTTATTTCTAAAGTATTGTTTATGCTTGTGCTGGTGAAGGTAGTTTTATTTTCCATAAGAGAGCACTGCCTTGTAAAAAACAGAGTTTTTTGAAAGGACCATGAATTTTAGAAGTTAGCTTCTAATACATGTACTTTCTTAACTTACATTTCTTCTAATGCCACACCTGCCTAAATATTTGTAAAAATACCCTTACATCACTGCCTCCTCAAGTCTCTTTTGAGCAGAGCCATCTTAGGAGAGAAGCAAAATGTTTTCTTAATTAGAAGGCTTCGTGGATCTTGGGTAAAGTGGCAGTCTTGAAGTCAGTGGGTATCTTGACTTCTGTCCATGAGTTTCTTATCCAGTGCATGTCCAGGAAAATTTTGAACTCCAAAGGAAAGGATATTTAATGTGTCCATCCTCGTTACTTCCCCACAATAATTACTAACACTCTTTCCTGATATCCTTGCATGAGGCCCCTAACATGTAATGTGTGCAGGTCTTATGATAGCCCTGCCAGAAAGATATCACTAAATCCACTTATGTATATGGAAATTCAGACCTGAAGATATTAACTAACTTGAATGATTACAAGCCCTGAGCATTTTACTAAGGTCATTAGGACAGGATCAAGGAAAACCACTTCTAAATTGGATCAGAATCAGTTCCTTAAAGTGAATAAAAGGATATATTATGATTTTTCCCCCCCATTGCACTTGATTTACTCTTTTAGGGTAAGGCATTCGAAACTTCTTTTTCAGAATAGTAGGTAGGTAGAGAAGCCACTGACCGCTGAGTTTACATATATATTTTTAGATCTCCCAAGAGAAATGGGAGATTGATGGCTCTTTTATGGAACAAGTAAAGAGAATCTTGACAGTCCTGGAGTGGTGTGTTAGGTCTGCAGCGCCCTGGCGATGTCCCCGAGCTATCTGGGAGCCCGGAAACAGAGAAGTAAGTGGGACGATGGGCTGGCTGTTCTTCATTTACTTTTTTGACAATTCATATTAAATATTTTGAGGAAAGATTTAGGCAGGAAAAATATTTGAAAACCATAAATTTAGAGAATGAGATGTGAACAGAATGAATCATCAAGCTGTCAGGGGACTCAGACGGGTATCAGAAGGGGCAGGGGAATTGTTTGCCAGCATCAAAATTTTCCTGGACCAAGGCTGATAGGAAACCCAGTATCCTATTCAGAGGAGGGAACTAAATACAACAACAAGGCTTTACCAAAACTGAAAGTGTAGAATGACACTTATGCCATCGCTACTCACACTCCTCTTTGCAGCGTATTTGTCACCACCCGTGTCCATAGTTTGAAAGTTCCATAGCTAATTTGCTAGTTAGCAACACTGTGGTGAAACTCTTTAATGCTATTAGCAAAATAAAACTGCGTTATAATCCCTGATCTAGGGCCACAAAGCTGTTGTACTTTGTATGTATTGTGCAAAGACCCTAACCAAGGGGACAGATAGGGTGTGAAATCCAGTTGGCACTCAACTCATCAACCTTATTCCCTGGCTTAGGAATGTGTCTGCATGGAGTTAAGAGGTACCTTGTTCTCACACAAAGACACCACATGGGCTTGTGACAACCCTGCCTGCCCTGTGCCATGGTCCCCTCTACACCCACACCCACCCCCTGTAATCTGCGTCTACCTCTCTCATGGCATTTTTGTATAACATGGTAATGTAACCCCCTGTAAATTTGGGACGTTATTCCTTGCCATACAATAGCATAAGCATCATGATTTGTTATTATATATCCTACATCTTAGAACTGTCCCTGACACATAATATATGCTCCCTAATTGTCTTTGGATTGTTACTGAATGCATGTGCCAATGTGGTAAAATTAATTTACATAATTCTCAATAGAGAACTTTAAAAAATGTGTGTGCTTATGTAACTTTTTTAATGTTCACCACAATGACATATTTGATGCATCATGGGAATTAGATGAATCATATAAAATGTATTTAATTCACTCTAAATCCCAGCATCAAATTAGGTTGTTTTCTGTCATGCATTACTTGTCTTGATTCTTTAGACACTATGATACTCTCCATTGGCATAGAGAGTAAAACATAAAAGCTATTGGAGTATCACATGATTTAATCAAATCATATATCTGACTAAGAGGTCCTGGACTGGAGAAGGGAAGAGGGAGTTTCTATTACATGATAGATTCTGTGTCCACTTGAAATCATTCTATTTCACTTTTATTTTATTTTTATTTTTTTAAAGATTTTATTTATTTATTTGACAGAAAGAGAGAGATCACAAGTAGGCAGAGAGGCAGGCAGAGAGAGAGGGGGAAGCAGGCTCCCTGCTGAGCAGAGAGCCTGATGCGGGGCTCCATCCCAGGACCCTGAGATCATGACCTGGGCCGAAGGCAGAGGCTTTAACCACCCAGGCGCCCCCATTCTATTTCACTTTTAACATACAATCACTCTTGGTTAGTTAAGCATCTGACTTTGCCTTAGGTCATGATCTCAGGGTCCTGGGATAGAGCCCCACATCTAGCTCTGTGCTTAGCGGGGAGTCTGCTTCTCCCTTTCCCCCTGCCCCTCCGTTGGCTCATGCTCTCTCTCTCTCTCTATCAAATAAATAAAATTTATTAAAAAAAAGTCACTTATCTCATAAGTTCCAGAATTGGAAAGTCCAGTGTTTATATGAGAGACTGATTTGTCCGGCTGATATTTTACTTACACTGATGATGCCTTCACAATGATGGAGTATTTTGTTTATTTGGGAATTTCAGCTAACTTTTTCTATACAATGAGCAATAACCATTTTGAGTGATGGTATTTTTTTTTCAATAAGGTGATTTTTTTTCCCATTCAACTGAATGTTTTTCTTTAAGATTTTATTTATTTGTCAGAAAGAGAAAGAACATGCACATAAGCAGGGGGAGCAGCAGGCAGATGGAGAAACAGGACCCCAATGAGCAGGGAGCCCAACAAGGGACTCCATCCCAGGACTCTGGGATCATGACCTGAGCTGAAGGCAGACGCTTAACCAACTGAGCCACCCAGGCATCCCTAACTGAATTTTTTGATGTCATTGTTGTATAGTCCAGAGCCAATCTCTAATTTCCCACTGCATCTTGGTACATGAAGTAAAATACAAGACACATTCAAATGTAGGCCAAGGATATTTTCATTATCGGTCTCCACCAAGCATGTATATTCTTCCTTTAATGAAAATTATTATCTTTTCCTAGCTTTGTTCATTGTTTAAAAATGTCTCCCTGCTTCAAAGTCTTTTCACCTATTGCTGTTTCTCTCGGATGAATGTTTTTTGTTGTGTTTTATTTTGTTTTAGTTCTACTGAGTGATTATCAGCAATCTTACATAATACAGACTTTCTCAAAAAAATTGATTAATATGAAATCATGCCCAGGATATATATTTTTAAATATCAAAGATATTTAAGCAATCAGTTACATATACAGATTTTATCTATATTTTATAGTCTACACTAAGAGAGATAATAAAAATAAATAATGTAAGATAAATAAAACATTTAGATCTCTCTCCAGAAATGTTTATGGAAGATTTTATACACACCACATATACACACATACTCATATATATACTAAATGCTAATAAAGCCAAATTTGCAAACTGTTATCCCGCTGGGATGTTTATTTAGAAGTCATTAAAAGTTGAGCCATTTCTCATAAACATCCAAATTTAAAAGACCAAGCACCCTAGGGTATTACGGGTACTGGTATGACTATCCATTAGATAAGATGTTCTCCAAGTTGTTGTGAAGCATGTCATCCCTGTATACATGGCATTGTCCTCACTTGAATTAGGGCTTCTTTACCCACGTATCTGGTTTAGGATGATTGAAAAGGAAAGGAGATTAACAATAAAGGCTTCTAAGGAAAGAAGGAGGAACCAACATGATTTAGGCTTGGATTGGGCCAGCAAGAGAGATCTACCTGGCAAATGAGACTGAAGAGCATCAAGGAAATACAATAAAGGCAGACACTTTAGGTGATTTCAAGCCCCGAATATTATTAAATGAACAAAATAGATAGAATACAAGATGTGCCATATGCTTTCTTAGGTAACAATATGATTAGTATTGTTCAGATACCTTGTGTAAACTCAACTTAATAAATAGTTTTTCAACATCTACTTTATGCCTAGCATCAGGCTGGGCCCTGAAGATGCCAAAATTGGGAAGATAGTCCTGCCTCAAGGAAGTCATAAAACAAAGGAGGAGAGGAGACTATCATATATAATTGCATAAAAATAAATGGACTTACAACTCTTAATAAAAAGACAAATAAACCACTTTAAAATAGACAAAGGACTTACCTTACATCACATAAAAAATTTAACTCAAAGTATGTTGAAGACCTAAATGTAAGAGCTAATATTATAAAAATCTAGAAGAAAACATAGGAGAAAATTTTAATGATTTTGGGTTTGGCAATGGTTTATTTGCTATGACACCAAAACCACAGCCAACAAAAGAAAGAATAGATAAAATGACTCATTCAAAATTAAAAACCTTTGTGCATCAAAGAATGCTATCAACAGAATAAAAGATAACCCACAGAATGGGAGAAAATATTTCAAATCACATGGCTGACAAGGGATTTGTATCCAGAATATACAAAGAATTCCTACAACTCAACAACAATAACAATGACAACAGCAAAACAAACAACCCAGTTAACAAATGCAGAAAGGATTTGAATAGACATTTCTCCAAAGAAGTTAATGTATTGATGGCCAAGAATACATGGAAAGTTGTTCATCATTAGTTATGAGGGAAATGCAAATTAAAATCACAATAAAGTACCACTTTATACCTATCAGGATGATTGTAGTAAAAAGATAGTTAATAAAAAGTGTTGGCAAAGATGTGGAGAAATTAGAATGTTCATGAACTGCTGATGGGATTGTGCAGTGATGCAGCTGCTGTGGAAAACAGTCTAGCAACTCCTCAAACAGCTAACCATAGAGTTACTGTATGATCTAGTATTCCACTCCGAGGTATATGACCAAGAGAAATGAAGATGTATGTCTACAACAACTTGCACACAAATATCGAGCAGCCAAAAAGTAGAAACAATCCAAATGGCCATCAGTTGATGAATGGATGAACAGAATGTGGGATATCTTTACAATAGGATATTATCCAGTCATAAAAAAGGAAAGAAATCTGGACACATGCTACAACATGAATAAACCTTGAAAACATTATGCTAGGTGAAAGCATTCAGTCACAAAAGACCACATATTCTATGATTTCATGTATATGAAATGTCCAGAAGAGACAAATCTATATCCAGAGAGTAGAGATTAGAGGTTGCCTGGGGCTGGCATGAGTGGGGAGATTGAGGAGTGATGGCTTACAGATGTGTGGTTTCTCTTTGCAATAATAAAACCAAAAATCAATCAACCAATCGACCAATTATGCCCAGTATACATGTTTAAGAAAATCAAAGATAAATTTAAGCAGGCTAGATGACAAAGTAGAGCAATCAGTTACACATAGATATTTTTATATGTTTTATAATGTACACAAAGGAAGATAATAGAAAACTTAGATGTCTCCCCAGAAATACATGTGGAAGATTATATATACCTGTGTGTATGTTTTATTTTTGTTTCAATAAAGTCAGAGTTAAATTGTAACTCTATTTAGAGGGAAGAACTTTTCTTCTTCAAAGACAAACAGAATGTTAGACATCTGAGCAACTTTCAAATATCAAAGGTAGCCTAAGAAGGTAGTTTAGCTATGAGCAAATTCTGATTTCATGCAGAACTGGTAAAATATGTTTAATAATTCAATTAAATATCAAACCATTCTGATCATTTGTGTCATGTTCTTCAAACTTAAAAGTTAAATTAGTTCTGCAATTACATATGACCATAGGAAGTAATTCTTAGCCATGCATTTCATTGGTTTTTAGCACATTTGTGGAAAGGGGTACGACATTCTGCTATTATTTTTTTAAATTACTATTTGCAGATGTAGGCATACATATAGATACAACTACAAGTATGTATAGCTGTAGATATGGATACAGATATAGCTATAGCTATAGATAGATATAGACACAGATATCATCAGTGAGTCTATGAGTATTTCACTTAACTGAAATCTTTGGTTATAACTTCATGACCAGAAGATACTTTTCATACATATTTTCCTCATTTTGAAGAGTAATAAAAAGGGTAATAAAGGGTAAATGAGAAAATAAATAAATCTTAATAAAATAAATAAAAAAGGGTAAATGAGACATATTTCTACAAATAAGGAGATAATAATCTATTAGAAGAAAACTGTAAATATGCAAATACAATAATTCAAAGAAGACTAGAATAACCACAGTAATAAAGGTGTGAAGTACTGTAGTGCACCAAAAGGAAATCAATCGGCCTATAATTTCATAGAACTTCTCCATATTTTGAGGTGGGCTATCTATTGTAGCCCTGGGTTTGCCATCAGCTAAAAATGATTTTGTCAGATTGTTTAGCAATTTGACACATTTTCTTGTATGAAAAACTAGTGAGTTGGTTCTAGGTTTACTTCAGCTTTTACTTTTGATGACAAAATCACTATGGCAAATGTATGATACTGTCATGAAGACCCTGTCCTTTGATGAGACAGGAAAAAATTCCAAAGAAAGGAAAGCATATAACATATGTGTGAAATTTCTAGATATAAAGCTAAATAAATAAAATAACAAATCAAACTAAATAAAACTAGGCAGCATTAAGCAAATAATGGGACTGCCCCTCCCGCCAAAAGATTTTTCTTTTAAGAAAAGTACATTGTTCAGTTCAGGTGAAGAAAAGTTGTATGTAGTTTGGTGATAACCAATAGAGCTAGAGTTGTAGATAGTGATTAGAATCATGAATGTTAGAATTTTATTATGTTTACCGTTTATTTGGTAGATAGAAAGGTCAGGAATGCATTTGACCATAAATGGAGCTGTTCTGGCAAATTTGAGAGGAGGATGGTTTGAAACTAATGCCTGCCAGAAATTTAGGATCAAGTTAATGCGTATCCAAATTAACATGAGAAAAATGAGAAGAGAATGGAGAAGAGAAGAAACATTAAGAAGAAAATATTTGAGGTGGATTTTTGTTTGTTTGTGTGTGTATCTGTGTGT
The DNA here is from genome assembly GCA_028534135.1 of Potos flavus. NCBI lineage: Eukaryota > Metazoa > Chordata > Mammalia > Carnivora > Procyonidae > Potos > Potos flavus. The sequence goes on along the minus strand of CM052900.1, from coordinate 86,223,570 downwards.
GTGTAGGAATAAGGATAAAGAAAAGGATATACTTTGAAAAGTTAAATGTGAATAAGTGGATATATGGTGGTATCACTGCAAGAAGGAAATCACAAGGAGGAGCTTCTCCTGGGGGAGACCAGACACAAAACAAACCCTTGTATAGTTTATGAGCTGGGAGAAAGATCAGAAATCAACTAGAATAATTTGTCTGTTTCACACATTAAGAAGCCAAGGGTCAGAGAAGTGACTTAACTAAATCAGATGACTAATGGAGAATGAAATTTTGAAACATGCTCTGTTGGAGGGGCCGGTAAAGGAGCAGGTGGAGATACCCATATCCAATAAGGCAAGAGTACAGCTGATGATAGCAATAAATACACAGTTTATTGTCAGAGTAAAATGATCACCTCACTATAATAATAACTTTGAAAGAAACACACAGAAGAGCAACTTGCTACAAAAGTGCCAGGAATTGCAACAATATTGTATTATAATTTTAGGAAAACTAATTTTCTCCTGACATGTCCAGATTACATATTGTAAGAAAAATTGGGGAAAGAAAACATTCTTAAACCTCAGAAATATTTCCTGCTGTTCTGTTACACTGAGATTAATTGCAAGTCACAGAAGTTAAACAGTACAAAATGTCTTTCAGAGCACATGGAAGGTTTCACATGGCCTAAAATAAAGGGCTATAAATGTGACATACTACACTCTACAGGAGGAATTTCTGAATATTTCTATTATAAAGTAATTTTCTCCTATTGCAGCTTCCCTAGGAAAGTGACAAGATAAAACTGATTTCTTAAGCCATCATTTCAAAGGATGATATAATTATCTCATTTTAAAATTGAAAAAAAAATAAAGCAGTGATGCTATTAGTAGCTTTCATGTTTCAGAGACGTTTCCATATATTTGCATACTACAATTAATTAAGAAATTGCTAAAAAGGGCCAGTGGAATTAATATATAAACAGTAAAATTTGTCTCTATCCACAAATGGTTTTAATCTTCACAGTTATATTTTTAAGAATGCTTATCTGTGTTATTTCTTTTGAATACATAAACAATGGTTTTAACAAATAGAACTATTAGATAAATAAATATCATTTAATCTCTTCCCATTTGTAACATATTTCATGTAAGTTAGTTCCCAAATATATATTTAAAAATATTTATTTAACCAAAATTTTGACATACTTAGAATCTGCAATATGTTACTCAATTTTATATAAATGGATTTTCTGGGGTGGCTGGGTAGCTCAATCAGTTAAGCATCTGCTTTTGGCTCAGGTCACGATCCCAGGACCGAGTCTCACATCGGGCTCCCTGTTCTGTGGGGAGCCTGCTTCTCCCTCTGCCTCTGTGTCTCTCTCTGTCTGTTATGAATAAATAATTTAATTTAAAATTTATTTATTAATTTATTAATTTATTAATTAAAATAAAATTAATTTTAAATTAATTTTAAAAATAATAAATAAATAAGTGGATTTTCTGTCACATACTAATGGAAACAAAAAACCCTAAATGTTTTGTTTTTAAAAATTCAGAAAAATATGCATTTCGCAGTAATGACCTTTCGTAAATGATAGTATCTCAAGTAGATAGATGATCCTACATGGAGGTATGCAGATATGTATCTGTTGAGTAGAAAGAACCACTTGGCCATCCAGACATCTTTGAGTACTGATGAATAATCTGAAAAAAAAACAAAAAGAAAAAAATGGGGGAGAGAGAGAAGAAGGAGGAGGAGAAGAAGAAATAGAAGTAGCAGGAAGGAAGAGAGGAAGGAAGGGAGGAGAAAAGGAATGAAAAAGGAAGAAGAGAAGTCCCAAAATCCGATGATTTTGTCTACTGATAAAGTGACGGAAGTGAGGATAAAGGCCAGTCAATACTCAACCTATACTCTCAAATATACTAAATCCTTCACCTCTGCCATATTCTGTGCCTTAAATTAGAACCATGACTCTTAAACATGCAAGTGTTCTCCACTACCCAAAATAGAGTATTTCTATAAAACCTGTGGTAAGCAGAAATGGTGGAAAGCAAATAAGTAACTACCATTAATTGATATCAAATTTTTTTGAGCATTCTCAGACCCCAAAAATAACCTATCTGACTTTTCTGGTGCCTTACAACACATCTTGCTAAAGAATGCACACAGTAACTCGAGGTAAAGCACAGATGCTCACAGACACAGTTCAGAGCTCTGGCAGTTTGAGGCCAAGATGCTGAGTATCGTTGCCAGGGAAGGAGCTTGGCGCCACCCCTGCTACTTGAGGTGTGTGCTACCACTACAGTGTCTTGTTGCAAAAACAGATGTTGAATGCTATTTTTGCTTTTCACCTTTTTCCATAAAAACAAAAATCCTTGTCAAATTTCTTTCAGTTAGCAAAAACAAGTACTAATGTAGGTCTTTCTTAAAAGCTAGGTGGCAAACCTGAAGTTTTGAAGAGCAGGGGATCCCTGTAATGGACGTTGGAGGAAGGAAACAGGCTTGGAAAATTAATAAATGCATTGTCTCTGTTGCAGAACCCTCTTCATTCTCCCTATTAATATTTCCTTCGTACCCTGGGGTGCCTGGGTGGCTCAGCCCATTAAGCATGTAACTCTTGGTTTCAGCTCAGGTCATGATCTCGAGGTCCTGAGATTGAGCCCTGTGATGACTCTGCAGTAGGGGTGGAGCCTGCTTGAGATCCTTTCTCTCCCTCTCCCTCTGCCCCTCCCCTGCACACATGTTCTCTCTTAAAAAAAAAAAAAATTTCCTCTGTACCCTTTGGGTATTGCCTACCTTTTCCATGTAACTAACCTAGGCTACCTTTCTTGGGCTTTGATTATGTTCACCTATCAAGAAAATCAGCTGTAGGGTCACCTGGGTGGCTCAGTTGGTTAAGCATCTGCCTTCGGCTCAGGTCATGATCCTGGGATCAAGTCCCACATGTGGCTCCTTGCTCAGTGGGGAGCCTGCTTCACCCTCTCCCTTTACTGCTCCCACTGTTTGTTCTCTCTCTCTCTCTCTCTGGCAAATAAATAAAGTCTTAAAAAAAATCTGTAAAATTATCTGTCAAGTAGATCATCTCCAGAATATTTACTTTCTTTTAGACAAGAAAATAGTTCTTATTTAAATAATAATATACATGGAATCACAGGTGATGGTATTCATTGAACTCCTTTGCATGTTATTAAATTGACACCCACCTACTTTGTCCTCTGACAAGGTCATTTAAGGTATTGAAAACTATATTAGATGGGTATTTACTCAAAGAATATGAAAACACTAATTCAAAGGGATATATGCATCCCTATGTTTATTGAAGCATTATTTACAATAACCAAATTATGGAAGCAACTCAACTGTCCATCAAGAGATGAATGGATAAAGAAGCTATGGTATATACACACACATACACAAACACAAACACACACACAGACAATGGGATATTATTCAGCCATAAAAAGGAACGAAACTTGCCATTTCAACAACACAGTTGGATGTAGAGAGTACAATGCTAGCAAAATAAGCCAGTCAGAAAAAGACAAATACCATAAGGTTTCACTCATGTGGAATTTAAGAAACAAAACAAAGGAACAAAGGGAAAAAGAGAGAGAAACCAAAAATCAGACTCTTAACGCTAGAGAACATATGGTTACCAAAGGGGAGGTAGGTGGGGGATGGGTGAAATAGGTGAAGAGGATTAAGAGTACACTTACCAGGATGAACACTGAGTAATGTATAGAACTGTTGAATCGCTATATTGTACATCTGGTACTGATATAACACTGCATGTTAACTACATGGGGCTTTAAAAAAAGACCCAAAAACCCACAAAAAATAAAAACTGTATTAGATACTTGCTCCAAAGTAACATGAAAAGGGGTGCCTAGGTGGCTCAGTTGGTTAGGTGTCTGCCTTTGGCTCAGGTCATGATCCCAGGGTCCTGGGCTCGAGCCCCACATCGGGCTCCCGTCTCGGCAGGGAGCCTGCTTCTCCTTCTCCTTCTGCCTGCAGCTCTGCCTACTTGTACTCTCTCTCTCTCTCTCTCTCTCTCTGTCAAATAAATAAATAGAATCTTCAAAGTAATGAAAAGAATAAAATATGTACATGCATAGAATCATAAAGTAAAAATAATTAATCATCTTGTACTGTGTTCAAAGTTTTTACTTAAAAAAGCATCATAGATGAGCACCTCAATTCTTCCTTATAGTTCTTTAGAATTATTTATAGTTCCATAAATTTTAGCTTTATGGTAATTTATTTACTTAAATTGTAAACTTACTTTCCCTAAAATTTCACTGTTAATTGTTGATAGCTCTTTTCTACTCTTAATAATTTATTTAGCTAGTTAAAACCTAAAACTGACAGAATTTTATGATTTTTTTTACTACAAATATCAGAGCCATCAAAGATTGCTATCAAAATAGATTGGTCCTGAAGGCAAACCTCCTTAGAAAATACTTTAAATGAAAATCCTCTTGGAAATTTAATATAATTTAAAAATTACAGTAAAATCATGGTATAAAATACTATGATTGTGATGCTGCTATGTATCATATACAAGTAACCCTATTTAGTTCTTATAAGATGGTTTATATACTTCAAAATTTCACACTGCAAATCTATGTCATACTGTATAGGATAAAATATAATACTAAATATTTGTACTCTCAGAGACAAATGATAGTATTCCTTTGTGCTGTTTGCCTTACTCTTAAGTTTAAAAGTAATATTAATGGTAGTAGACCCTGTCCCATTTCCCAGAGCTAAGGATTGTATTATAATCCTTATTTTAATAATTTTTATACTTTTGGCATCTGAAACACAATATTAACAAAAGAGTACTCAGCAATCAGGGGCGCCTGGGTGGCTCAGTCAATAAGTATCTCGTCCTTGATCTCAGCTCAGGACTTGATCTCAGGGTTATGAGTTCAAGCATGGCATTGCGCTCTATCTGCATGTGGAACCTACTTAAAAACAATAGAAGTAAAGAAATTTTAAAAAAAGAATACTCAGCAATCAAAAATACTCGTGGTCTAGAGAAAATAAGGATATTTTCTTCAGTCTTTGTATGAGATTAAAGTTTGGTTATATATTGAAACCATTCTTTGAACATATTTTTTATCATATGTCCAGGCTTTATATTTAATCAAATCAAATGGTTTCTGTACAAAAAGAAATTGTATATATTATGTAGATTGGGATAATTCATCTGCATGTAATATCAACACCTCATTAAAATTTAAGATCCTCTCCAATATCACATTCATAACTACTGTGCTGTTGAAAATCTATGGTATAAATATGGGCTGGTGGTCTAAAAGTTTTGCTACTTGCTAGTGCAAAACCTTCTATAGCCTTGTAAACTGTCATAGTGATCTGCAGAATCCACTTATTTAAAAAAAATATTTACTTAGCAGTACGTGCCATCTCTGAATATAGATGACTTTTTGAAAAGACAGTCTCATAGTCCATAGATGAAATTATTTTTTGTTATTTTTATTTATTCATTTATTCAAACATGTATTGAATAATTATAATATACCATTCTTCTATTCTTATGAGATAAAAAATGATAAAATGACAATGTCCCAGTCCTCAAGTTGCTCACTGCCTAGAAAGGGAAAGAATATACTATGTGTATAATAATGGCAGTGTCATCATAGCTATATGTTATGTAAACATAAGATTACTGTGTAATAAGTGAATGTACACATAAAGCTCATATGTGAAATAGAGATTGATTAACTCTATTTGTGAAAGATCACAAGAGGTTTCAGAAAAGATAATAAAACTCAGCAGGTTGTTGTGGTATAAATATGAACTATCTAGTCTTAGAGATAGCAGAATATTTTAAGCAGAGAAAGAAGCATTACACTGTATCTATTTTCAAAGTATCTACTATTTCCAAAGTATCTTGTCCCTTGTGGTTGATAGTTAAGATGACTCTGAATATGCACACTGAAATAAAATCATGAGGCATCATTTATGTCATGCCAGCTTGAGAGCTGAGGAAATGTTCTGAGCAAACAATTGATGTAGCCAGGTTTCATTTCAGAAAATTCTCTTAAAAAAAAAAAAAGAAGAAGAAGAAGAAGAAAGTTCTCTTAATATTTTAATGCAGAGGATGAATTGTAGAGAAGAGATACAATTATACTTCTCCTTGTAATAATGCATTAAATTCCATTTATACTAATCCATTTCTAAATTTCCATTTTCTTTAACAATTATCACGTTATCACATGTGTTGTAATTATTTCTTATTACTTCTATTGATTCCAAGCTCTCAAAGTTAAATTGCAAGGAGGTTGTAATCTTTGTATATTTTGTTCACTGATGTTTTGAAAGTACTTAGAGAAGTACCTAGCCTTGTATAGGCTATTGTTTAATATTTTCTCTATAAATAAAATGTATGAATTTTGCTAGTTTGAAAGATAAGCTATTGATTTCCTTATATTTAGTTTGATTGTAGTCCTTGACAAATTCTCTTAATAATCATAGAATTATTTTATTGATTGCCAGGATTTCTAGAAATGCAAGCATATGATCATCAAAAGAAGAATAACTTTTTTTTGATATACCAATATTTTTACAAATTATTTCTTGAGTTCACTGATTGCATTCAGTAGTATATCTTAAACAGAGATAAATAACAATAATAGTCAATATCCTGTAATTTTCTTGGCATTAAAGATAAAAGTATTTAACTTTCAAAAATTTTAAATTATAGTGAGGAATCTGGTGATCTTCAAAAAAAGCAGGAGGTAAGTGTGTGGCAGGAGCAGAATAAATTATGAGTGTGAGTTAGTTATTTTTGAATGTTTTGTGTTAGGCTTTCATGTACTCTCCTGTATTTTCTATTTTTCTCTGTATTCAGTTTGAGTATCTTCTATTTACCTTATATTTATATATACATCCCCTTATGTCTCTAATTTTATCTATTCATTTTTTTGGTTTCTTTAAAAGGTTTTATTTATTTATTTGAGAGAGAGAGAGAGATCATGAGTCAGAGGAGAGGCAGAGGGACAAGAAAACTCCCCACTGAGTGCTGAGCTTGATGCTCGTGACTTGAGCCAAAGTCAGACGCTTAACTGACTGAGCCACCCAGACACCCCTAATTTTATCTCTTCATTTTACATGGCATTCAAAAATCTGCTCATTTGTTTACTTCCTAGAAACCATCCTGTGCTACAGCTTTTTGCTTGTACCAAAAATTAGTAACTGCTTCCCTTAGAAAAGTGAATGCAATTTACTGACATAAGTACTTTACTTCTCTGGAATGTTAAATTATCTAATCTTTCTTCAAAATATTTTTGATGCTTCTAACTGATTTTGTTGTTATTGTTATTTTGCCTATTTCTCTGGTTGATGACGTAGTGCTCTATTATGAGCCAGCAAAAAATAGAAGCAAGAGGCATGTTAGAAGGCCATTGCAGTATTCTAAAACATTGATATCAATGCATTCTAAGTTTGCAGAAGTAGGGATAATTGGAGAGTCATTGGATTTTGAAGATAGGACCAACAAGATTTGCTGATAGATTTGATGGGATGAAAGAAAGGAATGGCGGATGATTCTAAAATTTTGGTTCAATCAAAACCCAAGCAAATAGACAATAATGTCATCTGCTGGCCTTGGGAACATTGGTGAGGAAGAACGTTTGAGAAAAATGTAAAGTATATTAGAAATCCAAGAGCAATTACTGGATAGGCAGTTGTATATACAAGTCTGGAATTCAGAGAGATTTTGGTCTGAAGTAATCCTGTATAGATAACATTTAAAACTAGAAGACTGGATGAAATTATCCAAGGCAGAAATATAGATAGAAAAGATAGCAGAACACAGAATTACAAAGAAAAGCACTTCAAAGTGAATAAAGGAAAAATTAGGTGAAGAATAAGTTGGAATATTCAGTGGCTATAGGGAAAATCAAGAAAGAATGGAAATCTAAAAGCCAGATGAAGAGTGTTTTAAAATTGAATGAGTGATGCACTACATCAAATGCTGCTGAGAATTTAATTAAAATGAAGACTGAAATTTGGTCGCCAGATTAAGCAATGATGAGATCATAGGTGACTCACTAGTGTTTGGAGGTTGACTCTAGAGCTTGACTGGGTTGGCTCCAGAGTTAAGGGAGGAAGTGCAGACCAATCTGGAGGACTTTTGCTCTAAAGGAGAAGAGAAAAACTTAACTATTTAACTAAAAGCAATTGGGGTAAAGGGAGGATGTATTTTATTAGTTGGAAAATGAAAACGCTTCCTTGCTGTTGGAACTGATCCTGTAGAGAAGTAAAATGTGATGATGTAGGGTAATAAGATTATACTTGAAAGAACAAAGACCTTGAGACAAGGGAAGTTGCTTCCCTTAGGTAGAAACATGGTTAGTTCATACACTGTAATAGGAAAAGAGTGCAGCCCAAACAGTACAGTTGCACGTAGTTGAGGAATTGCTGGCAAAGGATGGGAAAGTTCCCTTCTCATGTATTTTCCCAATGAAATAAAGACCCAGATTATTGATATTTGAAAGGAAAGAAAAGTACTAGAGGTTTTTGAAGAGAGTACAGACTACAATATAGTTATCTAAGAAAGCAGAGAGTGGATGGTTTAGTAAGATATAGTAAGATTGCTTTTGGCACTATGGGTCCATATGAGATGCTTGGTCATGAAATTGACATGGCTTATGTTTTCACTAGTTACACTTTAAGGGTGCATGAATGATTGTAATAGATTTTAAACCTCCTCTGCATTTTTAGAATAAGAATAAAGTTTCCTTGGCTTTCACGACAAAATAATTATCATGGTATTTAGTATCTACTTCGTTCTTTTTAGTAATAGAATCCATAGTTTAAGTTGTACAATTAGCTATTGGGCCAAACATTACAGTTTTTTATCCCTCCCTCAGCTAATTGTGTTTTCATGGCAGAATTCGAGGTAATGAACTATAAAAAAATGACATGTTTAGCTTTTTGTTGATCTCATTAAAAAAAAAAAATTCTTGTCCTTGAAGTTCTCTTTGTTCCACTGCCTGCAAATAGCAATCTATGGTAAATCCTGAAAGGCATATATTATGGAGGACATAATTGTCCTGCTAGCCTGTGTCACTAGGGGACCCATTTGTACCACACCATTTAATACAAGAGGAATAAACATTTACTTGGGGTCTTGTCTTAGAAGCTTATCCTAATAAAATAATAGAATACTGTTTTGTAAATTATTTGCTAATGTTTAATTAAAATATTTACATTCATAGTTATAAGCAAAATGTAATCATTTTTCCTTTTTTAGTATGATCAGTTGTGCTCTTTGAGTTATATACTCGTTTTCTAATATTGAATGGAGAGCTTTGCATATGTTTCTGTTCTGGATCTTTGAAATAATGTTTAATTATCTGTTCTTTACCAGATAGTTAGAACTCAGTTTTAGAAATATCTGTTCCAAATGCTTATTTTAAAAGATTAATTTTGAATATTTTTATTTTCATGGTTAGCCAATATAAGTGTACTAGTATGTCTTATGTCATATTTGTTTCTATTTTGCTAAGATACCAGCAGTTTCCTTTTAAGTTTTCTAATTTGTTTATCGTAATATTTGCTCTCCTTCTTATAGCTTACCCCTTCATATTTCTAAAATGTGTATACTTTTGATCCTTTTTTTTCTTTAAGCCTGCTGATCTAGTCATTCAAAGAATCATGTTTTTAATTTAAGACTTTTTGTTTCCCATTTCATTAATATCTGATATTTACTTCATGTTTCCTTTAAAAAATGTATTTCACATCTTTTCTAATTTTAAGCAAATAATTTTAATTTAATCTCATATTTGTCTAAACTTTAAGCAAAATAGTATGTTTAGGAATCTATCATGTGATCCCTCAAATACAACCTCTTTTTCATCTCTTCTGTATTTGAGAAACTTTAGATTTTCTGTTATTAATATTACATATATTAATAATAACTAACAGTTGTCATTAGGCTATTTAGCTCCTCTATAGCCCTTAACTGTCAGTAAAAATAACCAAAATTAATGCAACTCCTCTGTACATATTCCTCTCATTTTTTCATATGTCCAGAATTTCTACAATCTTCGTTTTCTCTGCATTCCAAAACACTTGTTCTGATAGTCAACTGATTAATTTCTTTTTTTTTTCAAGTTTTTATTTAAATTCCAGTTAGTTGACAAACTGTATAATATTAGTTGCAGGGATAGAATTTAGTGATTGGTTTCCTATCATTTGTAAAAGAGAAAACAGTCCTGAACCAAATCGCACTGCTGAGATGCTATAGCACCACTAAAATTGTAGCCGCTATTGGCTCTACAGGGGTAGAACGGCTGGATTAGGGTTTGGGGGCAAAAAAAGCAAGAATGCTTGTACAGATGGCTGTTTGGATTGGCGAGCAGCCCCTATGCCTAACCTACTATTATCTGTCACTAGGTATATGACTTTCTAAAATCACCAAAGTGATTATAACATATTTTGCTACAAAAGACCTATAAGGATATACATATCTCCTCTATGAATTATTGCTTTATATATATATATATAAATATATATATATATATATAATTTCTGGGGGGGAGGGGCAGAGAAAGAGGGTGAGAGAGAATCTTAACCAGGCTCCATGCCCAGTGCAAAGTCCAACTTGGGAATTGATCTCACAACCTGAGATCATGACCGGAGCCGAAATCAGAAGACGGATGCTTAGCTGACGGAGCTACCCAGGCACCCCTGAAAATATATTTTAAAACAATTTAAAGACCAGATTTAATCTAGTTGTAAGGCCCTAACAGCTAATGCTTTTGAAATTGGCAATCTTGATCTATTTTTGTAAGTGGATTTAAATAGAACTAGATAGATCATAATCAAATATTTCTATTACTCAATCAGATAGTGTTTCCATTAAGAAGCAAGAAAAAAATTCAATAAAATTATGGTTATATCAGTAATACATATAAATTTATGAAAAAAAATAATACATATAAATTTATGGATAAGAAGCATGTAAATATTGCATTCCAGAAAGCAAAAGGCTTAGAACATCGTAATATAAAATTCATTTTATTTATTTTTTAAAATCTTTTAAAGATTATTTATTTATGTATTTGAGAGAGAGAGAAAGAGAGTGAGCACAGGGGATGAGGGAGGGACAAAGGGAGGGGGTGAAGCAGACTCCCTGATGAGCAGAGAGCCCAATGCAGGGCTCAATCCCAGGACCCCGAGACCATGGCTTGAGCCAAAGGCAGACATTTATTCGACTGAGCCACCTAGGTGCCCCTCATTTTAAATAATTGAAAATATGTATGAAAAACAGACTTTAAAAATTTAAATTTAAATTAAATTAAAATGTAAAAATACTACTAAAACTTCTATGTAAATAAAAGATAATTTAAAAACCCTATTCCTTCCCTAAAGTGAATTACTAAAGTGATTTTTTTCTAACTTCAAAACATATATTCAATTATATAAAATATTGTTTTAAAAATCTTCAAGCATATGACAGCACTGATAATTGTAAACTCAAGGGCTCCTAGCAAAATCTTGAAGAGTTTTTTCCTAATTTGCAATCTTTCCACATTTTGAATCTTTTCATATTTTATGTATGCAGGGAAGCACATTTATAGACATGTTTATTTAAATTTTTTTCTATTGATCTATTATTTTCATTGGGATATAGATATATATTTTGATATACATAATCGTTGCCTAGATAAGTGCTTTTTTCTTATAAGGTCTATAAAGTTTTTTTTAAGTAAATTAAAAAGAATCTTTTATGATCACTGGTTTTTCAGGAGCTAATACTACTAATCTACCGTTACTAATATTAGGATACAATATTTCTTTTCTTATTTTGCTCACTGAAGAGTAAATCCCAAGTATTTCCTTTGGGATTCTTTTTAGAGGTTCGTCTTCAAGATTACTTAGTAATATCATTCATCTGGGAGCATAATATATTCTACAAATGCTTAATAAGATTTCACAATAAGTTTTTCCTAAAGTGTTAAAAATGGAAATTATAATGCCCTTTGGATGTGATAAGAAACTGAGAATTTCCTTTTGGATTGATGTTGTGGGAATAACACAGCCATATTATGCATTTAGGAGATGATGTCTTGAATATTTTTTATCAGTGTTGTTGTTTAAGAAATAAGGTTTAAATATACATATGAGTCTTTAAATTATTATTTTAACTGGTATATACGACTGATTTCCTAAAACCTAAATAAGCTTAAAGTGACAAAACAGACTATACTAATGTAACATTTTTTTTCTCCACTTGAATGTTCAAATTCCAAATAATATTTTAAAAGTATATAATATACAGGAATTAGGGTGACTAGTGAAGTGTAACTTTTCTGATCAAGCATACTCATTTGTAAACACAAGTATTATAAAAATACCCTAATAGGGGATTGAAAACATTTATAGATCTCAAGAAACCATAGTACAAGTAGTCTTTTAGATAGGTACAGAAGAAAATGATTTGGGAAAGGTCATGATGGAAATATATTTGAAATAATCTCAAAAAATCAATGATAAAAAGCTCAACTGTTAATTGGATCTATACATGCATGTAATGAAACTTTTATTCCAATCAATATGAAAATTGACTTCCATGAGGTATGCCAGAATATTCTTCTCTTGATTTATGCATAGGTCCATATCATTTCTATAGATTTTTGTTTAACAGCTGACTTCTTCCCTCACTTCCTACGGATCCAGTGTCCCAAGAATGTCTAGAACTAGATACTAAATTTAATTGTCATAGGCGCTTATGGTAATCATCTTCAAAGTGACTCCCAATGATTCTTGCTTCCTAGTATGTGTGCCCCTGTGTAATCCCCTCTCCTTGTATGTGGGCCAGACCTAGTGACCTGCTTTTAAAAATAAAATATGGCAAATGTATCACTTGTGAGATACTTCTGAGGTACAACTATAAAATATTATGATGGAATTTCACAATTTCTTACATTTCAGTACTGTTGATAGATTCAGTGTTAGTTATGTATCTCTTCCCTTTTTAAAGTCCCCTTTTTCCCCTCTGGAAGCTTGTAGTGTATCTTCTTTGTTCCTGGAGTTTAGCAACTTCACCAGAGTTTAACACACGGTATCTCTTTTATATATATTTCAAACTCAAGAGAGTTTGCCTCCTCCTCCAAGGACCACTTTCAGCAATTGTTTTCTTTGAGCTTTTTTTGAAAGGATCCAGTGATATCTGTCTGCTCCCAACTTCAAGGAGAGAAAGCAGAACGCTGTACTCTGAACGGCCACTTATTCTAGTTGCTGCCAAAGGCTACAAAGCCATCCACCCTCTCAAAGGGACCTCCGAAAAATCAGTCTTTCACTCATGTAATTGAGGTTTCATCACTGTGCTGACATTTACTTTCTCTAAGGAGGAGATTGAAGAATTAAAAGTATATATGAAGTCGCAATTTTTTTTCTCACTCATATGATTTAAAGTAATTCTTTGATCACTTTAACTATTTGATGTAGTGTTATCAAAAGTCCAGATAATTTGAGACACTAAGTTGAAAGGCAATGATAACATATTATACCGTGCAGAATACTCTATTTAAGAAATACATTTGAAATGTTAACTTTGGAGCTCAGAAATATATTACAGTTCCTGCTTTTGTTGTTCTTCATGACGTTTGTACATTAGTGTGTGTGTGTGTGTGTGTGTGTGTGTATACACATTTTTCAAGAAGTTTTCATCAGATGACATCAAATTCTGACCTTCATTACTCATTTGTTGTTTCTTATACCCCTTCGCTACCCCCAAGTAGTTGATTCTGTACTAAATTATTTATTACTCACACGTTTACAGAATTTTATGAAATCCATATACACAACCTACCAAGAATCTAAGATTAAAACCTGAACAGTGTTTTAAAATATGATTGTTGGGCGCCTGGGTGGCTCAGTGGGTTAAAGCCTCTGCCTTCGGCTCAGGTCATGATCTCAGGGTCCTGGGACTGAGCCCCGCATCGGGCTCTCTGCTGGACAGGGAGCCTGCTTCCCTCTCTCTCTGCCTGCCTCTCTGCCTGCTTGTGATCTCTCTCTCTCTCTCTGTCAAATAAATAAATAAAATAAAATAAAATAAAATATGATTGTTCAGAATATATAAATATTTGCATTGTGTTCCTGGAGAAGGCTTGTTAGTTTCTCTGCCTGTAGGAGAATTATATTTCCTGTTGCTCTGGAATCTAAGAGTATGCCCAGATAACTTTTTTCGCCATTTCAGAGCTGATGCTCTAAGAAGCAGTGATCAGTTTGTCATGCTTTTCCCACAAGACCTACAATGTTGCAGATAGGGGCTGCTTTGCTCATGGCAGAGATGGAGTGACGATGACATAAAGCAGAGCAAAAGCTGGCCCATAATTAACATTTTAAAAAAATGACAACCATTATTTTTTAAAAGCTGATGAGAATTTGGAGCAGTTTATTACCACAGCAAAATGTAAGAGGTGTGTGTGTGTGATCAACACACCTCTTGAAAAAAAAAATAATTCTCTCAGACTTCTTGTTTAAAATGCTAAATAAAAATTAGCAATGAAATATTTTAATTTTTATTATATTCTCTGCAAAACCAATAAGAAAAGAAAGTATATACAGTACAGAAAACCATCTATCTTATGTATATTGCCATTACTTTTGAAATATCCCACCACTGCATTCACTGAATTTTTTTTTTTTTCTAGTTCTCATGAACTACATTCTCAGGAAAATTTCACAACATTCACTAAGGACTTTGTGTCTGCCTACTTAGTAGACCTGTCATTACTCAACTTTAATGAGACATAGTGAGGTCCACAGCCCTGCTAATTTTCATGATATAAGAAAATCCAAAGTCTGAGACACTGGGCTACTCAATTACAGATTATGAAACCCAGACAATAAATGAGAATTGGTTGAGGAATAGACAAAAAAAGAAAGAGAGAAAAGGAAAAAAAAAACATTAATCAACCTGGGACCTGCCAAGTAAATTATTTGTCCAAGGATTGCTCTAGATCAGAGATCAGCAAAGAGCCAGATGGAAAATATTTTAGGCTTTGAGGTCCATATGGTATCTGCTATTATAGTTTAAAATCAGCTGTAGACAATACAATTGATTGTAAATCAGTGAGTGAGACTGTGTTGCAATAAAACTTTTTTACACAAATAGGTCACTGGTCAGGTTTGGTTCCATTGGTTTTACTTTGCTGAATTCTACTCTAGATAGGGCTCCTCTATAATTGGCTGCAAAGCACTGGATACTTAAGGAACGTTATTTCATCATTAATTTGTATATCACAAATGTTCATTTCTTGTTCTTGGCAGTTTCTATAATGTTTTCTTGAATTTGATGGTATCATTCTGTTTTTTGAGATGCAACCTATTTATACCATTTTCAACACCTATATATTGGTTGATGTGAAGGAAGCTTATATATTGAGATCCATCTGATTTGAAGAATTTCTTTAATGATTACTCACAAAAATGTGAGTATATATCAGTTGTTTTATTTATTTAAAATTACATTATCAATTTTCTCATAGGCAGTTAGTATTGGAAAATAAAATTTAAACCAAAGTCAAAAGAGAGCTATCACTGCTAAAGAAAGATTATGTATCGGGGCGCCTGGGTGGCTCAGTGGTTAAAGCCTCTGTCTTCGGCTCAGGTCATGATCTCAGGGTCCTGGGATCGAGCCCCACATCAGGCTCTCCGCTCAGCGGGGAGCCTGCTTCCCCTTCTCTCTCTGCCTGCCTCTCTGCCTACTTGTGATCTCTCTCTCTGTGTCAAATAAATGAATAAAATCTTAAAAAAAAAAAGAAAGATTATGTATCTGTGCACTTGTTCCTGTTTTAATATTATTAATAAGTGTAAAGCTTATAGAATTCCAAATAGTATCAAAAATGTTTCTTATTAAGTAATAGGTTATCAGCTATTAACACTAGTAGTTTTTATTGCATTTAATGGCATTAACTTAATTACAGCCATAATCAAATTAAAGTTATATCATAATAAAAGGTATAGCAGCATGAAATAAACACATTAAGCAAGCATTAATTTTATTTAAGTGATTAATCTCTTCAGTTGCATATTTTATGCTTATTACTATAAATTATATTGTATGTAATTCATTTATATTGAAGGTACAAGTAATCACTTATTTATAGCAGATGTTTTATATATTAGATCCTTATTTTGTCTCCAAATATTTTATTTTTTTATTTTTATTTTCTTTAAAGATTTTATTTATTTATTTGACAGAGAGAGAGAGAGATCACAAGTAGGCAGAGAGGCAGGCAGAGAGAGAGGGGGAAGCCGGCTCCCTGCTGAGCAGAGAGCCCGATGCGGGGCTCAGTCCCAGGACCCTGAGATCATGACCTGAGCCGAAGGCAGAGGCTTTAACCCACTGAGCCACCCAGGTGCCCCTAGGCTAATATACTTTTAAACTTAAAGTTACATTTACCTATCATACATTCAGAGTGGTTAGCATGTAATAATCTTAATCTTATCTTTTTTGATAACTGTTATAGCATTTTCCATAAATACTCTATTGGTATATAATATAACCAAACATTACCAAAAGAATCAGAGAATTTATAGTCAATCCTCAGGTAGGATTCCTGCTTAAAAATAAGTTGTTGTTGTTTAATTAGATAGAGCAGGTGAACTAACTATGCATTTCCCTGCCATCCTCTTCAGCTACATTTATATGCTCTTTGTTTTTCTGAAAATATTTGAGAGTAAAACATGCTTTAAAAAAATTAAAACTGGGGCACCTGGGTGGCTCAGTGGGTTAAAGCCTCTGCCTTTGGCTCAGGTCATGATCTCAGGGTCCTGGGATCGAGCCCCACATCGGGCTCTCTGCTCAACAGGGAGCCTGCTTCCCCCTCTCTCTCTGCCTGCCTCTCTGCCTACTTGTGATCTCTCTCTGTCAAATAAATAAATGAATCTTAAAAAAAAAATTAAAACAAACCAATGACAACTGGCTTTTGACCAGGGAAATCTAATTTGATCTTATTTATTCAAGTGTTCTAGAGAACTGATTTGAATCTATTTGCACACCTAACTTCTTCAAAATAAGTTGTTTTTGTTTTTGTTTTTGTTTACTTGCCACCATACACCATACATACAAGTAGTCACTGTAATTCAAGTCATTTAATGACTAGAAAAACCAATAACAATTATATAATAAGTTGAAAGTTAGGACAAAAGTCAAGTCATTGAATGACTAGAAAGATCAATAATAATTATATAATAAGTTGAAAAGTTAGGACAAAAGTTTGAAATTATATGTCTTATCCTTTAAAAATTTATTTATTTATTTTTAGAGAGCAAGCACGAGCAGGAGGGGTTGAGGGAGAAGGAGAGAGACTCTTAAGCAGACTCCACTCTAAGCATGGAGCCTGATGAGGGGCTGGATGTGGGGCTTGATGAAATCAGGACCTGAGCCAAAACCAAGAGTCGGATGCTTAATTGACTGTACCACCCAGGCACCCCAATATATGTTTTATCCTTTAAATGATTTAGGTCTATGATTCTAAAATCTCAGAGTCATATAATAAGTATTGCCCATATATTTGTTTTTACATTTTAATGGTATTTGTGTTACTATATTTTTATTAATTTAATAAATATTTGTTGAAAATCTGTCATATGGTAGTTGATAAAGCTACAAAAGCATGATATCACCCTTAACACCACTTAATTCAGTCTAGTGCAGTAAATGAACTTCAGAGAGCTGAGTTCTATTATAGAACTCTGCAGAAAGTCTTGGGGGTCACTAAGAAAGGAACACTAATTTTAAATCAGCACAGAAAAAAAAGTAAAAAATCAGTGGCTCTCTGTGAAAATCAACAGAATTCAAAGTTGATTACACACTAAAGAGACTGATAAAGAAAGTAAAAACACAAACTGACCAATATTGGGAATGGGACAGGTGACACCATTATAGTTTCTACATATACCTAAAACATAATAAGTACATTCTGAACAATGTCTGCCTATAAATAAGATAATTTATATGGAATGGAAAAAAAAAATCTTGAAAGACACAAACTACCAAAGCTCATTCAAGAATAAATAGATAATATGAATGGTTTTACATCTATAAAATACACTGAATTTTTTAAAAGATTTTATTTATTTATTTGACAGAGAGAGAGAGAGAGAGCGCATACAAGCAGGGAGAGCAGCAGAGGCAGAGGGAGAAGCAGGTTCTCCACTGAGCAGGGAGCCCGATGTGGGGCTCCATCCCAGGACCCTGGGATCATGACCTGAGCTGAAGGCAGATTCTTAGCCAACTGAGCCACCCAGGTGCCCCTAAAAGACACTGAATTTATAGTTAAAAATTATATGACACAGATAAGTTCAACCCCAAATGTTTTTATTGGTGAATTTTGCCAAACATTTAAATAAGAAATAATACCAATTCTACACAAAATCTTCAGAAAATTGAAGGAAATGATACTTCCTAATATATTTCATGAGGTCAGTATTACACTGATACCAATACTAAAGGTATTATTAGTAATTCAAACCTCATGCCAGTATCCTACGTGAACATGAATGCAAAATTTGCAGCAAAATATTAGCAAATTGGATCCAACAATACTTAAAAGAATAGCATATTATAACCAGGTGGGTTTCATACTGAGAATGCAAGGTTAGTTTAATATTACAAAATCAATCAACATAATTTATCATATTTATAAATCTGGACCCATCCAGAGAGAGAAACCACACAGTGATTTGAACAGAATCATAAAAAGAATGATAAACTACAGTAGGAGTTGGATTGATAAGTGATAAATTGCCTGGTAAAAAGTAATTGTAACTCTAAAGAGTTTTCTAACAGATATAGGAGCAGTCACTTCCCATAGGGTTGAAATAGGGAAGAGCCTCTGCCTACAGTTCAAAGAGCCCGAATGAGACAGAGATAGCAAAATTGTGGCTTGTTGAGTGGCAGAGTAGTCACTGTTCAGCTGCACTCCCGGAAATCCATCCGCTGGAACTTGCCAGAAACCTGCCTAATAGGGTGTTGAGGAAAGCTCTTCATGGGAGGGTTTCTAATGGAAAATTGAGCAAATAAAACACAGTGGCTAATGTATACATGTAAATATATACATATACAGGAAAACAAAATAATGCAAAGCTACTCTAGTTTCATTTTTATAATTATTCATGAGGTCCTCACTGACAACTATGTCTTTCTTCTTCACCTACTCTTTCAGTATTTCCTCTGTCCTCAGGGAGAATATCTGCTGCTTGGGGTTCTTTATCTAGTGCAGGTACCTAAATCTTCATTGTAAAAATGCCTGAGCCCTCCAAGTCCTGACTTTTTTTGATTGCTATAGTTTTTCGTTAACCTTTACCATTGGACATGAATGTACTGGGAAGTACTATTGGAATACAGAGGTGGTCTATCTTGTGTTCCTTGTGTAGAACATAGCTGCACTTAGCAGACAGGGTCAATTGCACCAGCCAGCAAATTAATCCCCCCTTTTCCTATTAGTTTAGTTACAGAAGGAGACTCAAATGTCCAGGAGGTGGTGTCATCTTTTGATTAGTGGAACCATTGTTGCGAACCTTGGCTAGAATCATACCACCTTGATAATTAATATCTCTAAAGAAACAGAGGTCAACGTTAACAGGTAAGAAAAAAATACTCTGTGAGTTTTAGGTATAATGACAGCAGTCACTCCTACTTCACATCTTGTGGAATTGTGATTAAATGCATATGCTGAGTCTTGTAAACAGAATATCATCCTCTTAGGTGGTTGTCTCCCAATCAATAACAAAATGAATCTTCAATATATAATCATACCTTTCAATTAGACTGGCTTCTTCAGTTCATTGGGTATATGGTAAAATCAATTAAATACATGGATATGAGCCCACTGCTGCACTTCCTTTGCTCTGAAATGAGTTCGTTGGTCATACTCAATGCTGTGTGAAATCACATGTCTTAGGTGTCTTAGTCACCTGAGGTCCCATGGTTAGGCTTTCAGTCTCTACCAAGACTACTAGCAAGTCTAAATCTATTTCTCAAAAAGAAACTAGCTATCCACTGATGATGGCATAGATTGTTTTTTTCCAAAACCCTAGAGGTCTTCTCTGCAATTTTCCTATTTTTTGTTTGCTGGAGGCCCATACAATATACCCGTGTGCAACTATTATTAAATTTGTTAAATTATAGGGAAGCCTGGATAGCTCAATCAGTTGAGTGTCTGCCTTTGGTTCAGGTCATGATCTCAGGGTCCTGGGATCAAGCCCTGCATTAGGCTCCTTGCTCAATGGGGAGCCTGCTTCTCCCTCTGCCTGTTGCTCCTCCTTCTTGTGCTCTCTCTCTCTGACAAATAAATAAATAAAATCTTTAAAAAAATCAGTTAAATTATGAAATCCAAGTGGTAGAATGTCTTATACTGAAGGCTGAATGTGATGTGGAGTCTTCTCTTGTTCTGGTACCTACTTATAATTGGAAACCTTATGGGTAACTCAGTAGATAAGTCAAATTAACACAATGTGTTATATGTTGCCACAAAAATCCAAAATGACCTGCCAAGTATTGTGTCTCTTTTCTCATAGTAGATGGTGAAAGTTACAGCAACTTGTTCTCTTCGGAGGGGATTTCTTGACTTGCTCTAGACTATTGAAATACCAGAAACTACCCTGTGGAGACAGGCTCATGAAATTTGTAAGTATATCTTTTATCCTTTTCTTTGCATAATGTACTTGCTGCTTCCTGCTCATCAGATCCAATCAGCATGTCATTAGCGAAGTGGACCACTTAGATGTTTGTGGAGTGTCAAAATGATCAACATCTATAGACTGTGTTGTGGCAAGGAGAAGAATTAGCATAGCCCTGAATCAACATTCCAGAACTACACCATTGGCCCTGCAGGTCAAAGCAAACTGCTTCTGGCGGTCCTTGCAAATTGGTACAGAGAGAAAGGGATTAGGTCAATAAGCTGCATACCAAGTGTCAGACATTGTGGTAAACTAAATAATGGTCCCTCAAGGATGCCCAAGTCTTAATCCTGGAGCCTGTGAATATGTTACTTTACAAAAGAGATGTAGTAAATGTGATTACGTTAAGGATTTGGAGATGGGGAAATTATCCTAAATTATTCATGTGGGCTCCGTGTAATCACAGGTTTTTTTATAGGAGGGTGAACGAAGGATCAGAATCAGAGGGAGAAGATGTGATGACAGAAGCAGAAGTTCAGTTAGGAAAAAAAAGATGCAATCCAGTTGGCTTTGAGGATAGAGAAAGTGGCCACAAGCCGAGAAATAGAAGTGGCCTTTAGAAACTGGAAAGGAAAAGGAAAAGATTGTCACCTAGAACCTCTGGAAAGAATGTAGATTTGCAGACACCTTGATTTTAGCTCACTGAGACTGATTTTGGATGTCTGATCCCAAGAACTATCAGATGAAACATTTACGTTGTTTTCATTCATTAAGTTTTTGGTAATTTGTTAAAGCAGAACAAGGAAACTAAAACAACAGCTGTGTTGATTTGTTCCAGAAAAGATATCACATCCACAATTGAATATTAGATAGTAAATCCCATTTAACTGCCATACCTCCCTAAGCCTTTACATTTCACTCTCCATGTTATGCCACGACTGCTCTGGCCATTCAGTCTCATTAACTTCTTTTTTTTTTTTTCCTAAAAATTTTATTTATTTATTTGAAAGAAAGCATAAGCAGGGGGAGCAACAGGTTCCCCGCTGAGCAGGGAGCCCTATGTGGGGCTCGATCCCAGGACCCTGACCTGAGCCAAAGGCAGACACTTAACCGACTGAGCCACTCAGGTGCCCTTCATTAACTCCTCCTAAATCCAAGTTTCAGGCAGCCAACCTAGTTAGCTGATAGAGTGACATCTAGCAAACATATTCACTCCAGAATCTCTAGTAAGTTCACTAACTACACGAATAACAGGTAATAGAACATATCATGCCCAGGACTTAGACAGAGCAGTCAAGAAATAGTACCCTCCTCTCAAAACACACCCATGGGCCTTACTTCTACCAACTTACTATGGAGAAGCAGAGTTGTGGCTTACTGAAGGAGAGAGAAGCCACTGTGGTAAACATGCCGGAAAGCTGCTCCCTAGGGTTGCCTAATGAAAGCTATTCTTGGGGAAGTGTCTCACAAAGGGCACTTTGCTACAAAGTATATGGAAAAGGTGTTAGGGGAAAGCTCTGGTTCTCTAGATGCTGCCGCCCGCCCTCCGTATGTAACAGAAGCCAGGCAGTGGAGAATCTGTGAGCACCACAGACGCCTGGTGTTAGAGAAAGCATAGCGGGCTGTCGGAGATGCCAAAGGAGCACAACAGTGACAGGAAAGCAAACTTTACTCTGCAGCTTCTCTCCACTTTCCTCTCCTGGTAAAGCTTCAGTGTCAGATGATAACAGAAAAATATTTAGAGGGAGCAGATTCATTTTCACAGAGCAGGCCAAAAAGGATGCATTTCTAGCTAAGAGACAATATATCAATGACTGTCACATGATATTAACAAATTAAAAATCTATAGAAATCTTCTCCCATCTATGCGGTTTACTTAACCTCAGTTTCCAGTATTTTTCAGTATAAACTCTTGTGTTCAGTGGAAAACTTTTAGAATGATCCATTCCAGATATATTTCAGTTTTATTTAATAAACACATTCTGTCCACTCTTAGTGTGATATTAAGATAAAATATCCCCAAAGTATTGTCATTCATTTTCTAACCATGCTACTGAATTCACAGCATTTACAAATTCATAATGATATTTCTTACATTTGTTCTGCTATTTCTAGCTGTAAGCTGGATTTTAAATTGGAAAAAAATATGCTTATAAGTGTTACAAAATTGCTCTTGCAGATCTTCTGGCACATTTTTCATAAATAAAAATAAGTATTTTCAGGCAGAATTCCAAAACATAGAGAAATGATTGAATCTGATCATGGGGGAAATCTCCCTTGGCTAGAAAGGAACTAATCACACAGTCAGAGAAGAAATTTACATATTTTAGATATTTATAAAAAAGCATGGTACATCCTAAAATAATACAGAAGACAGCAGCTATAGAGGACATGATTTATACAGCATATACACTGGCCTATAAAATGTACATAATTTCTGGCAGTAGGTTTTTATTTGGGAAACCACTAAAGGTAGAACAATGCAAAGATGAATTTTTCCTAGTGATAGATTTTTATAATAAATAATCTAATGACTATGACTTGATTACTTTTTAATCTGAACACAAAAATCTTACTGAGGTATATATTCGTGCCCCAGAATATCATTTATATATTATTCTATTATTGCATACACAATTGTTAGATAGGCATAACTAATGAACAGGCTAGAATAAAGGACTTTAAGAAGACTAGTAGGGAAGATGGTAGGCTGTTTAAACAGACACTATTTTATTATAGTGTTATGTGTTTAACATTGGATCAAAAAATTAGAAAACTTCATTCTTTTCAAAACAAGTGACTCAAGATTATTAACGTTACTGACTTAAAATTATATATCTCTTAATAATTTAAACAAATGTTTTTTTGGCAAATGCAGTGATTTCAAATAAGCTAAAAGTCTAAATCTAGAAATATCATGCCATAGAGTAGATTCATATATGTTGTTTGTTATACATGTTCTAAGCATCAGAAATTAGGGTTTGCCAGTTTTTTCCTAGATGTCTTTCAGGTTGGAAAAGAAAAAAAAATGTAAGTATGTTATTCTGAGAAAAATATCTGTTTCATCTGCAAAAGAAAATAATAGAAAGTGAGATAACAAATGGATAAAATGTTTACATAAAAAAGTTGTTTTTTACATGGTTAACAGGCCTTTCAACTCTATAATCTTATTTGCAAATCACTAAAAGAACATGGATAAGGACATGCTTTTCTATTTTAATTTAATTAGCTGTCATTATATAGTTTTCCTAAGTCACCCTTTTTATGACTACACCTGTCTTCATTTCTATTATTTTCTTTGTAAATAGTATGGAGGCCAGGTATTTCATACTAATAAGGAACCCAGCAAATACTATGAATGCTGATAGAATTAGAAATGACGGGAACTGTGAGTACAACTGCTTTTATTTTACTTACAAAAAGACATTGTGAGTAAGAGCACTAGATAGCCCGTGGTGTGATGAAAAAAGTCCCCAAGCTGAATGCCTCCTCATAGGAACTAGTCAAGGCTGAGTCACACCGCCACCCAGGGAGACTAAGTTTTACTTGGTATTTGCTGTTCCATAATTAGAACAATAGAAAGAAGGCGGGCATCTGTGAAACTGCAGAGCTTCCGTTAACTTTTTATTTGAATCTGTTAGTTTCTAATTGTTGCCTCAAAGGTAAAAGGTAATTCAGCATCTACACTATCTTCATTTAGATGGCCACAATAGTATTATAAATTCTACCTAGTTTCTCAATTTCGAAATGAATTTAATCCCATGAGAAGTGCCATTATCTTCCCTAATAGTCACTACCTAAGAGAGATAAGTTTGCAACTAAGATGAAACCAATTTAAGTTTCTACTAAAAAATCTTAATTAATAATTATATGATTTTATATCCCCGTCCTTTTTTTTTCTTAAGGGAATACAAGCCCTTTATAGAAGAGTTTCTGAAAGTTTTCATTTCTGAAGCAGTTTTGAAATGATACATATATCTGTATTTCTTTAAAGATTTATTTATTTATTTAAGAGAGAGAGAGAGAGAGGGCGAGAGCACAAGCAGGAGGGGCAGAGGGAGAAGAAGAGAGAATCTCAAGAAGACTCTGAGCCGAGCATGAGGCTAGATGCAGGGCTCAATTTCATGACTTTGAGATTACGACCTGAGTGGAAACCAAGAGTCAGATGCTTCACTGACTGTGCCACCCAGGTGCCCTGAAATGATATATTTTAAGTCTTTGCCAAATATTAAGTCTTAAATAAGACATTTTAAAGTGTTCTACACTTTGTGATAAAATTTGTTTGTAGAATCAAAGTTCACAGTAACTGGGGAGTATAAATACTTAAGAAAAGTCTAGAAAGTTAGGTGAAAATATTTACTGATTTAAATAAAGTTATGCATAATTCTTGTATTTTGCCATGTGTGTCTCCTCTTGTTTATTTCCTTCTAAATTTAGAGTCAAAACAAACTATAGACTCTAGAATAGAAAAGTTGAATGAATAAAGCAATGTTGTCTCTAAGAGCCTCACACAACTTTAAGAAGTTATGTGAAGCATTTAACCAAAGAAAAAGAATGGACATAATTTAATGCCAACAAGAGTTCTATCTCCACCTCAGTTCTAACGTAAATTTTAGCTACTAAATAAACCTAGTGCGGGGTGCCTGGGGGGCTCAGTTGGCTAAAGCCTCTGCTTTGGGCTCAGGTCATGATCATAGGGTCCTGGGATCGAGCCCCGAATTGGGCTCTCTCCTCAGCAGGGAGCCTGCTTTCCCCTCTTTCTCTGCCTGCCTCTCTGCCTACTTGTGATCTCTTTCTCTCTGTCAAATAAATAAATAAAATCTTTAAAAAACAAACAAACAAACAAATAAACCTAGTGCTTCAGAAGGCCAAAATATCTGAACTTTCAAGTCTCAAAAATAAGGAAGATTTATGAGAGCAAAATTAATTAGAACATAATTTAAACATAGCTTTCAAATTGTTTCCAAGATATCAATATTACAGTCTAGAGACTCCTTCACTTATGCTAATTATTTTAAAATTTGCCATAAGAGAAAAATGTGCTTTATATTTATGCTTAATGAGAATGTTTTTATAAAATTATTTTTTCTCACTGAATTAAATCTAAATAAAAGTTTGAGAATTACTGTTCACATCAGTTGGCCACATTACATTATCTTAATAACTATGTATGTTATATCATAATTATTATATATTAATATACATAATATATGTATACACACATACAAAATTATAATTTATAAAATTATGTATTCTGTATATTGATTAGACATGGGATATCCGAGAAGGCAGTATTTCAGCAGAGAATTGAAAGAATATAGTGAGCCTCTTAATAATTGGGAAAAGAGAATTCCAGATAGACCAATTAGCAAGGGCCCAGAGACAGAAGTCAGTTTGATAGTGGTCAACGAAAAGGAAGGAGGCCAGTGTGACTAGAGGAAAATTCATGAAATAAAAGAAGTCGGAAATCAGGATATAAAGGTAGTTATATTTTAGATGTTTAGGGCCTTAGAGGCCATAGTAAGGACTTTGGACTTTATTTTAGATGTGGTGGAAGTCTTGATAGGATTTTAAGTATAGAAATGATGTAATGACATATTTGACTTACACATTTAAAGGCTCACGGTCATTAAAAAGTATTCTATAAATATTTAATACTGAAAGCAGGGAGTAAAGTATTAAAGCTATGTCAGTGGTGACTTTGAGTGGAGAACTTAGTAAGTGGTCAGAGTCGGCATGATTCCTTTTGGGTATTTCATTCAGACGGTATAAACATGTTTTGCTGATATGATATGTGACAGAGGTTTAAGAGTCAAAGATGAGACCAAGTTCATTTTTTGTTGTTGTTTTTTTGTTTATTTGTTGTGTTTTGTTGACTTAGGAGGGAGAACTCAAGGAGGAGCAGATTTTAGTCTAAGATCTGCTAAGCTCGAAAAACCAGTTATGTATCTGAGCAAAGATATTAATAAAAGAGACATCATGAAAAAGACTCCTTGACCAAACTTAATCTGTGCCCACTTCCTTCTTCCTGGGTTTGGATACCACTCCTGGTCCTAAATTCTTTGGATGTAGAGATATTGGTAGCTTTATGGGTTTAACCTCGATGTGCTGCATTTTCCTCTGTGATTTCCCTGTTTTCTTTATCAAATCCTCAAATCATCCAAATTTCAGGGAGCAGTATGTGAATTATGATTGGACTCATGTGATACAGTAAATGATACTGAATGTGGCCCCAGGAAGCAGGCCCTCCAAATAGAATTTTTGGATTAGCATGGACATATATTAAAGGAGCTCAGAGATAATTACCTGCTTAGAGAAGTGAAACATATGAACATAGGCTGTCTGTGATATGCACTATAATAATGGTCAATGAAATGATCAACACTGGTAACATGGTAGCAAGTTGAGGTCAACGTATAGTGAGAGCAGGTAACTATGATACTTAGTTTTTATGTTAAAAGTATTGTTTATGAACTTTTTAGTGTCACTAGGTTTCTTAGGAAGGTACTAAAGTGTATATCTAGGCAATAGGGAAATTAAAAGTTATGGATATATAATTAAGAACCTCCATGAAAACTTATTGTGTTTTATTTTATTTTTGTTTTATTTTATTTTATTTTAAGATTTTATTTATTTCCAGAGAGAGAGAGAGTGCAAGCAGGGGGAGTGGCAGGCAGAGGGAAAAGCAGGCTCCCCGCTGAGCAAGGAGCCTGATATGGGAGTGGATCCCAGCACACTGGGATCATGACCTGAGCCTAAAGCAGACACTTAACTGACTAAACCACCTAGGCATCCCTCCATGAAAATTTTAAAGGCGTTCTTTGTCTTCTATAATAGCTGGGAATGTCAGACTAAATCTGAGAGTAAGAAATAGTGTTGATTGCCAATTAAATGCTCCACACTCTCCCTCCAAATCTCCTATGCTAAAATAAGGACACCGTAGGGAAGGAATAGGACCCTGAAACATGGGATAAGGAAATTTAGGTGGACATAGATAAGGCAAAGAATATGGAACTACAAATTCCCCTAAACCTCTTACCACTGGAGGCAGACATCCATCCTCTTCTGTACTAAAAGCCTTTCTGTAATTTCATTTGGAAAAGTTACTGCAAAAGTTCAAGCTTATTTCCTCTGAATCTACCATCACAGTTCCTATTGCCTATAAGCCTTACTGATAGTTATCGTGGGATGGCCTGGCAGGAAAGGTAATGCCGTAGTGAAGACAGCCTAAAGGCCTTCACAAATCTATTTCTCAGCAGTGTGACGTGTTTAAGTGGGGAATATGATAAGGATAATTGAGCAAGTTGGACAAAATATTCTTATGTGTTCAGTTAGTACTATTCCTGGCCACGGGTCTACTTTATTCAGGGTTTTGGATTTAATGGGTTGTCTTGAACATCTGGAATAGAAATAATTAGTCCTCTATGTTAGTTAATTAGTCTACTATGTTAGATAATTAAGGTCTGGCTGGACTCAATATGACAGTTGATGAGGTAAAAATTTGGAACTTTCCTGGAACACTGTAGAAGAGAGCCCTGAGGCTCAGGCAATGGTTCCCCTCTCCTTAATCATTATCCTGCCCCCACCTGCAGGGTATGGAGAGACTATTTACAAAACTATTTTTAAGGTGGAGGAAAACTATAGGGAATGTTGCAATA
This sequence comes from Potos flavus, assembly GCA_028534135.1. Lineage (NCBI taxonomy): Eukaryota > Metazoa > Chordata > Mammalia > Carnivora > Procyonidae > Potos > Potos flavus. The sequence continues at coordinate 86,195,265 of CM052900.1, read as the reverse complement.
TCCTGCTGGTGGTAACAAAGGAAGTATTACCACCTCTGAGGCCACAGGGAAATGTGTTTCTTTGAAGCAAGAATTAAATAACGAAATGTAAAGCACCAAATGAAGACTTTTTATTTTTTAAGTGAGCTGGCTTGTAACAAGCTAGATAAGCTTGTAATGAGATATTTTGATAGGAATTACTTGATCGTGGAAATTATAATTGCATTAGAATGTATCACCTCTGCATTCAGCACTTGGTTTCTAAGAGCATGGTTTCTCTTTCATCCCAGACCTCCCCCCCAACTTCAACTTACAGAAGATATTTGGTTTATAAACTTCATTTTTTTCATTTTTCCTTTTGACTTTTATTTCTAAATCTGTATCTAAAATCATATCTAAAATGGGGATAATAATAGTCCCTACTACATAAGGTGCTTATAAGGATTAAAAGACATAACTGTAAAACACTTAGAACACAATAAATCTTAACTCTTAAACACAATAAACTCTTAAAACACAATAAATCTTAACTCTTATTAGCACTAATAGGATTCTGTCTATTACAAATGGTGCAGAGTCAGCTAGATCAGTCCTCTGACTTTCACCTGAATATATCATTTCACTTTTATCTCCACATTTATATTTATATTGCAATCTATGTCTTAAATAAAATCATATTTAGCTTTCTATATCTAAGTAAATTAGCTTGAAGTCAACTAATTAGCACTTATGTTACTCATTTGGCATCTTAATTATATATATATTTATTATTGCTAAAGTGATTTATGTATATATGGCTGTTACCTGCTAAAGAAAACCAGAGCTCAACAGTAGTTTAAAGTGGTAAAAAGCAGATTTTGTTCAGGAACTATTATAATAAGAGAAAGAGACCTCAGTGCAGAAGTAGACTCAGTTCCAAATACAGCATGGACTAATGGGGAGATAGCCAGGCAAAGTGGGGACCAGTGAGTGGAAAATTATTAAGAGGAAATAGCAAGAGTAGGGGATGTTCTGGCTAAAGAAACCTAATAGGATTCTTGCTGAAGGCAGGGCAGGGTGATCAGATATCACTTAGGAGATGGTGGGAGATGAGAAGTTGAGGTGGCAGATTCTGGTTAAACTGACTTAGCAGGATTCATGCTAAATTTGGGTGATAAAAGTCCTACAAGAACAGATGCCAAGGTTAAGGCTTAGAGGCCTGACTAAAGTTAGGTCAGGGAAAGTGTCCCTCCTCTTGTTGAGTAAAGGAGAGGCATTCTTCCATCCCTTGAATAATATAAGTCCATTTCTCATTCAGTCTTCTTCTATTGATTAACAGTCAGCTGAACCATCTATTGGTACTTTGCATTAGAAGTTATTTGCTGAATGGTGCAAACAGTCAGGCATTTAATGAGGAGAGTTTCTATGAAATGAAAGAAAAACAAAGACTAGTAGTTAAGCATATAGTATCTGAGTCCATAGGGCAGTCAGTTAGGGAGATTTCTAGATGTTGGTCTGGAAGCATCTTTACATAGTGGAGTGAAGACACAGTGGCAATCCCATGGACTTCCTGGTTTGCAGTGTAAATGTATTTAATGATGGCATTGGGGGTTACAGTGAACTTTCTGAACATCCCGCACAGCAACAGGCATAAATGTTGCCCATACATGTTATGTTGTGCTGGTATTTTGAAGTTATATCAAGTAATCCAGCCGCAGCTCTCAAGATTTAAGGAAAAGGGCAATTTTCATTCCTAGGGATGTCAAGTCCTGGGAGTGGGTGAAAAATTGGCAATGTTAATTGCTAACAAAATGCATAAAGGCAGGATCCAGTCCAGTTTACAGGTAAACAAAAAAGTAGGAAGAAAAATGGAGTTTACTTACAGGTGAAAAATAGCTCAAAGACAGTAAACAAGATTATAACCAAATAACCCATCAGGGTGTTTACAGTTCTCCAGTGAAACATAAACTTTTTCTCTCCAGTCACCTCCCTTTTGATTTTCCATCACAAGAAAAATTAAAAAATAAAGTGTGGTCTTATTAGATTTGGTCTTATTATTTACATAAGCACAGCAAGAATGGTAATTGATCACATAGACCTTTATGAGTTTGCTTTTTTTCATAAGGGATCTCAAATTAGATTTTTTAAAGCTTCTTGAGGCATGGGACACCACACCAAAGACTTTCCATCAGATGTTTCCTGCATTATTTATAGATTTGGAGGAATTCCTCTCTTCTTAAGGTTCTTAGGTGTCCTAAAGGTCCTGGGCCATCCAGGAAGTAAACTTCCTTACTCACCTGTGAGGCTAGAAAACCTATAAGCCAAATGCCAGGCAAGTTGTTCCAAGAGTACTTTGTAAGCATTGGTTCCATAAAGTCAACTTTAGTTCCTTAAAACTGTCTGGTCATATTTGATTCTATGCATCATTCTCAAATATGTCATTCCAGTTAGAGCCTGGTGATATATAACCGATGTATCCAATTATGTTTTGTTACAAGGAGAATAGATTCTTATAGAATCTCAAGTAATTATTGCTGTGAAAATAAGACTACTCCACAACAGTTCCCAAATTCTGGAGGGATCAGGTATGGAAAAAAAGTTAAATATTTCATTTTTATTTACAAAAGTATATCTACTGTCATATTGTGAGTTATAGATAGCTTGAGAGAAAAGGGAAAAGAGTTCTCGATATAAAGAATATAGAACATTAAAGAGCTAACAGTGTTCGAGACAAAAATTGTAATTATTATTTTTTAGCCCATTCAGTCCCATGTAATTTACTTTTGTTCTGCTTCGTCTTGAGTTAGCAGTTTTATGAACTTATTATCCTCTCCACTAGAGTTCTGGAAATCTTTGCTCAGTCCATCAGTATGCTCTTAATGTTATTTAAGCAAAGTTATCAGAAGCTTTACCCCAAAACCCTTGTCATAATCCTTTCCATAGGTCTCTGAGACAGTCATTTTTTTGTTGAAGATGGAGCATTCTGTCCTATAACCCATTACAAATGCAGTCAGAGAAAAAATAAAGACAAAATAGCATGGTAAAAAATCTGAGAGTTGACAAAGAACTCTGGTTATTTCTGTGGCACAAACACTTTAAAATAATAACTGGAATTATGACTTACAATATTATACAAGACCTATCATGAACAGTGAGGGTAATGACAAATTTCTATGAAGTTCATATGATTTCTAAAATACTTACATTAACAATATTTACCATGCATATATAACATGGTGTAGGTTAAGACATTTCTTTTTATTTTGTAATGTCTTTTTATGTAATTCAACATATCAAATAAATGAGTTAGTTTAGTATCTTTTTACAACGTGAGAGAACAAATCCTTTGAGATTTTCCAAGAACCCCCTGGGAAATCTCAAGGTCAGTTTGAGAACAAGAAGATTTAATTTAGAATTTGATTTTGGGAAGTTGTTAAAAATGTCAAAAGGTTTGAATACTTGATTAAATAGAATCAGAGATCATTATGAATCAATACTTAGGTTCTCTTAAATATTTGAAGACATGATAAAGATTAACATAGAGTACAGGAGATTATTTGGATAAGACACAAAATCCTAGATTCTATGCAGTTACTTAAAAGGTAAAGAAAGGCCTTTTATAATCTAATAAAAGTGGGCCAATAATACAAGAAAACTTTGTTGCTTTAACTGAGAAAAATAACTCTAATTTTGCATCACCATGCTATTGAACTCATTTTTTTAAACCTTATACAAAAATCCATCCAATCTTAGCCAGTTTTGACTATATAGGTAAGATTACTTTTCCAAGATCTTTTTCCCACAAACCGTCTACAACTTTTTTTTTTTTTTTATTCATTACTGTTTTGTTTTGTTTTTCTTCTTTTCCTATATTTTCTCTTTCTCATTCTGGAACAAACCATTAGTAGCTTCTTTTTTTTTTTTTCCCCTTTACAGAGAACTCTAGGAAGTAGACAATTGTGGAATGTCTGTCACTTATTAGGATTCTGTAGCAAACTAGTACATTTTATGAATATAGCCATCACAATTTTTATAGGTGTATGCTTCCTCATGATACAATTTCTCAAGGTGGGAAAAAGAACGTATTTATTAACACAACCAAATATATTCAGCTTCTTCTATATCATATAAAAATAAAAAAACAGAAGCATACAAACTTAAACTTATGCTTAGCAGTGAGTGTTTAAGTAGTGCTTTTTACTTAGAATTATCTAAATATTTAGTGAATATTTCTCGCTTAACTTAATTTAGCAGAGGTCTAATGTTTCAAGTTACCAAAAAGGACTTTGGAAACTATTCTCACACACACATATTAAAATATTAAACAAATGTAGTCATCATTTCAAGTTATTTCCTTGTTAACTATTTTTACAGAACATGAATTTAGGCAAGTATGATTAAAACAAAAAATGTAAAAACTTACAAAATGCATGTTTATATTATACTTAATACTAGCTGATAACTCAGAAGACATAACTGTTTTTATTAAACCAACAATACTAAACTAATCTTATTTGCAAAGATTTACCCAAGCTACATGAACTTTAAAAGCATTTGAGTTAGATTCTATATTTCTGGGAGTTTTAGCAATATTTAATTAATATCAGTGCTCATTTATCTCTAAGCTAATTTGAACTCACTCCTTTAAAGGATTTTATAACTTAAGTTGGTAATACGTTCCAGAAGTAGAAAAATACTACATATATATTGCATTCCTATATAAACATACATAAACATACATACAGACAGGCACAGAGATGATATTTCTTTTTTCTAAAATTTTAGCTGTATGTCAGACAAACATAGTAATATATTCATTTATGTTCTTCTTTATATGTGTATCTGAATTGTGTTCATGGAAAATTACCTGTTAAGATATCTATTCAATATGAATGCTAAAGCTTTTTATCAGTATTTACGGAAGAGGCTTTCAAAATTTTCATCTTCTCTAATATGTAAACTGATGTAGTATGTGGATTATGTTTTAGGTGGGAGACTGAAGGGGCATCGAACAGCCGTCAGGGTATTTCCAAAGACCATATGAATGAAAAAAATATTCAGTATGTTTCTAATCAGCTCCATTTATTTATTTGCTTTGTTTCAGAATTTCTTTTCCTTTAGTGCCTACGGTTCACTTCTTGTTCAAGCTGATTTGAAGGTAGACCAGATGCAGAGTGGTGGGCAGCGAAGCAAAGTTTATTGAGTGATAATACAAAGCTCCTGAAGAGGAAGGAGACCCAAGAGGGTTGCCTTTGGAGTTTCTAAGTCTAGGGGTTTTTATGAGAATGTTGGCAGGCTGTTTTAATCTGATTAAGCCTCCATGCACCTGTCACCCAATTAGGTTTTGGTCCGGGCACTCATCTACCTTTAGGTAGTGGTTCACATGGGAAAGGGAGGAGAGCTCCTTCGAGGGTGGTGTAGAATAACAGGATGGGGTCTTTTTCCTTTGAAGGGTAGTTTCCTCTTAGGATGGGCCCTAAAATGGTAAAGATGGATTATTCAGAAGCTATCGTAATAGGGCAAAAGAGACCTCAGTACAGAACTTGACTCAATTTTGAATGAATATAGACAAGTAGAGATTTACTGACAGGGAACAGAGTGATAGTCAGTGGATAGAAAATTACTAAGAGAAAACATCAGGAGTGGAGCGAGGGTCTCGTTTAAATAGACCCAACAGGATTCTTACTAAAAGTAGGCCAAGATTATCATCTATCACCTTGGGGATTAGATAGATGAGGAACTTGATTAGATGAGATATCAAGGGTGGCATATTCTGGCTAAACTGTCTTAGCAGGATTCTTGCTGAAAACAGGGCAATCAATGCAGATCTGACAAGGACATGTAACCAGGTCAAGACCTAAAAGCTTTAAAAGGAGCCTGACGAAAGTCACAGAGGAGTTATATCTCTAACTAGCTGAGAAATCATTTTTTACAAAATACCTTGTTCTCAATAAATACTTTAATAAATCAATAATAGTATATACATGCATAGGAGGGATTAGCAAACATCTGTCAATAACTCTCAACATTCACCATGTCCTTATTCCTATTGCCATTACAATGATTTTCCATAGTACCAACCTGCTGAAGAAAGGAACATACACAGAAGTGGAAAATATGGTGACTGATCCGACACAGAATATGTGTAAGGGGGAATTATCTAGCTTGAAAAAGAACTAACTTGGAGGACTTGCAGTGCCTGACGTCAAAACTCGTCATAAAACTACGGTATTTTAGAACTTATGGTATTGGTACAAGTTTAAATGAATAGAGAGAAAAAATAGGAAAACAAAAATAAAATGCATATCCAGCCCAGAAACAGATCCAACTATATATGGCAGGTGATTAATGACAAAACTATCACTGGAATGTAGTGAATGAGAGAAAAGATGGTCTTTTCAATATGTGGTCGTGGCTCATTCAGATACCAATAGGGGGAAAGAAAGAAAACATCTTGTTCAGTTTCCAGTGAGTTATAGGTCTGAATGTAAAATGCAAAACAATCAAGTTTCTAGGAGGATATAATGAACCTAGGATTAGAAAAGATTTTTGAAATAGGTTGCTGATAGTGTTCTGTATGTTAACCTGGCTGTTAGTTACAGAAGTATAACATCAAAGTAATGTGCAAAGTGTACAATGTGTCCTGTAGATATTTTATACTTTGAAACAAGTTTACAAAAAAAAGCAATAGGAGTGGAACTTCTCAGTGAAGGACTTCTGGTATTGAAATCTCACTTAACTCATTTGCTTATAATTAGAACCCTAGGGCAATAATTATTGCCATAATAATTACATATTTTCAAGAACATGGTACTTGGGAGAGGTAATTATTTTTGTTTTCAATCTGTTGTTACAATAGCCACATTGTTGTAAGTTAAACATTTAGATAATTGGTCTCTCACTCACTCTTATTTCTTCTTCGAAGCCAACTTAGCTGCACCCATCTCTTGTGCCTGCTTCTAAGTGTTCTCTGATATTTCTTAAAAAAAAAAAAAAAAATTAGTATTTATTTGAGACAGAGTGAAAGAGAGAGAGAGAGAGAGAGAGAGCACGTGCAGGAACTGGGGGGTGGAGGGGCAGAAGCAGGTTCCCCACTGAGCAGGGAGCCTGATTTGGGGTTCAATCCCAGGACCCTGGGATCATAACCTGAATCGAAGGCAGGCAGAGGCTTAACTGACTGACCTACCCAGCGCCCTCCTCTGGTATTTTTGAAGTGATAGATTCAAGTGCATGCAGATACTGTCAGGACAAATACAAATTAAAAATAAGATGCTTAATTCTCCCTGTTGAAAATAAGGGAAGAGACTCCCCTTTTGCCCTTTCCTTTGGAGCATTTTACTTTGGAAACCCTATAATTGTTAAGTGTTTTCTTTGTCTTTTGGAAATCTGTGTAACTCCCTTTAAAAGCTAAGCAAGACTTTTACAGCATTGTGACCCAGGAATGTTTTTCTCAAATCCCTCAGAACTTTGTATTTAAAGGTGATCAAGGAAGATGACTGCTCCACCTCTGCATTTCCATGAGAGGATAGAAGTTTCAATTTATGGGCACCTTACTCTAAAACTAGTTCCTGTCATAAAGATATCAATTTATTTTTCCTCTGGATAAAGCCTATTAGTAACACAGGTTGTCACCCAATTACCTGGTGAATTTAGGATGGACTACGTGTGACAAGTGATGCTGGCAAGTCCTCTTACTTAAGGACTAGTTGTAATTTATCTTGAAAACAAGTATGTGATGGGCTGCATATGCTTATCTATTTAAAGGGTGAGATTTATTTGTCTTTGCAATCTCTAGCAGATTGCCTGTGATATAGATTTCATTCTAGTTTAATGTTTAGTCAATGATACAACTGTTTCTTTCTCTTCTAATTTTGCCGAGGTTATCAAGGATGGGAGAAGATTTAGGTTTTAATTTTTTTACCAAAGAATGCATTTCGATCAAATCATTCCTTTGATAAGTCTTTTTCCTTTATTTTATACCATCAAACAGTGTGAAATAATTATTTTTTTGGTGGGGGTGGGGGGGAGGCAAATATCAGTCTAATATACACGGTCAAATACCACACATAAGTTGAAAGTTATAGCACATTACTTTTCCAAGTACATCGCTATGAAGGATACAAGCAATGTTATATTCATAACTTATTTTCACTATATTCTATGAGATTTCAAATTTTGTTTGATTTTATGAACTCTTGAATTATGAAACACTAAAGTACTGGTATCAAGAACATCATTAACAAGATATTCAGTTAGAAAAAGGCGAAGTTTGTCTTCAGGTAGAAGTAATTATGTTACTTCGAAAAAAATACAATTTTCAGGATTATGTTATGAATTATTTTTTCAAACAAACTTTTATTTTAGAATAGTTTGGCTTACTATTAGTTTGGGAAATTTTTGAAGATAATTTACAGAGTACCTACATACCACACACCCAGTTTCCTCTGTTATTGTATTATTATAGGACATATTTGTCATAATTAATGTACCAACAGTGATACGTTGTTTTTAAGTAAGTCTGTACTTTATTTAGGAATTCTTAGATTTTACCCAATGCCTTTTTTTCTGATCCAGGATATCCCATAAACTTTAATTGTCCTATCTCATTAGACAACTTTTAGCAATGTCAATGAATTCCTTTTTGTTGCTTCTCGTATTTTTAAAATAAATAAAATTATAGAATCACTTTCATTTTGTCCTTATAAAAATAAAGGAAAGTCACATCTCATATGGCTGCATCATTGCTATGGACTGAATGTTTTTATCCCCCCAAAATTCATCTGTTGGAGCCTAATCTGCAATGTGATACTATTTGGAGGTGGGGCCTTTGACAGGTAATTGCCTTTGGATGAGATAATGGGTGGGGTGGGACCCCCATAATGGGATTGGTATTATAATGGAATTATAATTAAGAGCCCAGAATTTTCTCTGTCTACCTGTGAGGACACAGTAGTAAGCTTACCATCTGTGAACCAGGAAAAAGGCTTTCACCAGAAATTAAGTCTGCTGGCACCTTGATCTTGGACTTCTAAGCCTCCAGCACTGTGAGAAATAAATGTTTCTTGCTTAAACCACCTAGTCTATGGTATTTTGTTGTAACAGTCCTAACTGGCAAAGAGAATTATCCATTCTTTTTTTACATGGTGTGTTAAATTGTCTTTACTCCAGGAACAAATTGTTAATTTTTAAAAATGGCATTTGCTACATTGTAGCAGCTCAATCTATATTAAATAAGCACAAAAATAGCAAAATTGAGATAAACTTTTATTTTGGTAAAAATGTCATTTTAATAAGGTATGACTCTTTTGTACCCTTTCACGTGGTAATAATTAAATTCATAGAATTATTATTTTAGATGTACTACATACCAAGCCAAATTGACTTATAATTACTATTGCGTCCTGATAAGTACTTTTCATTGCAACCTTCCAATTACTTCTTACTGGAAATCTTACTAAAGCATATATATTTCATTCATTATCTACATCATTACATTATTAACCCTGATAGTTAAAATGCTTATTGAACTAAGGATAATCCTTAGCTAGAAAAACATTGAGGTAGATTTTTACCTGAAATACTTTTCTAGCAAATGACTTAAGATATATTTTAGGATTTGACATGAAGGTTTTATGCTTAGTGAAATGTAAGTAGAGTCTGTTTGTTTCATAGTATTTCCTCTGAGAATACAACATTCTGACTGTTGGAGACAGAGCTCGCCATCACATACAAGGGGGAGCAGAACACATGACTCCAGAACGTGCCACTTTGGCATGTGGATTATTTCAAGCTGAAGACGAAACCCAACAGACTCAAGAGGACCTTTTAATCTCCCCCTTAACTGCCTAAAAATAATTTAGATAAAGGGCCTATACCAAAAGAGAGCTAATACCAAAGATAACTTTTTATATCAGAAAGGCTTATTTGTATGGCCTGGCAAACATTTGTTTACCAAACATGTTTTTCTCATTTTCCTGAGATTTGTCTTCCTCCCCTTTGAGACCCCAGGCCCCCATGTCCTTCTCTTTAGCTCAGAATGGTATATAATCCACAACTACCTACTGCCAGGGAAACTCTCATGTCTTTGTAGGGCTTCTGTATAGACAAAATTAAATTTGTTTTTTTCCCTGTTAATCTGTCTCATGTCAATTTAAGTATTAGACCAGCCAAAGAACATAGAAGGGAAGAGGGGAAACGTTTTTCTCACCTATGCATATTTGGTGTGCTTACTTACATTTCACTTGCAGGTAGGCTGGAGCCATGTTACTCATTTTGGCCAAGAGACTGTGAGTGGAAGAATGGAAATATATAGTAATGCTGATTAATTAATTTGTCTGCTTCATATGTGGCTCTATTAGTACAGAGTAGAAAATAATTACATATTTTCAAAAACCATAATCTGTTGATGTTATTATGTGGCTCTATTAGATAGACATAACAGATTTTGGAAAATAATTGCATATTTTCCAAAACTGTAAGTTGCCAATGTTATTAGACTAAACTATGCTGTGGTTTTGTGGTAATGAATTAACCAAGAGAACCCAGTCACACAACAAAATGCAGGTTTGTTTCTTGCCAGTGTAAAGTCAGATGTGGTTTTGCAGTTTTCCTCCTTGAAGCTACTCCATCTGAAAAACATGGCCTTAAAGGCTCTCTCTAGGAAAATAAGGCTAACTGGTGACTGCCTCAGTGTGTGAGAATGCATTCCTTCCACTTGTAGATATATTTGATATTTAAGGGCCTTCCTTACAACGCCAATACCAGCCATAAAAGCAAATTATGTTAGGAAATCTTGAGAGTGAATATTTACACCAAAGAGAAAATCGAGTGGGGTCAACTAGACCATTGGCTCAAAAGTTAGACTGAATGCATTAAATATCATCAACTCTGTTTATTTGTCTGTGGTCTCTTGGGCAATACTGTGCCTCTCTTAGACTGAGTTTCTTCATCTACAGTAATATCTAATTAATGTTATTGTTCTAAGAAATAAGTGATTCATGACCATGGCACTGTACATGGAAATAACAACCATTTAATAATTATCAGACATAAAATTGTAATTCCTATGATACTATTAAACAGGAAACATGTTAACTCGTAACCGGTTCAAAATCAAGTAAACATTTTTTAAAAAGATTTATTTATTTGAGAGAGAGAGAGAGAAAGAGCACACAGAGGGCGAGGTAGAAGGAACAGCAGACTCCCCGCTAAGCAGGGAGCCCCATGTGGGGCTTGATTCAGGACCCTGGGATCATGACCTGAGCCAAAGTCAGACACTTAATCGACTGAGCCACCTAGGTGCCCCTCAAGTAAACATTTTAAAATTAAGTTTATGAACTGTGAAGTGTGAAAAGTTGTAAAAGCTTTAAAAATGGATGGTATTACTTCATATGCCCACTTAGTCATTCAGCAGTTACTTACCAAGACCCTACTATGCTGGGGTATGCTCCCATACCACAGGGGTTTTGTGGAATAAAATAAACAAGGTCTCTGCTCTCAATAAGTTAAAAACACTACATGGGGGAGACAGAATTATGGAAATAAGCACTGGAATGAGAAATATTCCATTAGTTTGTTAAGGACATTGAAGCATTTTATGTACCCGAATGAAATAAAAAAGTGACTAATAATTGGAGAAGTGTACTTAGATTATGTAAACAAAGGACCAGTCTGCAGATTAGACCTTTTACTGAGATCTTGTGGTAGTGGTGGTGTTTTAAGTGGTATCCACGATTTTAAACTCAAATTATCCCACTGCCCTCAAACTTGGACAAATTAAATAATCCAAACAAGCGGTCATGCAGCAGGTCAAAGTGTATGGATTTGAGGAATATCCCCTCAAAACCGGCTCTCAGGCAGCCTGCACACTGCAGAGGCATCAGGGTGGAGAGACTCCTCCTCTTAAAATTTAAGGAGCTGGGAAAAGAGATCGTTGCTCTGGGCTTTTCTCCTTCAACAGGGGTGCGCAAATGGGCAACTCTGGAGCGGGGTCCGGTGGACAGGCCCAGCGCCAGCCCCCGTCCCCCAGACGGCCAGCTCACATGCGTCTCCCGCGAGAGAAATTTGTTGCAGTCCCTGCCCGGGGTTATTGCCACCTCCCGCCAGGACAGAACTGGGCGGCAACTCCCTGGAGGTGGTGCGCATGCGCGGAGCTCCACGTGTCAGGCGGACCGCAAGCTACCACTGGTGCGCGAGGCTGAGCTCGGGGGCGCCCAGGAAGGGGAGGGACTTTCCACCCAGGCCTGGGGGAAAGCAGACGCAGCTAAGTGGAGCAGCAGGCTGTGGGTGCCTCCCAGGTATGGACGGCCCGGTCCACGCAGGAGGTTGAGATTCACCAGCGGCTCCCCAAACAGCCAGCCGTCATCAGCCAGGTGGGGGGCAAAGGCCGAACCCCGCTCAGGGCAGAGGTCCTGGTTCCACTGCTCCATTGGGAACAGAAGTCCTGCAGGAGCCCCACCGCCTCTGGGCCGAAGCCGAGGAGGCCTCTGAAGCCATCAGTCTTTAGCTTCTATTAACAAAAATTGACTTTGGGAAGGTAGTCCTGCTTCCCCCATCCAGACTGCGGGAGCTTCCAGGGCTTAAGGACCATCAGCTGCGCCATCTTTGCTTTTTTCTCCCGGGTCACGAAGGCTTCCTTATCAGCATCACACCTGGGAATGGTGAGGCCCAGCCTTTAAAGTCAGATTTTGGTTGCCGTGGCAGATCTCCTCGGCGCTGGCGCTCACGGATCAAGCTCAAGTCCTTGCAGCAGCATTCCCAAAGGACCTCCGGGGCTGCCGCCGCAGCCAGAACAACAATGTGACGACAACATTACAGGAAGAGCAAATAGTAAGTACAGAAACCCCAGGGGGAGAATGAGATTGATGTGCACAGGTACAGAAAGAAAGCCAGTGTGGCCAGAGGTTAGGGATTAAAGGGAATGGTAAAAGAAATGTACAGAGACTCAGACAGAGACCAGATTATGTAATATCTTATAGACCACAGTAAGGAATTTGGGTTTTCTTTTTGTTGGTTTGGAAAGCTGTTGGAGAGTTTCAAGCAGGGGAGGCATATACTCTGAGTGGCTTGCTTCCTGTGTGGAGAATGTGCTGTAGAAGATACTCATTAGTGAAACGGTATCAAGATAGTACCTACCTCAGAAATTTGTTACAAGTATTTAATGAGTGAATACATGTAAAACTCTTAGAATACTACCTAAGCACTACAAAAGTGTGTTAAATAAAAAAAATAAATAAATAAGGGTTTATTCAAAGTTGTTTTCAGAATTACGAATGCAAAGGTGCTTGTGATTGTTTAAAAATAAAACAAAAGTATTTCAAACAGAGTATAAATAGGATAGATTATCTTTTGGGTAGGGAATGACTGAGTATATCCTATCTGATTATTGAACTCATTCTTTCTTCAGCCCTAGTTCTGTGATTATCTGTTGTAGAAAAATTTGTAAGCCCATTCTTTGACTTTAATAGTTCTTATACCCAGATTTGAATTAAAATAACTGAGGATAAATTGTTAGGGTAGGTATTCTCTTTTTTTTAAAGTGTCTCACAGTACCTACCAAGGTTCCCTATATGTAGATGGCCATCCAAAATGGCTGGCATTTAGAAGGAAGACATTGAAATTGAACAGTATTAAAGAATGTAAATATCTGAGGACTGTGAGCATTAAGTGGAAGATTAGAGGGAAAAAATAAGAACAGAGGTAAGTCATTTTTGTAAAAGTAAGACATTTAGCAATTAGTTGTACAGATACTGTATCTGAAGACACTCTTATATTGAAATAAAAGAGTTTTCTAATCAGGTCAATTTTAAGCACTCTTATAAACCAATTAAACAATAAAGTCAACAGACATATAGAAAAATTGAGCTAATCACATATTCTGATAAATCTTCTAAAAGCTCTTGAAAATGATATGTTCACAAAGCCCACGGATGACTTTCATTAATTCAAATGGAAATTTTGCCGACAGTGTACATCAAGTGGAGATAAAATTCTTTTTATGTTCAACTCTATAAATTCTGTACTGTACATTGTTTTGATGTATGATATAAAGTATGGATTCATAATGCACAAAACTTTAACAGATGAAAAGAATAACTGAAGCTTAACACTTCCACTTCCTTAAACAAAAAGGTGAATATAATGGAGAGAAAGAAGTACGCGTGTTTTACACATAGTCAAGGAGAACGTGTGTGAAGTTTTATATAGTGAAAGACAGCTGTGCTGAAAGAGGCAGCCTGGAGCTTTCTTCCAGGGAATTTTTTTTTTTTTTCCCCAGCTGCTTAATACTGAAAGCTTTCTGAGGTACTCACTGTTCTCTGTATATATAGTGAAGAGAAGGGTTTTGTTTGTTTCTTTTGTTTTTTGTTGTTTTTAGTTTTTTGGAATTTCCCAACTCTTACAGACTGATGATGGTTTGAGAATAGCTTGGAGCTTAAAGCTTCTGACTGGTCTCTTGTGTCCTTATTGGCAGCTAGAGTGATCCAGAGACAAAAGTAAGGGCATGATACTCCTCTGCTCGGAATACTCAAATTCCTTCTATCAGATTCAGGATGAAGGCCAAAGGCCTAGTGTTGGCCTGCGGAGCCCTAAATTATTCATCCCCTGTTTCCTTTCTAACTGAAGCACCATCTTCTCTACCCTCATCCCGCTCTGCTTTTTCCAACAAGTTAGGCCCAGAACTGCTTCAGCGTCACTACTGCCTGGCCTGCTTTTCCCACAGATGGAGTGCGGTTCACTGATGAATTCCTTCAGGTCTTTAAACAAATGTCACCGCAAAGACTTCCTTTAACCATTCTATTTAACTATTAAAATTAAAGCTGCCCCTTCTCCACTGTCCGGTCATTCTCTCCTGTCTTCCCTGCTTTATATCCCTTAACAGACTCAGCACCAGTAGAGTACATATTTTATTGATTTGACTGAGTATGTATGCATCTCTCTGTATGTTGTGTATGAGTCTATATTCTCCAATTACAAACGAAGATTCGTGGAAACAAGAGCTTTGTTTTGTTGTCTGAGCCATACAACCTCTATAATAATAGTTACTGGCACATTTTAAGTGCTCAGTATATATGTGGTGAATGAGTATTTGATGAATATGTGTGTATTATGTAGACATATGTATATATGTGGTGAATGAGTATTTGATGAATAAACAAGCACATGATCCTAGAAAGAAGCTGTCTTGATTTAGGGGGTAAAGTTTTATTATAATTAAATTATTAGGGGGTAAAGTTTTACTTTAAAGAAATCTAAGCCTTGTGATTCATATTTATAGAGTTTTAACAGAAAATTCTGTTTTTTTCCCTGTAATTTCTATTTCCTCTCCTATTTCTTGAATTATCATAAAATATCTGTAATAGTCATATAATGAAAAGAAATCCGAAAATGGAGTGTAGCCTCATAGGTTTATAATATTAATGCTTTTCTTTATGTCTTTTTTTTTTTTTAAGGTTTGTTTATTTTAGAAAGAGAAAGAGAGAGAGCATGAGGGGGAAGGTAAGGGGAAGGGGAGAGAGAATCTCCAGCAGACATCACACTGAGTGCAGAGTCTGACGGGGGCTCAACCTTGCTCACGACCTGAGCTGAAACCAAGAGCCAGACGCTTAACCGACTGTGCCACCAAGGCACCCCTCTTTATATCTTTCTAAAATATTATTGATTTCAGGTCCTGATCTCAGGGTTGTGACATCAAGCCTGAGCCGGGCTCCTTGCTGGGTGTGGAGCCTGCTTAATTATCTTACACATTAGGAGGGACAAAATAAATGAGATTATGAGAACGATTCTAGAAGAAAGTAAAATGGGATAAAGGGTTAAGCATTGGTAGGGGGGGCACTTTTGATAACATGAAGATAGGCATCATCTCTCAGAAGAAGATATTTTAAAAAGAGAAAGAGACAGAGTAAGCATCTCAGATATCTAAGGGAGAATATTTCAGGAATAGAAATTGACGACTGCAAGTCTAGAAAGCTCCAGACAGTTTCCGGATGTTGGGGCTGGAGGGGCACAGCTTCTATCAGCAAATGTATGAATTTTTCCCCCTCTACCATTGCATCTGTCTGTGGCCTTAGGACTTTTGACTAATACAACAATCTAAATTACAAGGATGCACAGAAGGTAAAAATTCACCGTTTTATAGTAGGGAGCTCATTATGTATAGTGCTGGGCTGGCGGGGATTAGAGAAGTGCTACAGAACAGCAGCTGGGAAATTCAGCATTTCTGCGTTATCACAATTCCTCACAGTTGCCTTTCTCCTCTTTCCTAACATGGCAATAGCTTTCTGTCTGCATAATTGTTAGAAATATATGTTTAACGACCAGTTTATGGTATAATTATTTCAGGCCAAATCCAAACAAACCTCCCCATCCACCCAATCCTCTTCCTTCAGTGCTTAGTCCATTTTTTTTCCTTCTGCTTCATTTCTGTATTCTGTTATTTCACTTCTCTATGGTCTTGGCATTTGTATGTTCACATGCACACATACACTTATAGAAATACTGTTATATTTTATTCTGCATTTCAACTTTGAACATGTCAAAAGCGACAATCACATGTTTTTATCTGTGTATGCTTGGTAATTTGCAATGTGTTTGCATTTTACCTAAAAACATAATAAATATTAGTTACTTGAAATAATGCAAGGTTAAGCATAATAAAGGCATTGAGACAGGCATGTACAAAGTAACTCTCAGAAACTGAGTTGTTCCCTTTGAGCTAAAGGTTAAAACATGCGAACAGCAATAATAATGATCATCGTCCTACTTTGCTTTGCTTTTATGCCAACTATTGCTTGAAAGGACCAGTTATCTCCTTTAGTCCCCATCCCAACCTTAGGATGTTCGCACTTTTATCATCCCTATTTTACAGATAAGGACACTTCGGCATAGAAAGGCTAAACAATTTACTTAACTTCATTCATATAATAACAAGAGAAGTTAAATCCGATGACATCTGATTTCATAACCTGTATTTATAGATCTGTGCTACAAATAGGGTGGAACATTTTGCTCGAGTAACAAAATCCATATTCCAACCTGCTTAGAAATATCAAAGAAGCAAAGTGGTTTCAGGTAGAGCTGGAGTCCGTCAAAATCCTGGGGAGCCACAGTAGTCTCTGTGTGTTGGTGCTAATTTCCTCTGTGCTTTATACTCTCAGGAAGATTCTTTACGTTGTATACTTAGCTTCCAGCAGCTTCAGCCTACAGTCTAACCCCTAGCAGCAGCACTTATAAAATGGAAATGATCTTTTTCAAGGATTACCATACTTCTCCAGAAGCCCTTTTAGCTCCGGATGGTGTGATTAGGGCCAGTTGTCCCAGTCTGCACTATGGTTTCTGATATAAAAGGCTCAGATGGGTCAGCTTTCAGTCACAAGCCCACTGTGAGCTACAGGTGTGGTCAATTACTCCCTCCCCTCACCAGGTGAACACCGGAATTGAGGGCAGGGGAAAGAGAGATCTTAAAATGTGCTCTAGCCAGAAGAAGGGTCATACTGCACTGAGCAAAGAAGAGGTATATGTCTGCTGGAGGTAAATAAGCATCCATCCAAGTCATGGAAATAATTAAATGCCCAGTATAGGAGTTGGAATAATAATATTCTAGGTGTTAGGAAACTATTTATCATGGATATAAGGATCTGTTCTTAAGGAATTTTATAGTTTTATAAAGGAAAGGCAGTGAGTCTGTATTTCTTACTGTTGTATCCTGAAAATCTAGAATGGTATCTGGCACAGAGTGGCTGCATAATATATTTGCTGACTTGGAGTTAATTTAACGGACTTCAACAATAGGCAGGATAATGAAGGAGATTAATGATCAGTCCTAGTGAGACATCAGTCATAACTTTTCAATCCGATCTTTCACTTTTCTTATCCACTCTCAGAATTTTAAACTAATTTCTATATTATAACTTTATATATGCTGATAAATAATATACCTAAATCTCCAGCCTTAACTTCTTCTCTGAACCATGTATGAAACTTCCTTTTAGACTAGTTATCCCATGAGCACCTTAAATTAAGTATATATAAAACTGAGCACATTCTCAATTATCCAGAGTTTGTCTCTTTTCTTCAATATCCATTTAATAAATTGCACTACCAGGTATATCTGGGCTTAGTTACAAAAACATGAGATATAAAATCATTTCATATCTTCCTTTTATACACTTGAACAGCGTGAGCTTGTGAAAAAGTTCTGTCAACTCTGCTGCCTTATCAGTTCTCTGTGTCTTCCAAGCTTATGGATTATAATAACTTAATTAGTACCTTAATGTCTGTTGCCTGGATTACCAAAATAATTAGCTTTCAGCTTTATTGAGATATAATTGGCAAATAAAATTGTAAGATATTTAAAGTGTACAGAATGATGGTTTGATATGTGCATACATTGCAAAAGAATTTCTGCCATCTAGTTGACATATCCTCCACTTCATATAGTTACCCTTTTTAACTATACGATGGGAACATTTAAGTTCTCTCAGTAAATCTATTACACGATGCAGTGTTATAAACTGCAGTAACTATATCATACATAAGATCTTCAGACCTTATTTATGTTATAGCTGAAAGTTTGTACCCTTTTACTCACCTCTATCCCTGTTTTCCTTATCCCCACCCCCTGCCCTTGGCAACCACTTTTCTACTCTTTGTTCCTATGAGTCTGACTTTTTTTTTTTTTTCCGTTTGGAGTCTACATATAAGTGGTAACATGTAATATTTGTCTCTTTCTGTCTGGCTTATTTTAATTAGCATAATGCTATTTATGTTTTGTGGGTTTTTTGTGTGTTTCTGTGAACCTTCCAGGTTTATCCATGCTGTCACAAATGACAGGATTTCCTTCTTGTTTAAGGTTGGATTATCTATCTATCTCCCATGTGCCATATATATGTGTCTGTGTGTGTGTGTATATATATATGTGTTTCCTCTGTACTTTATGCTCAGGCAGCCCCCTTTCTCAGTCTTGACAGAGTGATCTTCTGTAGTAAATGAACCGCATCAGTCAGCCTGCGCTGAGCTCTGGGTTGCCTCTCAAACTTTGTAATTGTCCAAACTACATTCTTTGTTCTTAGTGGCTCACAGTAGTTGAGGATATGCTGAGACCCTAAGTGTCCCAAGGGGGAAGATCGAATTCAGCTCAGTGCAGACTAATTGGAAGTCAGATCCTCAGGCAGCAGCTGAGAATGTACGTAGCTAAGTCCCTTCGATGGAGAACCTGGGAGACGGTCACTCGTGCTGCTACTTCTGCCCTGGGCCAGGGTATAAAGCTGGGGGTGGTGGGAAGGCAGAGAGGGGAGTGTACCTGTGCCAGTTAGGAGCTGCTTCTTTGCTACAGTCCTGTGAAACTTGTGAACGGAAGCCCCCATTGGCTTCCAGACCAGCTGATATGGAGACCCATCTCTTGGCAGCAGCTGCAAAAGCTGGCAGAGAGATATCCCAAGGCCCTTTCAGGGAGATACTGGTGTCTTGTAGTGTGGTACAGGGAGATGGCTAGGGAGGGGTCCCTTGGTTTCTTCATTTTCTGAGAGGATCAGAGACAGACTCTAGATTCGTGCTAAATTAGAAGCCTGACCCTTAAGCAGTAATATGTAAAGTATGCAGATGGGATATTCACAATGGAATATTACTCAGCCATCAAAAAGAAGAAATCTTGCTATTTGCAGTGACGTGGATGGAGCTAGAGTATATTATGTTAAGTGAAATAAGTTAGTCAGAAAGACAAATACCATATGATTTCACCTATGTGTGGAATTTGAGAAAAAAAACAGATGAACATAGGGGAAGAGAGGAGAAAAGAGGGAAGCAAACCATAAGAGACTCTTTTTTTTAAGGACTGTATTTATTTGTGAGAGAGAGGTATATATAGAGAGAGAGCACAAGCAGGGGGAGCAGGAGGCAGAGGGAGAAGCAGACTCCCTGCTGTTCAAGGAGCCCGATTCGGAACTTGATCCTAGGACCCTGGGATCATGACTTGAGCCAAAGGCAAATGCTTAACAGCCTGAACCACCCAGGCGTCCCAAACCATAAGAGACTGTTAATTACAAAGAACAAACTGAGGGTTGCTGGAGGGGAGGTGGGCAGGGAATGAGCTCAATGTGTGATGGGTATTAAGGAGGGCACTTGTGTTGAGTATGGAGTGTTGTATGTAAGTGATGAATCACTAAACTCTACTCCTGAAACCAATCTTACATTATATGTTAACTAATAGAATTTAAATAAAAATGTGGGGAAAAAAGAATGCAGCCGGTCCTCTTTCAGGGAAAGGCTGGGAGATGAGCATTATTGTCTGTTTCTTCTTAGTTGAGCCCTGAGGAGATAATAGTTAAGAACTCCTTAGTTTACTCTGAGCAACAGACTGAGGGTTTTGGAGGGGTGGGGGTGGGGGGTGGTGAGCCTGGTGGTGGGTATTGAGGAGGGCACGTATTGCCCGGAGCACTGGGTGTGGTACATGAACAATGAATCTTGTAACACTGAAAAAATAAAATAAAAGTATTTGGGGGGGGAAAGAACTTCTTAGTTTGCTACGGCCCTTTAGGTCTCATGAATGGAAACCCTATTAACTATCAGAGTGAGGCAGTCTGGGGACCCATCCCTTGGGGAGCAGCCATAAAACCTGGGGCCAGGGTTGAAGTTTATAGTGAGAATGTCTCTCCGCCTCTTCTCCCCTTTTTGATATATTTTCTTGCTTGCTCACTGTGGAGGAGTCATTCAGTGAGTTTCTGGATTTCTTTCGGAGGTAGTTGCCTGGTGTGTAGCTGTGTATTTGATGTGTCCACAAGAGGAAGGAAATTCTGGAGCCTCCTACGTCACCATCTTGGTTTATCTCCCTCCAATAAATCCTCAAAATTATTTTCTTGCTGTTCCTTCTTCAGCTAGAATGTCATACTCTCAAATCCTCCTGTTTTTTTCCTTCCAATTTTATTTTTCATTCAGAATAGAGTTAATGGTCCTCTATTTATTTATTTGTTTGTTAGTTTGTTTATTTATTTATTTAATGTATTCATTTGAGAGAGAGAGTACAAGCAGGGGGAGTGGCAGAGGGAGAGGGAGAGCAGACTCTCTGCTGACGAGGAAGCCTGATGCGGGGCCCCATCCCAGGACTTGGAGATCATGACCTGAGCTGAAGGCAGACACTTAATTGGCTGAGCCATCCAGGCAGCCCTTAATGGTCATCCATTTAAATGATGTTTTAACATATATCTGAGTCCTTCTCCCTTTACCTACTTCCCAGATCCCAGCCTAAGGGAGCTTATCCCACCTGCTTTCTCTTCCGTGGATTTCTTATTAGACAGGCTAGAAAATTGTGGTTCTTTTCCTAATATTTTATATTTAGACATATAGATCACATGAAGAGGACATTTAGGGAACATGATGTAGGGGAAAATCCAGCACTGTTGAGCAATGGGTAAAATGGTTACTAGACTCTAGTTAGAGTGGCTGGTTCCCTGTTCTATGGCTCTGTGTTGTGGTAATATTATCTAATTCTTGTGGAGAATGGTAAGGGGAAGGTAAATGAATTCTGGAGAATCAGAGTGAGATAGAATTTTGTTAGTATGTAGAAATTACAGTTGGATACAGTAAGTCAAAGATGGCTCTGAATCTTTTAGACCAAAGTCAAGAGTAAATACTGGGTGTCCAGTAAGCAAACCCAGACTTAGTAAGGGGAGATAGTCAAAAGCATTATTGAATGGAGGAGGAAGGGACTGTTGAAATGGGGTGGGGGAGGACTGTTGCCTTAGAGAGAACACTGAAATAAGCTCTGCAAATGTCTGAAGGGTTGGGAAAAAAATGGGTTTTCTTTTCTAGAGAGAGCTGAACAAGGCTAGATGAACTGAGTGTGGGAAAGTGGGATGAGAGAAATGGCATGATTCGATAGTAGATCAGAGCATGTTTTACCAGGCAGTGAATCTATTTTTGGAAGAGGCCTTTAAGAAGTGTATGTTGGCTCAGGATGAGGGTGGGACGAAACCAGGGATCTGGAGAAAGAATCTTAATCATTGTTTTGTTAATAATCATTTTGTTCTGATTAAACAGTAGGGACCGAGTATTTAAGTTAATCATTTGTGAAGCAGCGTTATGGAGATTTGGATGGTCTGTGTCTGGCCTTACCACAGATAAACAATGAGGGGCCTCTTTGGGTTTCATCTCAGTCATATGGGGAGGGATGGTCTGTGCAGTAAGCCATTTCCTGGAACACAAAATCTGGAAGAATTTCTTAATACTTCCTATTTTCTAGCATCACAGGGCTTGAACAAAGTTCAACATGGCCAATGGACAAACAGAAGAGAGGGTCCAAATTAGGATAAAAAAGTCCACCTTGGTACTGTTATCTTAATAAATGCGTACTGTAGATGGTTGGTGAAATAAAGCTCATTTGGAAAGAGAGGGATAAAAATATCTAAAGCTATTACTTAGGCCTGAAAATAATTTGTACAGTTTTTTCTTGAATGAGTGAATGGACAAAAGAATAAAAATGAGTAATATCACCACTACTGACTCTAGTCTATAAAGAAAAAAAAATGCCCATTTGACATTTTTTCTTAGACACTGAATAGATATCTCAAAGGGATTCTCAATTCTAGTCATTCTCCCACTGTCTTCCAGTAAAAAAGAAAAAAAAAAAGTAAAACTGGTTTTCCGGTATTTTCAGATTAGTAAAACAGACCACTGTTCACCAGTTTTTCATGCCCAAAGGTAAGCATTATCCTTGCTTCTTTTCTACCCTATATTTAATCTAACAACAAGTACTTTAGAGACTATCTTCAAATATATCCTGAATTTAATTACTTCTGTTCACTTTTTTTTTCTTTTTTTGTTACCGCCTTGGTTCACACCATCATCTATTACCAGCACTACCCTAGTAACTAACTGGTTGATTTGCTTCCAAGTTGGTTGCCTTAGACTATTTTCCAGGCAGCAGCCAGAATGATCTTCTAAGAAGTTTAATCACATCATTCCCTGTTTTAAACCGATTTATAACTTCCCACTGCTCTCAGAATAAAATTAAACCTCTTATTATGGCCTAAGAAGCTTTACATAATCTTTGCCTATGTAACTGTGGGGCCTGCTGTCTTGCATTGTTGTTCTTGCTCACTAAACTTTATCCCGTTTGACCTCCTAACAACTAATTGCGGGTGTATAGCCTGTAGCCTTGCTCTTCTCTCTGTCCAGTACATATTTCTCCAGATTTCTCTTTCTTTTGTGTGTTTTTTTCTCTTTTACACAATCATGCATCACTGATCATTCCAGCATTCACAGAATCCCCTTAACCTTTTTTTAATTTTTTTTTTTTTTTATAGATTGCATCACTGTCTTCTCACCTATAAAATAGAACACACAGGGTATCTACATTAAGATGATAACTAAATGCAGTAATAACCAAAAAAAGCATTCAGGATCTTTCTTAGCACATGATGGTATTCATCATCATTGCCATCTTCAACATCACACCTACAAAATTATTTTACTAATTTATATGCAGTGTTGAATACAATCTCTCTTAGAATGAAGTCCTATGATGGGGAAAGACTTTGGCTTATCTACCCTTTATTACAAAAAGTACAATGTCAGGTGTGCAGTGGGGAGTCAGTAAATACTTACTGGATGATTTGTGTAAGAATTATCATCTAAACAGTATCTCTTATCAACGCTTCTAGTTTTCAAGAGGTGGAGGTATTCGCATGTCACTCAGGTGGTGGTATTTATGTTAGGAGAACACAGGAAAGTGAAGGAGAGAAAAAACCAACACTGTATCAAAAGGGCAAGATATCAAAGAGCACTGGAAAATCATTTATCACCATTCAGAACATAAAAGTAGCTCCGGTGACCCATAAGCAACTCTAATGACCCAGACAGTAGATATAGTAAGCCAGTAATTTTGTTGTTGCCTTTGAATCAGACATCTATTGCTTTTTGGTCTAGTAACCTGCCACAGTCATGACTCTTTCCTCCCTTGTCTCTTGTGATTTCTACGTTCAGCACTTTCTTAACCGTGTTTCTCCTTTCACTGTGTTATCTATTTAGCCGTGTGTTTAAACTCTCCATTATAGATTTGATTGCATAATGATCATCTGTGGTAGATGACGACATTTTTGGTTGTCTACTTCATAGTCATCACTCATATTTCTTGCTAACAGAAGCCTTGTTTTGTTTAGGTACCCGTGGTCAGTTCTGGTGATGATTCATGATTGCTGTAGTTTAGTTATGCTTATCTGACTCCCAGTGAAATAGAATGTGAGTGAGAAATTAGGGGTTGCCTATTAGAGAGCTCCTGAAAAAGGTTTTGTTTTCTAATAAAAATTGATAATGTCATGAGAAAACACTTTAGCTCCTGTTCGCTTCCATTTCATGCCCCATGCTGTCTTGGGACCACATAATGCCTGAAATTGTGACAGCCATCTTAGAACTGTGAAGTTTGACGCCTAAGATCTAAAGATAATATGCTGAGGAAGGTGTCATGTAGCGATGTAGTTATGCCTTCAGTGCTGTTCTTAAGCAGCTGTGCTGCTCAAGTAACTACTTAAGTGAATAATACAATTCCTTGTGGTTCAAGCCACTTATGGCCAATTTTTGTTACTTCCGGCTGGACAAATCCTGATCCACTACCCATGGATGATAGTATTAATGAAGTGATTTATGTACAGAGGACACCAAAGCATCATGGAGTGCCTCTAATTTCTAGGAGAAATACTTGGTCTAGCATGTTGTGTCTATGGCACTGGAGTCACAAGATTCGAAGCATAGCCAGTAATGGATAGAGGACTGTAACCTTTATTCTCAGAAGATGAGGTGGGAAGAACAGGGTCCGAGAGCTACTCCTTATATTCATTCCCAAGGCATTTTGCCATTTTATTTTTAAAAAGTGGAAGAATCAACTTTTTATATAAGACCCACAGCTGATCACAAAACAGTGTAGATGTGTTACATACCTCTGACTAAATCTTTGTCCTGTGTTTCCTTGCCTCATGCTCCCTTACCCAACTTTTATATGAGCTTCCAGTGGGAGAAGATGACTCAGAACTTTTGTTGCATAGAAGAAAAGTAAATGTTAAAAAGGTGGTAGGTAATTAAGGAGATACAGCTTATTGGGTGCAAAATAGAGCTGTGCTCTCACCTCAAAGCCTAGAGTGCAAGTATTAGAACATAACGCAGAGTAATTAATGGACAGTGTTATATACATTTATAATTTTGTATTTTTTAAACAAATCAATATAAGGCTAGTCATAAAATAAAAGGCTAGTCATCTGCTCTATACCTAAATACACAAGTAGTTTGTTAAAGAACTCCAGAATAAGTACATGTAAAAAAGGCCAATAACTAGTCTATTCTACTTTTGAATATTTTTAAATTAACTTACTCTTTGAGTTCCCTAATGTACTCAGAGTTAATTAAATGTTACCTCTCTTCTTCATAAGTAGTAACAAAGAAGCCATTTAAAGCAAATCTGATTATTCTTTTCAATAACTCCTTCATAATGTATTTTGCTTGTGTGTCTGAATCAAGTGTTTGTGGTACTTCTTTGAAAAGAAGGAATCGCTCTCCAGCTAAACTGAATTATTAGCATTTCCAACAACTGTATTTTTAAAGTATGTCAGAAAGTGACATAAAAGTACTAGTTACAGTCAGTCATGAAGCCACATTATAAAGTGGCCTATCACATTTCAAACCTTGCATTTTGTCATTCTTAGAAGTAGTCTTCTTCTTCCGAAAGAGGAGGTGGGGGGAATCTATCACTAAAAATGACATGAATCTCAGATACTGCTGACAGAAGGAACCTGTCACCTCATCCCTGTAGTGCTGTAGGCTGCTGAGGGTTTGTTGAAAGATCCCAGTGACAGTGGAAAATTCTATATCTATATACCCAGGTTTTTTTTTTTTTCTGGTTTTTTTTTGGGGGGTATATTTTAAATAATAACTCAAAATGATGTGTTATAAAGCAGTATTTCTTAATCTATGATAAATACTTAGAAGGAAATATCATATATGAATATATACTACATATGATAATTTATTAACATATATCTATAAAGCTTTAGGAAATGGCTAATTCCAAGTCATTTCTGATTAAGAATACTTTTTGAAACCATCCAGGTAAAGTAAATTCATCTTCCTTTAATCAATAACTTTCTTCTTTTTGCCTCCACATCATCATACCTGTAACAGCTTAACAAATTATTACGTCGTTATATTTTACATCATCACACATACTTTACCCATTGGATCTTAAACCTATTAATTAGTTGACCTCAGCACAATTACAACATGATACTTAAGAAATCTGTTGTTTGAATCAACCTTACTTACTATACTTGTATTAGAAATAAATTATTCATGGGGCACCTGGGTGGCTCAGTTGGTTAAGCATCTGCCTTTGACTCAGGTCATGATCCCAGGGTCTTGGGATGGTGCCCCACATCAGACTCCTTCTTCTCCCTCTTCCTCGGGCCCTCTCCCTGCTCATGCTCTCTATCTAAAATAAGTAAATGCAATCTTTAAAAAAAAAATTATTCTTAAAATATGTTCTAGTGTTTTGTGGAATCGCATTATACATATAGACAAGTGCACATACAAGTATGCAACTTGATGTATTGTTAGAAACTAAAGTACAAAAATCTTAAATATACAGCGCAGTTTTTATAGATGGTTATACATGCAGTAGCCACCAAGATTGAAATACAGAACATTTCCTACAACACACAAGGCCCCTCCTATTGACTCCGATACGGCTCCAGAGCTAATCAGTTATTTTGACTTCTATACTGAAAGATAAGGTATTTTTGCGCTGTTCTTCCCCCCCCCCCGTTCTTTTTTTTTCTCACAGTGTTCTGTTTATATATTTTTTTAATATTTTTTTTTAAAGATTTTATTTATTTATTTGACAGTGAGAAAGAAAGAGATCACAAGTAGGCAGAGAGGAAGGCAGACAGAGAGGGGGAAGCAGGCTCTCTGCTGAGCAGAGAGCCCAATGCGGGGCTCGATCCCAGGACCCTGAGATCATGACCTGAGCCAAAAGCAGAGGCTTTAACCCACTGAGTCACCCAGGCACCCTGTTTATATATTTTTATATCGAGTTGCTTATGTTTATGAATTCTGTATTCTGCTATTAAACTCATTAAGCACCTAGTTGTATTTTAGTTTTAAAGTGCCCATTTGTTTTTTTAGAATCTATTTTACTTCACTGTTGAAATCCTCAATTTTAATCAGTATCTTTCCCTCTTTTCCTATACATTTTTTTCAAAGTATTAATCACAAATTTAAAAGAAAAAAAAAAAACTTCTATCTCCAGAGAATAGATTACCTATGCATTTGCTTTCTTTTTACCTCTCCGATTTTTGGTCATATTTTCCTAACATTTCACATACATCATAGTTTTTTATTATATGGCTAGACCAAAAACTACAGAAGCTGCAAAGGACATCCTCCACTGAAGAGGGTTTTCCTTTGAGGCTGAGTCTGCTCACCCCAACCAGAGCTAGGTTGGTTTAGTAAGACCCAGTCCTCCTTGTTCTTCAAGATGACCCTCCTGGTATTTTTAAGACCCTTAGTGGGTCTCTGACACATCAGATCTGTGAGACTACGAGAGTTTCAGTTCTGCCCTTAAAGATTTTGTGCTTAGCTTTTTATCCTTCTGTGCTACATGGCTTCAAAAGTCATAAAGGAAAATGTTACTTTTTTTGTGGCAAGTTCCTTCCTTCTAGTGGAACTTTGTCTCATAAGTGTTACTAGACTCTGGAGAATTTCATTCTACCTTGCCAGTTCATCCCACCAGTCTCCTAGCTGCCCCCAGAAGTTATAGTTAAGCCCAGCTATGAATTTGAGGCTCTGATGGTTGCAGTCCATCATACCAGCCCTAACCAACTGCCAAAACATCATTACTTTCTTTCCAATAGTAAAGTTTCTCCTGCCTGGGCCAAGCTGCATTTTAAGCCTATGCCAGAAATGGCAAGTGACTCCAATTTTTTTTTTTTTAAGATTTTATTTATTTATTTGACAGAGAGAGAGACAGCGAGAGAGGGAACACAAGCAGGTGGTGTGGGAGAGGGAGAAGCAGGCTTCCCGGTGAGCAGAGAGCCTGATGTGGGGCTATCCCAGGACCCTCGGATCATGACCCGAGCTGAAGGCAGATGCTTCATGACGGAGCCACCCAGACACCCCTGTGACTCCAAATTTTATATTTATCTGGTCCTCATTCATTCCACATTCCTCAGTGTTTTTAAAATAAAGTTTTAAAGCTTACTTGTCTTGTGCCATAATGATACTTTCCATATAAAGATGCACTCTTTTTCCCTTCTAACTCCTTCCACTTAAGCCCTTACCTGCTCAGAGTACTGTTTAAGAAATCCAATTTTTAGAAAGATTACAAAAGCTGTGTCATTTTTTAAAAGATTTATTTATTTATTTGTGAGAGAGAGAGAGAGAGAGAGAGGAGAGGGAAAGAGTGAGCCTGAGCTGGAGGGGCAGAGGAAGATGGAGAAAATGTCAAGCAGACTCCGCACTGAGCGTGGGGCTGATGTGGGGCTCACTCTCACGACCCTGAGATCATGACCTGAGCCGAAACCAG
The DNA here is from genome assembly GCA_028534135.1 of Potos flavus. Classification (NCBI taxonomy): domain Eukaryota; kingdom Metazoa; phylum Chordata; class Mammalia; order Carnivora; family Procyonidae; genus Potos; species Potos flavus. The sequence continues at coordinate 86,166,752 of CM052900.1, read as the reverse complement.
GAGTTGGATGCTTAACTAAGTGCATACCCAGGCACCCCAAAAGTGGGGCCTTTAAATGCCCTTGTGCATGTATATGTGTATGGTATGAAAATGATTGGAAATGGATTAAAGATCCAACAGATCAGCAAATATCACCATTTGAAGATGTTCCAAAAATGTCAGATTCAGTGTGTCAAAATTAAAGTCTTCTCCACCCCCACCACAAATTTTGCTTTTCTTCTATCTGTATTATATAGTGCCCATTGTGGCTGCATAAAGCTAGAAAGCTGAGAGATTATCTCTTTTACCTCTGACATGAAATATATAAATGAATCCTTGGATTCTCTTTGCTAAAACTGTCTCCCTGTCCTCCAGTAGGATTTAGTCCAAGTTCATTTTTTCAATTACCTTCATTACAGCAAACTCCCAGCGAATTTTCCTCTTCCAGCTCGATGCCCTTCTAATCATTCTTTCCCATAGTTGCCAGTTACATTTCTAAGAAAGAAAAGAATTATGTAACTTTTTGATTTAAACCTCTCTGAATAAATTTGTTAGTAAGTACAAATACAGTGGCTTAGCACATACGCATTTCATAATCTGATTTCTGCCTACTCTCCGGTGTTTTACACTTACCTTGTATATCCTACACTCCAGAATGTAATGGGCCCTGCAGTGTCCCAAATGCAAAATGGCACTACCACCTCTACATTTTTTTATGATGCTCTTCTCTCTACTTGGAATACCTTTAAAATTTTCTTGTCTGAATAACACCTATAGTTCCTTCAGAAGCACCCCCACATGTTTGTCTTGATGTCTCATGAGTGATAATAGAATCTCCTTTGTTGAACTTTCAAAATACCCCCAGGCATACCTATGTCATGGGTCTTATCATAGTCATTTTAAATCTTTGCAGTAAGTGTTTCTCCTGCTAGAGTGTAAATACCTTGAGAACAAGCACCTTATTTATTTGACTTTATATTCTCAAAACCTATCACCATATCTGTTACAGAGTAAAAAGTTTGTTGAGAAGAGTGAGATTATATTGAATAATCTGCAGATTGTTTTATTGTGCCTTTATTCTTCCCCCATATTACAGTTTTAAATCAGGAGTATAGGCATATTACTCTCAGGAAGACAACTTATTAGGGAACACTGTTCTTTTTGTTTATCTTTGAGTTATTCATTTTGCTTTTAATTATTTTCCTTTCTTCAAGACAGTTTTAGATGTTTTGTTATACTTTTTCCCTCCAAAACTCTTAAAGATCAATATTCATTAAGTAAAACAATTATTAGATAAACCCTTTGCTTAAGAACCAGATGTTTTTATTATTTTATTGTCTATCAGTGCTATTTATTGATAAATACTGGTCAGTTTCAGGATAGAAATTTAGCAAGAATAACATTCCTGCACCATTTTCTGTTGGATTAGCACATGCTTTCCAGGTGATTATCTGGAATTGGAATTAATAGGTTTTATTTTAGCCATAAAATTTTGTTAACAGTCAATATGAAATCTTCACAATTTAAAAAGAAATTGTTAGGTTTTCTCATGACTACGATAAAAGTTAAAGTGAGTTATACTTAGCTATTTTAGCAAAAGATAAAATTATGTAAAAAGATAAAATTTATCTTACTGCATCGTTTTTCCTTGACTTTTCACTGAATTAAATATTAGAAGCTGGTAACACGCTAAACTGATGCCATCTGCTGTGATGACAGAATTTCAACATTGTGACAACAATGTCATATCAAATATAAAGACTGATTTAGGGAAAATTAAATAGTGTAAAAAGAAATGTTGAAACAATTAGTAAATGTGTTAGCGAACATTTTTTAAAATGTGAAAGGTAAATGGATCTTGCCTTTAAGTATGATACAGTTTCAATTTTTTGGTTTTTCTCTTTAGTGGAAACACAAATGTGTTCACCATGTTTTATTGCAGTAGTATTTTAATAAAAATAAAACGTATTTCTATGGCAGTGGATATGTTCTCTGTATATAGTGTTCTATGTGATCTTCAGGCCCTACATCTTAATGGTCCACACAAGGAAACAGCCCTGGATTTTAGAAAAACTTCCTGGCATAAACTTGGTTGCCGCCACCCTCCTCCCAGCCAAAAAAAAAGGAAAAAAAAAAATATTGTACCAGTTAGAGATACTTAACACAAATATTATAATGTACAATAAAGAACTGTAGCATGTACTAGGAGATACTAATATGGTCACTCATAGATTTCAGTTTCTTAAGTCAGAGGCACCCTTTTACTCAACACTTAACATGAGTAAGAGACAAAGTATTTAATACCAAAATACACCTAAAATAACACAGTGAAAAAAAAAACAGCTTTAAAGTAGACACTGATTAGTATATCAAAAAATGAAATATAGAGTCAGCTCTATAACTGTCAATGATACAGAATATCTGTAAAAATGTCGATGAATCTGCAAAATCAGTGTTAATTTTTAAATGTGTACAAATCACTTTTTATGAGATAATTTTAATTCACTTTTAATACTTTAATAAATTTTATTGTAAACTGATGTTACAATAATTTATATGTAGCACATAATATTTTACTGTAAAAATGTAAACTATTATGTTTCTGGTAGAGTTTTACTGAAAATATAGTATCACATAAAATGTTAGGTGCTGAATTTTATGTAATCAATAGGAGTTTATAGAAAGGAGAGACTACTACAAGTCAAATATTTAGAAATGTTACAAAACAACTGGATTTTGAGCTGGACCTAAAATTATGTGTAGTTTTATAAAGTTGGACATAATTTGAATAAGATAGCGTTAATATGAATAAATACACAATTATTATTGTATTCAACAAATCCATAACTACTATAGATAATAAATTTGTAATAAATATATATTTACAATAAAATGCACATATCTTAAGTATTCAACTCAGTGATATTAGACAATTATAAACCTATGTAACCAACACCCAAAAGAAGATACATAATATTTCTGTCACTCTAAAATGTTTCCCACCTGTCTTTCCAGTCAGGTTTCTCTCTTAGTACCTCACACACTCCCCCAGTTTCTGGTACCACCCTCTGATGTCTGTCAACATAAGTTAGTTTTGTCTGTTTGGGAGCTTAAAATAAATTCAGTTATATACAATGTAGTTTTTTGTGAATGGTATTTTTTCCCTCAGTGTGTGTGTGTGTGTGTGTGTGTGTGTGTGTGTATATATATATATATTTTTTTTTTAAGATTTTATTTAGTTATTTGGCAAAGAGACACACAGCAGGAAAAGGAACACAAGCAGGGGGAGTGGGAGAGGGAGAAGCAGGCTTCCCACTGAGCAGGGAGCCCATCTCAGCATATATTTTTTATAATACTCATCATTATGGCTCAGAATCAGTGATTCATCATTTTATTGTCAGAAAGCATTTCATTGGATAGATTACTACAATATATTTATCCTTTCACCTATTAATAAATATTTGGGTTGTTTCCAATTGGGGAAATGTTATTAATAAGATTATGATAAATATTCATGTATGAGTATTTGTGTAGATAATGTGCTTATTTGCCATCAAACATTCTTTTGGGAATGTCCATATATTTTGTTTGTCTTTTTTGTTGTTTTACTTCTTATTGGTAAGTTATTATCATTATTTGTGTTCTTTATATACTCTAGATAAAATTCCTTTTCAGAGGTATGTTGCTTTTTTTTTTTTTTTTCCACATCTATGGCATGTGTTTTCACATTCTTAATGTTGTCTTTTAGAAAGAAAAGACATTTTAAAATGTCTTTACAAATACACACATACATGCATGTGTGTAGTCTATTTCTGGCATTCCTGTATGAATTCTGAATGCCAACACTATTCTCTCGATCAATATAGCTTTATAGCTAGCCTTGAAATAAGATAGTGTAAATACTTCAACTTACTTCTTTTCCAGAATTGATTTAATCATTCTAAATTTGTTGCATTCTCGTAGAAATTTTAGAATCAGCTTGAAACATTTACAAAAATATCTTGATAGAATTTTTGAGATTGTGTTAAATCTATAGATCAATTTGGAGAGAATGAGTATGTTAAAAACTATATAGTGCAAACCATTGAGCTGTGAGCATGATAGATCTTTCCATTTATTTCTTTTATGTTTCTCCCAGCAATATTTCATAATTTTCAGTGTATAGGTCTATGAGCTAAATTGTGTTTCCTCAAAATTCATAGATTGAAACCCTAATCCCTGCATCTTAGAATGTCATTGTATTTGGAGATAGGGCCTTTAAAGAAGTAATTAAGTTAAAATGAGTAATTAGGTTAAAACCAATGTGACTGGTGTTCTTTTTTTTTTTTTTTTTTTTGGAAATTTTATTTATTTATTTGAGAGAGAGAGCACAGGAGCAGGGGGAGGGGGAGAGAGAAGGTCAGAGGGAGAGGGAGAAGCAGGCTTCCCAGTGAGCAGGGAGCCCTACATGGAGCTCCATCCCAGGACCCAGAGATCATGAACTGGGCCAAAGGCAGATTCTTAATGGCCTGAGGCACCCAGGCATCCCATGGCTGGTGTTCTTATAAGAAGAGGACATTAGGACACAGACAGCAAAGACACTATCAGGTGAGGACACAATAAGAAGGCAGCCATCAGCAAACCAAGGAGAGAGGCCTTAAAAGAAACCAAACATGTCTACAACTTGGTCTGAACTTCTAGCCTCCAGAAATGTGAGAATATAAATATCTCTAACAATATAAATTTCCCTAAGAATATAAATTTCTCCCCAGTCTGTAGTATTTTCTTATGGCAGTTCTAGCAAACTAATACCAACAGGCTTTGCATGTATTTGGTAAAATTATACCTAAGTATTTCAGTTTTTGTGTGTTATTACAAATGATATTATTTTATCATTTAATGGTATTAATTCATAGCCTGCAGTCCTGATGAATTTACTTACTAGTTCTCATAGCTTTTTTATTCCTCAGAATATTTTTTGTACCATGATATTTTCATCAGTGGAGAATATAGTTTTCCTTCTTTTTTTCCAATCCGTATTCCTTTTATTTCATTTTCTTGGATTAATGCACAAGTTAGAGCCTTCCATATAAAATATACATCAGATATAACATATATAATATATATATGTATTTCCCACAGCCCCACAAATTGGACCATGATGTCGGCCAAAAAGAAAACCCCCCAAAAAAACAAAACAAAACAAAAAAACAAATAACTTGAGTAATGTCAATATAACATTGTTTTCTTTAGTGATACAATAATCTGTACTAAAAGGATTTTAAAGGACACTAGGTATGTTTCATGAAAATACTAAAAATATGTAAATCTATTCAACACTAATTTAGAAAAACAAAAAAGAGGAAAATACGTTTGATTGACAGCTTCAAAAATGACTCAGATAATGTCTTCCCTGTATTTTCCCTCTTGATTAGTTACTTTCCACGTTGATCCTGGCCTTGGCGATATGCCTTGCTTTGGGCAACAGGATGATAGCAATTATTGGAAAAGTGCAGGCACGTTGGTTGCACAACAGTGTGAATGCACTTAATGCCACTGAATCATACACTTAAAAATTTTTAAGATGGTAAATTTTATGTTTTAAGTATTTTCACACAATTAAAAATAAAAAAAGGCCTTGTATATTGGAATATGCCCTTTTATTGCTCTTGGAGGATCAATCAGAGACTGTGTGAAGGCAAACCAAGTTACTTAAATGACAGCCAGCTAATCTCTAGACATGCGAATGAGATTATTTTAGATTATCTAACCTTAGCTGACCTACCACTTGACCACAAATGCTTGAAATCAAAAGACACATCACTTGGGCTAACCAGACATAAGAACCCACCGCTGATCAACCTATTTGAGAGAGAATAAATGGTGCTTATTTTAAGTCAGTAAGTTTGGGGGGATTTTTTTATACAATAAGGTTAATTGATATAACTTAGATTGAAAACAGAGAAACTTTAATCAAATTATGAAAAAACTTTCATAATACATAAACAATTATGTACCAATAAATTTGAAGGCATAGATATAACAGAAACATTCCCAAAAAATAGAAAGTCCCAAAATGTCATAAAAGAAAATAGAAAACTTCAAAAGACCCATGATAAGTAAATAAATATAAATCAACCCAGGCCAAGATGATTATAAATATGAGCTCTATGAAATTTTCAAGTAAATTTGTTCCAAGAAGTATAAACATCAGGAAACTCAACTATTCGTTTGATAGAGTAAGTATAAACTTGGCACTAAACCAGACAAAGATAGTACCAAGGAAAAAATAAAATATTGATTTTATGTATTAATATAAATGACAAAAATCCAAATATAAACTTAAAATTTTTACATCATGATCAGGTAGGATTTCCCAGGAATTGAAAAAATAGTTATATAAATTGTTTATATAAAAATGGTTATATATAATTGTATATGTATATATCACTAAGTATGTGAGTGCTCTAAAGAGGGGAAAAATCATGTCATAATTTTAATATTTATTAAAAATGCATCTGCATATTTTCAAAATGTAATGTAGATTAAAATTCTAAAAACATAGGAGGAGAATAAAGTTTCCTCTCCAGAGCAAAACTTGATTAATGGGAATAACAGACACATTCCATTTAAGATCAGAAATAAAACATGGATTCCTACTATCATTTTTGCTGTCCTTTACAATATTGGACGTTCTGTTTAATACTTTAAAGAAAAATATAAATGATATTAGTTTGCGAGGACTGCCATAATGAAGTACTACCAAGTAGGTGGCTTAAACAACAGAAATTAATTGTCTCAGTTCTGGAAGCTAGCAGGTGGTTTCTTCTAAGGGCAGTGAGGGAGAATCTGTCCCATTTTTCTGTTCTAGCTTCTGGTGGGTCACTGGGGCTTTGGCATTTTTTGCCTTGTAGAAGTATCACCCTTCTGCTTTATCTTTACATATTGTTCACTCTGTGTATCTCTTTCCAAATTTCCCCTTTTTACAAGAACGGCAGTCAGTTCGGATTTGTCTTAGGGCCTAATGACCCCCATCTTAACTAATTACATCTGCAAAGAACGCATTTCTAAATAAGGTCACATTCTGAGGCACTGGGGGTAAGACTTCAGCATATACTTTTGAGGGGGCGCATAATTCAACCCATAACAATGCTATAAATTTGGAAAGTATCATCTATTTTTATGCACATCAAAGGTGAGAGAAATAACAGACCTATAAATAGAATAAGAGATTTCTGTAAGTTTTCCAAATTCCAAACATCTAGGTACCAAAGTTTGACATATGGATATAAGTCATTGCTTGATATGGGAAGCAGAGATGACAAGAAATGCCATGTAGGGCAAGAAACAATGTGAATCATTGCTTTTGAGCTACTACTTCATAAGAACTCACAAAAAGAGTATTTGCTCATTGGATGTGTCTGTTCAGCAGAATCTGTAGAAACTTTGCAACTGGAAGTACATCTTGGAGCATTCTACTCAAGAGATAAAAGAGATGGAATTTTCTTCCTAGTTACTTTGCTTCTGAAGTGGCCCATTGATCAGTGTTCAGCCATTGGTAGCAAAGTTTCTCACAGTTCTGATTTGCTTTTCTGGCAAAACAGCTAGTTTACATAATAAAATATGCTGCGAGAGGGCTTTTTTTGGCAACAAATTTATAATTAGATTTGTTTATTAAAATGGTTAAATAATCCATTTGTAAGGTTTAAATTATATTTACCTTATAAATATGTTATTTAAATGTATGATTTTTTTCATGCATTTTGTGTTATTTAATATACTAATACTCTAGAATGGCTAGAACATTATGAAACCATAATGAAAGTTTTGTTTTTTAAACTTATATTTGTGAAAAGTCGTAGTAGGTTATTAATCCTGAAAAATAATCACTGTTATCAGTCCCATTAAATAATGATTCTGTGGTCTAGTTCAGGGTAAGGACATTTTTTTTGTTATTTCATACTTCACAGACAAAAATAGAAAAAAAGAAAAAGAAACAGAAAAAAACAACTAAGGAACATTATTTTTGAAAAAAATATTTAAACTGGGATATGGTACCTACATACTTTATTAAATTAAAAAAGCTATTTCATCTTTTAAAAAAATAAACAAAAATGCTTTCATCTTTTAGTTCACACCATGGTTAGCCAGAACCATAAAGGTAGAAAAAAGGAAGCAAAAAGGGAGAGAAACATAGCCACAGACCAGGAAAGAAATACACAAACACAGTGGAAGAAAGAGGACTAGAGAAATGTTTTGAAGAATTGAAGAGATAAACTGCTTATCACATAAAATATCTTCTAAAGTTATGTTCTCCTAAGTCATCTTTTCTTATAATTTCCCTCTATATATGAATTTGCTTTTTAACCATTGCTGAAGAACTTTCTGTGACATTATCTATCTATCTATCTAAGATTTTATTTATTTATTTGAGTGAAAGAGAGAGACCAAGAGCAGGGGGAAGTGTAGAGGGAGAAGCAGACTCCCCACTGACCTGGGACTTGATCCGAGGACCCCGGGGATCTTGACCAGAGCTGAAGGCAGATACTTTAATCAACTGAGCCACCCAGGCACCCAACACTGTATTTTTAATTCTTTAAATCTTCAAGAATCTTTTCTAAGTGGGGATGTCAGTGAGAGATACTATTATTTGGGCTGTGATGGTAATAGGCAAAGAAAAATACCTTAAGTGTTAGATAAAACTTCTGGCCAAGGCTGCTTTACTATTGTATTATAAATTACTTCTTAATTTGCCATTTTTCCCTTTACCTATGAACATTAAAAGATTACTAGAAATATTAAATTGTACAACCGGATTGCCAATATGAATGTGGAAAAATAGCATCTCATTCAAATAGAGATTTCTAAATATACCAGTATATTCCTCAAGCTACATCCTATTGTTATGCTATACGTAATCCTTATGCTTCTTTAAATATTCATATCTAGGGATAGAGATTTTAAAAGGAGGGATTTATGTATCCTGCATCATTCATTAGATATTTTTAGTATGGGCATTATTTTGAAAATGCCTAACCACCATTCCTTTAACCTTTAATCTGCAGCCGCCCTAATATCCCATCTGTTATCATCTGCCAATTATTACCTAAAATAAAACAAACACTAAAATTAAATAGTGTGCATGCTTTAAGTCTGATCTATTGCCAAAAGCAGTAGTCCAAAGGGATCAGTTTCTTTAGTTCTTTGTTTGCCTGAAAACATAAAGATACAAGATAAAGCTGTGTTTCAATTAAATATCAAAGGAAATCAAAGTCATTAGATTAGTGTAGACCACACAGGGTTCTTATGAAGAAACTTTTGAAAAGTGCGTCATGATAAATCCCCTAAAATATATTGACTTTGCCAGCGTTAGTCCACACGGCAGATCTTCCATTCTGCAACCAGACTGTTTCATGTAGAGATTAACCCGGTGATCCTACACTTGAAAGAGAATGCTCTAGGACTTAATTTATATTCAAGCCTCACTGTTCTTTGGGGAAAGGCTGGATAATCCATACAAATTTCCAAGTGATGAAACCAAGAACAGAAATGGAAATGACAAAACTGTCACTGATTTAGTTACTCTTAGAAATAAAACTAAATAGTAATTGGTTAAAATATGTTACTGTGAACTCCTTAAAACTTATGCCTTAATACATCATTCTCATGATAACATGGAAGTCTTTGGCTATTAAATTAATATCTTCTGGTCATAGCCACTGACCTGAAGGGTGCCTGATATTTAATGTTTATAACTGTGTTTATACATTTATTGAAAAACTACAAAGTTTATGTTTAAAATATCACATGGAGAAGAATTCTTAAAACAATGAAAAGCCATTTATAGTATATCACTGCAATGTGAAATTTATGACTTCATTAAATGAAACTCCTCTTGTGACAGGTCTATAATATAGTTATATGGAATCTATTTAATTTACATAATACATATGTACAGGGAAACAGCTATCCAGGTTTATAAAATGATAACCTTGAAGCATAAAAAGTTGCGGTTATATGAATTATATAAATGAAAATAATAGTTGAATATTGAAAATCTTGGCATAGGGATAGATTTGTATAACTCCAAATGTATATAATATGTAAACAAAATGATTTTATACTTTTTTCTAGAGTATCATGTTCTATGTGACATATACTTCCAATGATACAATTCTCATTAAAAATTTTAAAAGCATATTTTGTCACTCATAAATACTGATAAAGCATGTGCCAGGTGTATCTGAATGTTATAGAATGATAGAAAGTGAATAAGATACTCCACCAACAAACTTAAAATACAGTGGCATGGGAAGATTTGCACATGGTGATCTGTAGTGCAAGATCAGATAATTGGCATGAGGATGATATAAACAATGGTGAGTGGAATTCCAGGCTGAGGGAATACTGCACAGAAAAGGAAAGTGATTCCTATGTCCTAGATTCAAGGTGTCTGGAGACAAGACTGTGCGTTTGGATTTGTATCTGTATATACACAAATGAGTCATATATGTTTATGGAAATGGAGTTGTAATCATCTTAGGTTTTATTTATTTTTTTTAAATAAGTAATTTTATTAAAAACGTATAGAATTTTTATGGATTTTTTTCAGAGAACAAATATTTATTTGCTCTGGTAATTAAGAAGGTAGGACTAGGGGCAAGAGAAAATGTTAGAGATAGAGTGAAAAATACTTGGCTTGGGGAATCACATTCATAGTTACATACAAGGGACAGTTTGGTATTCTATGTATTTCATGTGTGACTGAATAAAGGAAATATCATTTAAAATGGAGTCAGGAGGCCAGGAAGGGGAACTTTCATACCCTACTGCTCATGGTCAGTTGCAGACCCCAACAAAAAGAGACCTGCTTTCACAACAGGAAGACATCTATACTTTATATTTTTTTCCTCCAGCAGGAGGAAGAAAGATTTTCTCCTTGCCAACCAATAGCCTGCCAGTGAGAGACTGTCCCAACTCAGCAATGAAAAGCCGCTACATTTTGAACTTTTTGTTTATTTTATTTTATTTTTTTAAGACTTTATTTACTTACCTGAGAGAGAGAGAGAGAGAGCTCAAGCACAGGCTTATTCTTTTTTTTTTTTTTTTCAAGTTTTTGTTCATTTGTTTTTTATAGGCTTATTCTTTATTGGTGAATTTTATTTTTATTTATTTATTTTTCTCAAATACTTTTATTTTTTCAGTGTTACAAGATTCATTGTTTATGTACCACATCTTAGGTTTTAAAACATTTAATTGAAGTTATGGCATTTCCTATAAACCAGTCCCTACAAAAAGCATACCAAGTTGCCATCTGCGTTACTTCAGTGAGTTTACAGCAATACCACATTGAACAATAGATGCTCAGGTTCCTCCACAGTTTCTCAGAAGCTGGATCTGAGCAATCCATCCAAAGGTGTCATAAGTAATTTGTGTACAGACAAGAGATAAACAGAGTAGAACAATAGATGCCTTTTTTTGTTCTGTGATTCTATATAAGTCATCTGTCCCCATGTATTAGACCAAGCCCAGAGCTTCTCATGTTCACCACCTGGCAGACCTTCAGACAGTTGTTAAGAGGAATTAGATGAAATAAGGCTGTGCTATTTGAAATAGAAAACTAGATAAATTTCTTTATATCTCTATTGTGATATAAAATTCTAAAAAGTAAATTTCTTAAATAGCAACTATCTAGGGGCGCCTGGGTGACTCAGTGGGTTAAAGCCTCTGCCTTCAGCTCAGGTCATGATCTCAGGGTCCTGGGATCAAGCCCCGCATTGGGCTCTCTGCTCAGTGGGGAGCCTGCTTCCCCCTCTCTCTGCCTGCCTCTCTGCCTGCTTGTGATCTCTCTCTCTCTCTCTGTCAAATAAGTAAATAAATAAATAAATTCTTAAAAAAAAATAGCAACTATCTATCTGGTAACTGGTAGAATTTAATTAGAGTATTACAAGATTTATGGGATCTAAGTTTCTTTGCTTATTTTTCATTTAGGAAATGTGGATAAAAACACTTAAGTTTATAGAAAATTAGTTTGAAATTAGTTTTTTTGTATTTTTTTTGTTTTAAGTTTTTATTTAAATTCTGGTTAGTTAACATATAGTGTAATATTGGTTTCAGGAGTAGAATTTAGAGATTCATCACTTAGATATAACACCCAGTATTCATCATAGCAAGTGCCCTCCTTAACATGCATCACCCATTTAGCCCATCCCCCACCCACTTCCCCTCCAGCAACCCTGTTTGTTCTCTGTAGTTAGTAGTCTCTTATGGTTTGCCTTCCTCTTTCTTTCTTTTTTTTTTCTCTTCCTTCTCCTATGTTCATATATTTTATTTATTAAATTCCACATATGAGTGAAATCATATGATATTTGTCTTTCTCTGACTGACTTATTTCACTAAGCATAATACACTCTAGCTTCATCCACATCATTGCAAATGGCAAGATTTCATTCTTTTTGATGGCTGAATAATACTCCTGTGTGTGTGTGTGTGTGTGTGTGCGCGTGTGTGCACGTGTGTGTACACCACTTCTTTATTTATTCATCAGTTTATGGACATTTGGGCTCTTTCCATAATTTCGCTATTGTTGATAATGCTGTTATAAACATTGGGGTGCACGTGCCCCTTTGAATCAGTATTTTTGTATCCTTTGGGTAAATACCTAGTAGTGCACTTGCTGGGTTGTAGAGTAGTTCTAGTTTTATCTTTTTGAGGAACATCCATTACTATTCTCCAAAGTAATGGCACCAGTTTTCATTCCAACCAGCAGTTTAAGAGGATTTTCCTTTCTCCGCATCTTCACCAACATCTGTTGTTGCGTGTGTTACTAATTTTAGCCATTCTGATAGGTATGAGATGGTATCTCATTGTGGTTTTTATTTGTATTTCCCTGATGATGAGTGATGTTGGGCATCTTTTTATGTGTCTGTTCGCCATCTCTATGTCTTCTTTGGAAAAATGTCTATTTGTGTTTTCTGCCCATTTCTTAACTGGATTATTTGTTTTTTGGGTGTTGAGTTTGAGAAGTTCTTTATAGATTTTGGATACTAACCCTTTATCAAATATGTCATTTGCAGATATCTTCTCCAAGTCTGTAGGTTGCCTTTTAGTTTGTTGATTGTTTCCTTCACTGTGCAGAAGCTTTTAATGTTGATGAGGTCTCAATTGTTAATTTTTGCTTTTGTTTCCCTTGCCTCCAGAGACGTGACTAGTAAGAAGTTGCTGCAGCAGATGTCAAAGAGGTTACTGCCTGTCTCCTCTAGGATTTTGATAGTTTCCTATCTCACGTTTAGGTCTTTCATCCATTTTGAATTTAGTTTTGTGTATGGCACAAGAAAGCGGTCCAGTTTTATTTTTTCTGTTGCTATCCAGTTTTTGCAGCACAATTTGGGTTCTCTATTCTCTATTCTGTTCCATTGATGTGTGTGCCTGTTTTTGTGCCAGTACCATACTGTCCTGAGGACTACAGCTTTGTAATATAGCTCAAAACTGAAATTTTGATGCCTCTAGCTTTGTTTTTCTTTTTCAGGATTGCTTTGGCTATTTGGGGTCTTATAGTTCCATACAAATTTTAGGATTGTTTGTTCTAGCTTTGTGAAAAATGTGTGTTTTGATAGGGATAGGTGTTTTGATAGGATTGCACGAATGTGTAGATTCTTTTGGGTACTTTAGACATTTTAACAGTATTCTTCCAATCCATGAGCATGGAATGTTTTTCCATTTCTTTGTGTAATCTTTGATTTCTTTCATAAGTGTTCTATAGTTTTCAGAGTACAGACCTTTTACCCCCTTAGTTCAGTTTATTCCTTGTAACTTACAGTTTTTGGTGCAATTTTAAATGGGAATTAGAATTCTCCAAGGCATCACCTCATTCCCTATTGAAGAAGCTCTGATAAAAGCATAAAGCTTGATCCCTTTTCTGACATTACACTCTCTTCCAATCCTGCCTTAGTGAATTTTTAGGTAGGCTTTTCTTGTCAAACATTTACTGATTATATTTCATAATCTCCTAATTACATGATTTTGTTTCAAAGAATTATAAACTATTCTAAAATTTAATATAAACAATTTATTAAGTTAATAGATTTGTTATTTCAAGCTTGGTATAAATTTTTATCTATATGTTACACTTTATGATCTACTGTACAGTGTGCATATGAAAAAAAAATCCTTGCTACTGCTAGGGTTGCTCACATAATAAGTCATTGAGTCATAAATCAGTGTTTCTCTGTTTCTGATTCTGAGCACCTGTCTTTGTACCTTATAGTAGAACTATAGAGATACTCATTCGGATCGCCTTCCTTTTGAAACAGGAGTGGCTCAGTTACTCATTAAAAATACTTTAGCAGGGCGCCTGGGTGGCTCAGTTGGTTGGGCGACTGCCTTCAGCTCGGGTCATGATTCTGGAGTCCCGGGATCGAGTCCCACATCGGGCTCCCAGCTCCTTGGGGAGTCTGCTTCTCCCTCTGATCTTCTCTCCTCTCATGCTCTCTCTCAAATAAATAAATAAAATCTTTAAAAAAAAAAAACAAAAATAAAAAATAAAATAAAAGCCTATTAAAAAAAAAATACTTTAGCAGCTTATTGTGAACTAGGCACTGTTTGGGCTAATGGGGAGCTAGAGAGATAGGAGGTATGCAATAGCTCTGCCCTTATAGAACGTATATTGTATTAAGAGGAAGAAATTGATTTGCCTTATGTTCTTCCTACACTATGTTGGTGTGTCTGGGGGGGTACACCTCTATGTATACACAGAACAAGAGAGAGAGGGAATTAATGTTAGACTTCTGTAGGTTGTTTCATTCATTAATATTTCACAGCACATTTTGGACTATGTAACATAAATTGTGGAGCATATTTTAAACTACTGTTTGCTTGCTTTGCTTGCAGCATGTGCCTTTCTCAATCTGTATGTAGTTATTTTGTCATACCTCAACTGCTCTGCTCTACTGCTCTGAGGGATGACTATGTCCGTGTTTTTGGGTCCCTAAGATTCTCTCACACTGACATCAGTTCAGTTGTCCATAGCTTTCCCATTGCCCTTCAACATTATTCACATCCACTCACCTTCAGAAAAGTCTCTTTCAATTGGTCTATAGCTTGTCATTCTTCTCAGAATGATGTTTAGACCTCAAAATTCTCTTCTTAGCTCCCTGTAGTGTGGAACTAAGATTTCTTGATCTTCAGGTTGAAATCTTGTCCAATATAATTTGTGTTTATTCACTGAAAAAGTGAAATTAAAATCAATCACTTTGCAAAATTAATCTCAGAATTCCCAAACATACAATTATAGAAATATTTGAAACACATGTTTCTGAAATCATCTCAGTGAAAACATGAAATAATGTGTAACCCTACTATGTTTAAAAGAAAAAAATATAAATAAACCCTTTAAATTTTTCAAAATGAATATAAATAAACCCTTTAAATTTCTCAAATTTATCAAAAGTGTATTAGTGAAATTTGTAACTTTTCATAATGTTTAAAAAATAGAAATTCAGATCATTTAATTAGTTTCTATAGTATTGTATATTTATATTAAAGTAAAATTATAAATAATACACATATAAAGTATAATATAGTGATAAATATTGATATTTATCAATAAGGAACCTAATTGTTAAGGCTAAGATTTATTGTTTATAAAAAACTCAAGCAACCAATGTCCCCATCACACTCTGATATTATCTCTAATTGTAATTAAAGGTCAGATGGTATGCAGAGTAATTGATTTACTTGTTATTTTATGTATTTCTGTCTTTCCAAGATCACATTTAAGATATTACCGAGAAACCTTCACAGATTTAGTCACAATTCTATGCGCTATACTTAGCATGGTGTCTGAGTCTACAAAAGGAGTTTGGAGACATTCAGTGAATAAATGATAAAATGAATACTTTTGTTTGTGTTTGTAAGAAAAACTGCAGCCAACAAAAATCCTGAGCATTTATATAACATGTGAAAAGAAAATATAGGTACATAGTATTACATTAATAGTTTTATTGAGAATCCCTTGTGCAAATGCTTTTTGCAGAAACTCACAATACAGGATGTTTAAATGCAGCATTTGATTAGAAGAAGTCATTTCAAAGTCTCACAGAGATGTCTTTTCTAAAGTCATGACATATAAACGAATGGGAAATAAGCCCTTGGTGCTATTTGTATATAAACTGAAGCAACTAACTTCACACTGAGACAAACGCAGGGCATAGGCAGAAAAGAGGGTAGTTTATGTGTCTGTCAGTCTGTGGAGGGCATTAGGAAAATAAACAAAAGATAATAAATTTGCTTGCTTACTCCATCCTTGATGTCATTTATAGTTAAACAAATTTAATCTTTATTACTTTACCGTAGGAATTCATGTTTGGCCAAAAAGGAGAGAAAAAAAGGTAAATTACTAAAAAAAAAAAAAAAAAAAGACCTCTAGATTCTAGAGTTTTTTACAGACATTACTTTTTTAAATTTTTTTTTTTTTTTTTTTTTGAAAGAGAGAGAGAGATCACAAGTAGGCAGGGGGACAGGCAGAGGGAGAGGGGAAGCAGGCTCCTTGCTGAGCGGAGAGCCTGATGCAGAGCTTGATCCCCGGACCCTGAGATCATGACCTGAGCTGAAGGCAGAGGCTTTAACCCACTGAACCACCCAGGCGCCCCTGTACACACATTCCTAATCATTGAGCAAAATTATTTAAGGACAAGGATTTTCATTAATTGTGTCCCTGAAAAAAATTAATTGACTATTTGCCTTCTAATTAATCAGTAAACTAAAAATGACTGAAGACACATGTCTTCTTTTATTACCTAGGGATTAAGCTGTTGATCGAAATAGAGGCAGAAAATATCATCAATTAAATTACTAAGTAGATACACCTTTTCATAAGCTGGATACAATTTAATATTGAACACTGACCGAAAAAGACTTTCATGTGTCCAAATGGTGATCTTTACTCACCATTAAAAAAAAAATAGGTTGGCAATCCGTATTTGACATCAGTTTATTACATATCAATGAGTTATTCATTTGTACACGAATATGCTAATGTCACAAAAAAAGACCTAGCAAAGGTAAATATTTAGTAAGAGTTTAACCCAATCTTGAAATTTCTGAATAGAGCAAGAAGAGCAAGCATATACTCAGGGACTTCAGTGGGCAGTAATGCATCATTTGAAATTCATGAATACAATGAATTGGGTGCCTGGGTGGCTGAGTCAGTTAAGCTTCCGCCTTCAACTCAGGTCATGATCTCGGGGTTCAGAATCAAGTCCCATTGGGCTCCCTGCTCAGCGGGGAGTCTGCTTCTCTGCCCCTCCCCTGGCTCACGTGCGTGTTCTCTCTGACTTTCTTTCTCTCTCAAATAAATAAAATCTTTAAAAAAATGAATCCATTGAATTCATAAAGCAAGAAGTCATTTTCATGACTAGTTTAATAATTTTCTTTGAACTACGTGCCTATTTTTTAACAAAACCCAAGGAACAGAATTCTCCAAAAAATTAGAAAAGACTTTATTTTAAAGTATGTTATAATCTAAATAATACTATTAAAACAAAAAAAGAAGCTAGTCCTCTGAAATAAGACTTCTGCAATTTGTGCCAGAGGTCTAAAATTTCATTAAGCTGGAATATATTTTTTTCTCAATTTAAAGTGTTAACTCTGCATCAAGAGTTAAAACATCAATATATGATAGATGTATTTAAAAATCTAAGTGAAGCCTTGATTGAAATTAAGGAATTGGAAGCCTTCACAGATGAATAGGAATGATTTCTCAAATAGGTTGTGCACAGCTAGAAGAGAGGAAGCCAAGAATAGAAAGCTGAGGGACATTGATACAGAATGGCCAGGATGAACTGAGTTAGTCACATTAAGTTACTGACAAAATTCTTATGTACATGGGGAGAGGGGTGGGGGATGGACAAAATGGTTCAAGGGGAGTGGGAGATACAGGCCTCCAGTTATAGAATGAATAAGTCATGGGAATAAAAGAGAGAATACAGTGAAAGGTATTATAATAGTGTTGTATGGTGACAGATAGTAGCTGCACTTGTGGTGAGCACAGCATAAAGTATAGAGAGGTTGAATTGCTGTGTTGTATGCCTGAAACTAATGCAACAATGTGTCAGCTCTACTTCAATTAAAAAAAAAGTGACAAAAGAAATAAAGACTCAGAAAAAAACAAAATCACATATATATTTGGTCAAATCACAATTCCACCTTCAAAAATAAAAATTATATTTTATATAAAGATGAATGCTGATATTAAATACAGATTTATGATGTATAATTATTTTTTTAAGATTTTATTTATTTATTTGACAGAGAGAAAGAGAGCAAGCAGAAGCAGGGGGAGTGGCAGGCAGAGGGAGAGAGAGAAGCACGCTTCCTCCTGAGCAGGGAGCCCAATAAGGGGCCCGATCCCGGTACCCTGGGATCATGACCTGAGCTGAAGGCAGCCACTTAACTGACTGAGCCACCCAGGAGCCCCTATGATGTATAATTATAAGATTAAGAGTATTACTGTGCATGTACAGAAACAACAAATACTTCAAACTATTCTTGTTATACAAATTAATAGACATTAATATGATTTATGCATTGCATGAGAACTAATACAATTGTTTTGGTATGTGTAATATTTCACCCTTAACATCTATTAAAGTTTTATTATACATAATCAAATAATATAAAATATAACTCAGAAGCATTTATAATCTATAATATTTATAAAGAACTGTATATGGAAAGTCGTGATTAAAATGGCATGTAAATGATACATATGCAATACATATTTAATTTTTTTCTAAATATAGAAATTGGCTTATTACTCCATAATCACTACTTTCTAGAAGAAAGGTTTTTACAATTCAATAAAATTTCATTAAATGGAGGAAGTATGTAATTTGTCATCATTCAAATGAGAAATTTCAATTAAAGTCTAAAGTCAGTATTTAAAAATCTATTTTAAAAAGTCTGTTTTAGTTTCAGTAGAAGTTAGTAGCCTGATGTTGCTGATTCATTATGTGTTTGGCTTTAACCTAAAATATATGCCCATAAATTATGTATGTTGCACCTTCAGTAGGTAGGTTTTTCCCAGATTCAGTTTAAGTCATTTTGAGAACCACTTTCCATTGGTGATTGTGGTTATTGGCCAAATATTTCTAATTCTTCCTCCTTCTAGTTACAAGTTAGACTTGCATTTTCTGGCTTTCTTATAGATTATTGTAACTATGTGATTAATTATGGTTAATGAGAATGTTACTTCCAGACTTCACATTTAATTACTTTTTTGAGTCTTCCTAAAACATCTTTTTTTTCTTTTGCCATGGCAACTAGCAGTGTTTAAGGTTGTGCCTACTCCATCATCCTGAGAGAATTCTCTTTCCATCCTTGATAAGTCTAGTGTGACCAAGAAATAAATTTTTGTTATTGTAAGCCACTAAGATTTTGCAGTTTTTTGTTACTATAGCATAATTCAGCCTGTCCTTACTGATGTAGAAACTGGTGTCTAGATAGGGGATGCTACTGTAACAAAATCAATTGCAGACCATTTGGCAAACAGAATAAAAGCTATAATTTAAGGACTGAAGAATGGAATTTGTAATGCAGTGGCAAAACATTTGGTAAACTTTTGCCTGCAATGGTGGTAAAAACAAATAATGTGCCTAAAGAATTGTATTCCAAAAGAGGAGGTCAGAATATCAGCAACCTTTGCTCATTACTATTGGCTATATTTACAAAACACTGCAAGGAAGAGAGGAACAAAGGGAAATGAAAAGAAAGAGAGAGTCTGCAGATTGGGTGAGAAGGTGAGTTAAAATAGGCAACTGCCACTCATCTCTAAATGGTAAATTATGAAATAAAAGGTTTTGAGCAACAAAGCCTGCTCAGAACTTACCTTTTGCATAGCTGAAATCAAAAGTATAGTAGTCACACTCACACTCATATACTCATTGCCAAAATAACATGTAATATATTACCTGTTTTTCTTAACATCTATTAAAGTAATCATCAATGTGTATGTGTATGACTTTTCTTCTGAAAACTGATAGGCCCAAAGCAACGTAAAGTTTTCAAGTTACAGAGAAGCATGTATCCAAACAAATAATAGCAATAACAAAATACTCTGTGAAATTGTTATTACATGGAACTTGCTAGAAGCTAGAAGTAGGAAGCTAATACCAGAATTGATGTAGAGACTAGCATCCGTCTTTCTGACTTCCTGGACTCTGGCTTGGTGCAGGAACTATATGAACCCCTTGAAAGTGGGGAGGGAGGTAACACATTTTCAGTGTGGGGAGGAGGGCGAATTTTTGGTAGAAAGGAGGACCAGTAGTCATTGATGCTATTTACCAAGTATCTCTATTCTGTGTCGCCTGGGTGGCTCAGTCATTAAGCGTCTGCCTTCGGCTCAGGTCATGAGCCCAGCGTCCTGGGATCAAGCCCCTGGGCTCCCTGCTTGGCAGGAAGCTGCTTCTCCCTCTCCCACTCCCCCTGCTTATATTCCCTCTCTTTCTGTGTCTCTGTCAAATAAATAAAATCTTAAAACAAAAGCAAATATCTCTATTCCCTTCCCCTTTATGGGTAAATGGTGGGGTTTTATTTCTGGTTCTGCTTATGGTTGAATGGGAATGTTTGAGTAGTTCTGGCCTGTGAATTATATACAAGCATAAGTGATGCATGACATTTCCCTGCCAGGCATTTATTTGGCAGTCCAACACCTCAGGAATAACATTTCCTCTGGAATGGCATCCAGCATTTGATGGAGGCTTCTCCGTCAGCCTGGTTCTTGGGTGGCTGATTAGGGGACTGCCCCTTCTCTACCCATTACTGACTTACAATATATGGGTAGCATAAGGAAGAAATGTACTTCTGTTGTTTTATGCTATTGAGATTTGGAAGTATTTAGGAATGGCACATGATGAAGCCTTTGGTGACAGACACAGAGAAGTATGTAACTTTGGTGAATTCTCCATTCTCAGTGGAGTCAACCTCTCAAAGGCCTAAGTAAACCATGAGAATTAAGGCTTGATATAGTAAGACCCAATTGTAGTACATCCTATAATATTGAAGAGGAAATGGTTGAGGATACTAGGTTTCCTTATGTCGTGTTCCCAAATGTGGTTCAGTGGCTTATTATGGCTGAGAAGTCAAATGTTTCTTCTGCTATTATTATGAAGGAAAGTTTTAGTAAACTCCAAAACTTATGGACTGGGAAAACCAGGATCCTTATATTATTTGTGACAGAATTAGATTCTGAGCAATAACCTCCTGGTTTAGTCATTGTGACTTGGCATCTGTAAGCTGAGGCTTCTCATATCATGATTAGAGAGGCTGAGTTATTTTTTTTCCCCTAAGTATTTCTTGGATTACAGAGTATAATCTTAGAACTGTCATAGACCTAGGGTAAGATTAACTAGATCTAAAAGGACACCAACCAGGTAAATAGTCTTTAATAAAATCTATAATAAAAATTTTTAAGTCCTAAAATAAATTTAAGTGTCAAGAAAAATGTTTCAAAGCTACAGGTATATCTACTAGAAAAGTTTCGTACTTCTCAGGTATAAATTAGGAGTTCTAGCAGATTAAAAAAAAAATCCTCAGACTAACAGGAAATTACAGGAGTTTGACCAAATTAAAATAGCATTCTTACTCTTGGTGGTATGGCCTTTTTTTGCAACACCTTAAAAAATAAAATAAGATTAAAAAATGGAAACAAAGCTGAGTCTGCTTAGAAAAGTAGCCTATTTCAGTTTCACTCTTCACTTAAGGGATAAGATGGCAGGAAGTTGCAATTGCAGAGTGAGAGGAAGGATAGAATGCTGGATCATTTTGGGACATTTTGAAAGAGCAAAAAATCAGATTGCTTTTTCTGCCATTTTTGCTCGAGGAAACATCATTTCTTGTTAGGTCATTGTCCACAGAGCTGGACCGGTTTAGGCTAATGATGTTCACTCCCATCTGGGCCATCATTACCACAACAATGCTGGTAGAGGAAGCAGATAACAAGTTCTCTTAAGCTGAAGAATTTTTAGCCTCCTTTCAATAATAGTTTTTATAAACTCCTCCATGTTTTAAATGACATCAACAGTATGATTCTTGAATTTGACATGAATTCACAAAATTACAAAAACTTTATTTTAAACTGAATTTTAGGGCACTAGAAGAAAACTCTTAGCTAACCCGAGATTATTCCACGTTTACATGAACAAATCACATTGTGCCAAATGAAAGAAGGAATGTGAAGGGTCAAGAGGTTTTTCTTGTGTTTTTTTTCTTTCTTGTGTTTTTCTTTCTTGTGTTTTCTTGTGTTTTTCTTCTTTCTTTCTGGTGTTTGGTGGAGGCTTTAATGATGGCAGTTACTCAAGAGCAATTTCCTGCAAAGAGATTCCTGTTCGTTAGGCTTCCCAAAAAATCAATCAGTCAATTAATCAATCATCCATCCATCCATCCATCCTTCCAGGCTATAAAAGGATGAAATTCAAAGCAGAAATGAAAAAGCACACTACTTGTGGGTATTCAGAACCAGCAATAATTCAGGCGGTAAGAAAAAAAAAAAAAAAAAAAAAGGTTTGGTACCTGAAAATAATTTAAAACTCTGAAGAATATTGCACATGTGGATCTTACTTAAATTTTATCAACAAAAACAAGAACATTGGCCTGGGAAACAGCAGGATTGTCTCTAGAGTCATGATTCCTCTTTAGAGAAACAAAAGTGGTTTAGTATTGAAATGATTTGCCTTTTAACACAAAGATGAAATATAACCTTTGATTGCCAGATCTCCTACCTGGGTAGGAAATTAATGTATTGCATTATCTGAGAAAATTTTTCTGAAGTATATTCCACTGAATATAATGACATTTTAGGATTTATTTTGATTCTTTGATTAAAAATAGGCATGCATGATCCTATGGATTTATGTATATTATGCACTTTAACATATCAGACACTGATAAAATACTAATTGGTAATTGTCTGGGATACTTTATTTTTTTACTTCATTTCTCCAGGATAGAATTCTTTACCAATATGTGAAGAACTAAATTTATAGAATAAAGTATGTTTAACTCTTTGCGGGCACAGAAAATATTTACCTCAGTTTTTATTAGCCTGATCAAAGTTGTATGTGTTCAGGACAGTAGCCTGTCACATAACACGTGTTACACTCTCTCTGTCTGAGGCTAAACTTACTAGAATGTTCATCTAATAACTCAGTAATACTTTTAGCTGCATAAAATCATTCTTTTTAATTTTATTTGGAGGCTTTCTCCTAATTTGCAAATTTAAATATACCATTATATTTTTGGGAGTTCAGAAACAGAATTAAGATATGACAATTAACTTATCTATTCAAAAATTGCTTATCGAGAATAGGGCACCATGTTCGATTCTAGGAAAATCATTCTCGATAAAAAAGACATGGAGCCTGGATTCTAGGAAAATCATTCTCAAGAAAGACAAAGAACTTACAGACTGATTGAGGAAATAGGCAATTGGAATAAGAGTAATAATAATAATAATCACACAAATATGTATTTACTTGTGATAAGGTGCTAGGAAACACATGAGAGGAATTTTTCATGTTACAGTGTTTTAAGAGAAATTTCATTTATGTTGGAAATTCTAAGTATGGCCTTTTTTGATTTAAAAAAATATGTTTCTCTATAGCATTTGAATCTCCACACTATATTATAAATTAGTGTGTATGTTTATTTTTCTCTGTTCTATGCATATATTAGGTGCTCAGTGAATAATTTCTAACCATTCCCAAATTGTACAATTGTATAATTCTTTCTCATGTAAAACCATTCATACTCCTACTCAGGTTTCTTTCAGGGGTATTTTTTATGTGTGTTTAGGGAAATATAGTGTAAGTAGATGTCAGCACTAATTATATCTATTTAGAAGAATGTAGTCATGTAAATAATGCATTAGGGTTTGCTCCCAGGTTCCCTTTTGTCTGTGATAGTTATTCTCATTAAAAAAAAAAAAAAAAAGACTTGAAAAAGTAGAGAAGCAGTGAAGTTAAATGTGATGATAAGGAGATTCCATATGAGCAAGTCAACCTGATAAGATTTTAAAGACGGAATATTAGGTATTACCAAAAAGACAGAGAATTCTATAATGCACGGCTTCTTTGAGTTCTTTATATGACGTGGTGAATGTTACATTTGTGTGCCCAAAATGTTTCTGAGAGTACATCCAATATTTGAGAAAAAGTCAATTTATCAGATCAGTCGGTCAATCCAGTTGCTTCTATAAGTGATTGTGATAAGACTATAAACAAAGTTGAACAAAAAGTCATCTTTCCATTAAATTCTCAAAAAATTGTCCAAATTATCTAGTATTTGAGCTGGGTGTTAAAAAAAGTAAAGAAGTATCTTGATAGGTATTGGATTAAATATGTAGATTGCTTTGGGTAGTATAGACATTTTAACAGTATTCTTCTAATCTGTGAACATGGAACGTCTTTCCATTACTCTTTGTCATCTTCAGTATCTTTCCCCAGTGTTTTGTAGTTTTCAGAGTACAGATTGTTCACCTCTTTGGTTAGGTTTATTACTATTCCTTATGTTTTTTTTGGTGCAGTTGTAAATAGAATTGATTCCTTAATTTCTCTTTCTGCTGCTTTATTGGTGTATAGAAATGTGACAGATTTCTGTACACTGATTTTGTATTTGGCAACTGTACTGAATTTGTTTATCAGTTCTAGCAGTTTTTTGATGGCATCTTTTAGGTTATCTTCATACAGTATCATGTCATCTGCAAATACTGAAAGTTTGACTTGTTCCTTATCAATTTAGATGCCTTTTATTTCTTTTTGTTGTCTAATTACTGAGGCTAAGACTTCTGGTTCTGTGTTAAATAGCAGTGGTAAGAGTGGAAATCCCTCTGTTCCTGACTGTAGAGGAAAAGCTCTGAGTTTGTCCCCATCGAGGATGATACTAGCTGTGGGTTTTGTATATGGCCTTTATGATATTGAGGTATGTTCCCTCTATTTCTACTTTGTTGAGGGTTTTTATCATGAGTGGATATTGTATCTTGTCAAATGCTCTTTTTCCATCTATTGAATGGATCATATGGTTCTTATCCTATCTCTTATTAATGTGGTGTGTCACATTGATCGATTTGTAAATATTGGATCACCCTTGCAGCCCAGGAATAAATCTCACTTGATTGTGGTGAATGATTCTTTTAATGCACTGTTGGATTCCATTTGTAATATTTTGAGAAATTTTGCATCCGTGTTCATCAAGGGTATTGGCCTATAGTTCTTTTTAGTGGCGTCTTTGTCTGGTTTTGGTTTCAGGGTAATGCTGGCCTCATAGAATGGATTTTGAAGTTTTCCTTCCTTTTCTAATTTTTGGAATAGTTTGAGAAGAGTAGATATTAACTCTTCTTCAAATGTTTGGTAGGATTTGCCTGTGAAGCCATCTGATCCCAAAATTTTGTTTGTTGCAATCCCTGTCAAAACACCAACAGCATTTTTCACAGAGCTACAACAAACAATCCTAAAATTTGTACAGAACCATAAGAGACCTCAAATAGCCAAAGCAACCTTGAAAAAGAAAAGCAAAGTTGGAGACATCACAATTCTGGACTTCAAGTTATATTACAAAGCTATAGTAATCAGGACAGTATGGTACTAGCACAAAAATAGACACACATAGATCAGTAGAACAGAATAGAAAACCCAGAAATGAACCCACAACTGTATGGTCAATTAATCTTCAATAAAGCAGGAAAGAATATCCAATGGGAAAAAGACAGTCTTATGCAAAAGAATGAAATTGGACCAGCTTTTTATACCATACATAAAAATAAATTCAAAATGGATGAAAGACCTTAATGTGAGACTTGAAACCATAAAAATCCTAGAGGAGAACACAAGCAGTAACATTGTTGACATCAGGCATAGTGACTTCTTTTTAGACATGTCTTCTGAGTCTAGGAAAGCAAAAGCAAAAATGAACTATTGGGACCTCATCAACATTAAAAGCTTTTGCACAGTGAAGGAAACAATCAACAAAACTAAAAGAATGGGAGAAGATATTTGAAAATGACATATCTACATTTACAATGGAATATTTCTCAGCTATCAAAAGGAATAAAATCTTGCCATTTGCAATGACATGGATGGAGCTAAAATGTATTAAGTGAAATATGATAGAGAAAGACAAATATATGATTTCACTCATATGTGAAATTTAAGAAACAAAACGAACATAGGGGAAAGGAGAAGGAAAAAAAGAGAGGGAGGCAAATCATAAAAGCATAAGAAGCCCCATTTTTAAAGATTTTATTTATTAATTTGAGACAGAGAGATAGAGCATGAGCAGGGGGAGAGGCAGAGGGAGAGGAAGAAGCAGATTCCCTGCTGAGCAGGGAGCCCAACATGGGGCTCAGTCCCAGGACCTGGAGATCACGACCTGAGCCGAAGGCAGATGCTTAACCATCTGAGCCACCTAGGCGCCCCACCATAAGAGACTCTTAACTGTACAGTACAAACTGAACGTTGCTGGAGAGGAGGGGGTTGGGAGATGAGCTAAATGGGTGATGGGTGTTAAGGAGGACACTTGTGATGAGCACTGGATGTTATATATAAGTGATGAATCCCTAAATTCTACTCCTGAAACAAATATTACACCTATATGTTAACTAACTAGAATTTAAATAAAAACTTGAAACAACAAAAAAAGATTTATATTTTAATAGTACTTTTAGAACAAAGTTACCAACAGAAGAATAGTTTATATAAAACTGGATACAGTGTAAACAAATTGTCAAGCTAATTGCATTGTTTTTTTTTCCCAAATACTTTTATTTTATTTTTTCAGTGTTACAAGATTCATTGTTCATATACCACACCCAGTGCTCCATGCAATATGTGCCCTCCTCAATACCCACCACCAGGGTCGCCCAACTCCCCACCCCC
>CM052900.1:86114502-86139370 GCA_028534135.1 Potos flavus | reverse complement strand
AGGAACTACAGAACACTCATGAAAGAAATTGAAGAAGACATAAAAAGGTGGAAAAGCATTCCATGCTCATGGATTGGAAGAATAAACATTGTTAAAATGTCTATACTGCCCAGAGCGATCTATACTTTCAATGCCATCCCAATCAAAATTCCACTGGCATTTTTCAAAGGGCTGGAACAAACAATCCTAAAATTTGTATGGAACCAGAAAAGACCCGGAATTGCTAAGGAAATGCTGAAAAAGAAAAACAAAGCTGGGGGCGTCACATTGCCTGATTTCAAGCTTTACTACAAAGCTGTGATCACCAAGACAGCATGGTACTGGCACAAAAACAGACACATAGACCAGTGGAACAGATTAGAGAGCCCAGATATGGACCCTCAACTCTATGGTCAAATCATCTTTGACAAAGCAGGAAAAAATATCCAGTGGGAAAAAGACAATCTCTTCAATAAATGGTGCAGGGAAAATTGGACAGCTATATGTAGAAGAATGAAACTCAACCATTCTCTTACACCATACACAAAGCTAATTGCATCGTTCAAAAGAAGGTGAAAATGTGAACTCAGTCGTCCACTTGTCTGTCAGAATGTATATAAACCCAGCTTTTGGATTTCCCACATGCCTAGCTTTGGACAACATCTTCTGCTTCAGCTTCCTTATCTCTAAAATGAGCACAGTGTTTGCCCTTAAGCTATAGGGGTTTGGTAAAAATTAATGAATTAATATGTGAGAAGTTCTTGGAGCAGTGCCTGGAACATTCCAAGTGCTCAAAAAGTGTTAGTTATGAAGATGATGGTGGTTATGATGATGATGATCTATAGAGACATTGAAGTATGGAATGAACATAATTTTGTGCCTTTAAACTCTATAGCCAAATAATTTACATTTCATTCTGCAGAACTTACGGTTTTTATTGATTTTCACTCTGATCTTTATTATTTTATTTTTCCCTCAGTTTGGTTGTATTTACATTTTTTTCTTTTTAAAATTTCTTGAGGTAGAAATTGATAGGGATTTATGTTCTTCCGCTCTATTTGAGGCTATATAGTTTACTATAAACACCGCTTTAGCCGTATCCCTCAAATTTGATGTCTTGTTTTCATTTCCATTCAATTAAAACTACTTTGCATTTTTAAAAATTTTAAGGTTGTCATTAACCCATGGTTATTTGGTGTGTGTTATTTCAGTTGCAAATATATAGAAGATATTTCAGAAATTTTCCAATTGCTTATTTCAAATTTAACTCCAGTTTGGTTGGAGAAAATGCCCTTTTATGATTTTCATTTTATTTTATCAACTTTTTAAAATTTTATTTTATATGTTAGGGTCTGTTTATCTCTCTTTTTTTAAAGTATTTTTTCACATAACTTAACATTTATCATCTTACCCATTTTTAATTGTATTGTTCAGTAGCGTTAAGTACATTCACACTGTTGTGCAATCTCCAGAACTTTTCATCTCACAAAACAATGATAAGCAAGGATACCACATCCTCCTTCCAACCCTTGGTAACTGCTATTCTATTTTCTGTCTTTATGAATTTGACTACTCTAGGTGCCTTATATAAGTGGAACTATATAGTATTTATCTTTTTGTGACTGACTCCCTTATTTCCCTTGGTATAATATCCTCAGGTTTCATTAATGTTTTTGAATATTGTATAATTTTCTACCCTTTTTAAGGCTGAGTAGCATTCCATTGTATGTAAATAACCACATTTTGTTTGTCCATTCATCCATGGCCAGTTTCTCTACATTCTCACCAATATTTATTATTTTCTGTTTTTTTGAGAGTAGTCATCCTTATCAGTGTGAGGTAATCTCACTGTGGTTTTGATTTGCATTTTTTTTTAATTTTTAAAAAAGATTTATTTATTTGTGAGAAAGAGCGTGAGCAAGGGTGGGGAGGGGCAGAGGGCGAGAATCTGAAGCAGACTCCCCACTGATCATGGAGCCTGACATGAGGCTTGATCTCACTACCCACGAGACCATGACCTGAGCCAAAACCAAGAGTTGAGCACTTAACTGACTCAGTCACCCAGGCACCCCTTGATTTTCATTTTTTTAATGATTAGTAATTCTTTATATCTTCTGATTATTAATGCCTTATCAAATAGATGAGTTGCATATATTTTTTCCCAGTCCATAGGTGGCTTTTTCACTCTATTGATCGTGCCCTCTGATGTACAAAAGGTTTTAATTTTGATGTAGTCCAGTTTATCTATTCTGCTTTCATTGCCTGTACTTTGGTGTCATATTCACATAGTCACTGCAACATTCAAGTTATGAAATTTTCCCCCTTGTTTTCTTCTCAGTTTTGTAAGTTTAGCTCTTACTTTTAGGTCTTTACTCTATTTTGAATTATATTTTGTGTGGTATAACAGAAGGGTCCAACTTAATTTTTTTGCATGGAGGTATCCAATTTTTCTAGCACCGTTTGTTGAAAAGACTGTTCTCTTTCCATTGAATGCCATTAGCACCTTCATTAAAAAACATTTGACCGTATATACAAGAATTTACTCCTGGGCTTGCTATTCTATTCCATTTGTCTATAAGTCTGTCTTCATGCCAATACCACACAATTTTGATTACTGTAGTTTTGTAATTAGTTTTGAAAGCAGGAAGTATGAGTCCTGCAACTATATTCTTTTTTAAGATTGTTTTGACTCTTCAGGATCCCTTGAGACTCCGTATGAATTTTAAGTTGGATTATTTTTTTCTGTTTTTATAAAAAACACTTTTGGGATTTTGATAAGGATTACATTACACCTATAGATAAATTTGTGTAATATTAACAACCTAACAGTATTAAGCCTTCCAATCCATGAACGTGAGATGAGTTTCCTTTTATTTGTGTCTTTAATTTTTTTGTTAATTTTTTGTAGTCTTCAGTTGTACAAGTGTTTCACCTCTTTGATTAAGATTAATCCCAAGTATTTTATTCTTTGCGATGCTATTATAAATGAAATTGTTTTCTTAATTTCCTTTTGGATTGTTCCTTGGAGACTTTTTTCATAGTTGAGAATCTTTCTGGAAAGATGTTCCATGTGCACCTAAAAAGAAGTGGAAATTTCAGTTGCTCTATAAATGTTAATCAGGTGATGTTGGTTAATAGTTTTGTTGTTTTTGTTTGTCTTCTATACCTACCGATATTTTCTGTCAAATATCCCATCAACTATTGAGAGAGGAATATTAAAATCCCCAACCACATTTGGTGATTTACAGTCACATCAGCTTTTGTTTCAGGTATTTTGAAGTTGTTATTAGGCACACAGCTATTTAGCATTACTATATCCTCTGATTTAAATTACCCCTTTTTGTCATTATGAAAGGATCCACTAAAGAAAGTGATCTAAATAAAATGACAGTTGAATTAAAAGAGTTGCTAACATTTCTGAGGATGGAAATAGAAGAAAAAGATGAAGAGAAGAAGAAGGAAGAGGAGGAGGAAAAGAAGAAGGAAGGAAGGAAAGAGAAGAGGAAAAAGAAAAGAAGGAGAAGGAGGGGGAAAAGGAAAAGAAAGAGGAGGAGGAGGAGAAGAATGTAAAACAAAGATAGATTTAACTCTAAATACAGTGCAAGCCCAGGGAACAGAATAACTATTAGATGATGACTATATTTAGTCAAGTAAGAACTTTTTGGGCCCTCAATAAATCTCCTTTTTATCTTTTTTTCTTTGAACGTGAAAGAATAAAAACCAGAGTTAGCATATAAGAATGAGAATGTAGAAGAGTAAGTTTGGGGAAAAAAAACACGTACTATAACTCCTTTTTCTGCAAAGGTACATACCCTGACAGACCAAGTTGAGATAAGAGTAAAAGCTAAACTTTATCATTAATAAAAATTATAAATTTTAATTATTAATTTGGACTGACATTATTAATTACTGACTTGCTTTACTTTTATGAGTGGAAATGATTGTAGGAATTTATGTTACTAAAAGTATGGATAAAAGCCATAGAACTTTCTCTGATTTGCCTGAAAAAGCAGAAATGGATTTAATTGCACCGTGAAAGACTAAAAAATAGTGATTTCAGAATTTCTCTCATAATCTTGCTTGTTTAACCTAACATTTACTTTATCATGATGTCTTTCCAATTTTTCTTTGGCTTTTTCCTAGTCTACCTTGGTCTGACCTTCCTCTTACTAGATGTCAATTTGTTTAAATTCTATGGAACTATTCCTTCTCATCTTTGAAGCACCTTTAATTGTCAGTGAGATGACAGATTTTTAAATCAAGACAGTAAATGAAACTCAGAGTCTAACTTTTACTGGCTTTTTTGTAAAGCAGTTAACAAGGATTTTGATTGAGGAGTTTCTTTACTTTGCAAAGAAGGATATTACCTTTGATATTACTCTTATCAAAGAGTTTTGAAGAAACCTCAAAAAAGCATCCTTCTTACCACATTTTTTACCTCCCTATTCTTCACTTGACAATAAAAAAAACAATTGAATTTAGCTATATAAACATTATGCTAATCACATTCATTTATGCAAGCTGCTTAACATTGTGCCTAATTACCATGAAGCACAATAAGGATTAGTCATGTTATTAAATATGCTAGATAATTTTGTTGTAAATTGTATTTGATTAAAACCCTAAATCCTGCTCATATGTGTTCAGACATCGTATTTTGTTGCTCAGGAAACACAGTTACTCACAACTTAGAAAAGAAAGTTCATACTTTCCTTCTTTTTGTTGTTTTCTGTTATCCTGCCACTCTGAAATTCTCTTAATGGCTTACATGGTCTTTTATTCTGAGGTGGATGGCCCTGGCATGTTGAGGAAATGTGTAGGCAACAGCTCCTTGATAATGGTATCCTTTAGACTTTTCTCCTTCAACCTCTTTTTAGGCGGTAGAGTCTTTCAGGCGATGTCATAGGTCCTCTTCTTTTATTCAGGGAGAGCATGGACTTCTCATTTTTATTCATGGTTTTATGTCCCATCTATATGCAGAAGATTCTAAATATTTATCTTCTATCTAGACTGCTTGCCTCTTCTATATCTCAACTCTGATTAATTCATATCTCCACTTTGAAGATTCAAAAGCATTTCCAAATTAATGCATCCAAACCTCAGCTTGTGATATTCTACAGAAAGCCCCCAACCCATAGTTGTCATTATCTCAGTAAATGCTGCCACTTAGTTCACTCATTAAATAGATATTAATTCAGTACCTGCTAACATAAAAAGCACTGATTTAGGCACTACATAATAGCTTTAAACAAGGCAAAGACTTTGCTTTCATGGTGTTTATGCCTCAGTATACCCAAATGCTCAAGTCATACAATTAAGAGTCTCTTGAGAATTCTCTTTCTCTTTAACTTTGTAGATTTAATTTCCAACATAAATATCAAATTAGGTGAATATGCCATTGAAGCAGAAGCTCAACAATATAAACCAGACCAACAGGAAAAGAGGTTAAAAACATCTACAATGGGTATATAAACTAGTACTTACTTAAACCACAGCAGGTACTAAATTTATGGCCACAAGACTAATTACACATCAAACTAGCTATTGAGTGTGAATGTACTAATGAAATGCCTTACTCGAGAAGAATTTACCTGGAGACAGGGTAGAGCTGATATTCAGATGAATGTCAGTTCCTGTATTTTATAGTAGCCAAAGAAGGGGGAAATTGACACATTTTGCCAGTAATATTTAACTGAAAACCCTTGGAGTGCCATAGTGCAAAATGCAGTCAAGTAGGGCATCGATGGCAGATAGCCAGTGAAAATATTCTGTTTGTGTTGTGAAATTGTGGGCCATCTTAGCTAGCCATAGCTATTTACTTCAAATAAAATAGTGGAACAAACCTTGTTATTACAAAATTTTTGCCAATAAGACAAACACTTTTCTTTGAAGTCTGTATTTGGGCTGTTAGATACCAAGTAAAATATTAGTTTAGGAAAGCATGTGTGTTGTTAGAAAGAGGCACTTAAAATACTATTCATATTCACTTTGATTTGTTTCTTGTTTTAAGGCAATTACTAGTGTCAGCATGATTTAAAAAAATTCCTTAAACATATCTGAGTTTGAGTAGTGGATATGCTCCCAATGATATGTAATATTAGATAACTTAAGTACAGTTTGCTCTTCTATACAAGGGAATAAGCAATTACTTTGATTTTGTGATAATAAGAAGTTATTATATATGTGATAGCTCTTTGTAAACTATGTTACTCTCTCCAGTACTAATATTATAATAACAGCTATTTTTTGAGCAGCATCTACTCTAGGCACTCAATTCATTTAATATAATATTACTATTACTAAAAGATTGTAAAAAGAAAACTTGCAAAGTTAAACACACACACACACACACACACACACACACACACAAATGCATATGCACAAACATGTCATTCCTCCCTAGAGAAATCATCTCAAGGTCAATATTACAATGGTTGGAGAACTGCCATTATAAGAAGAGTCCCCTTGAGAGGTTTACATGCTCATTTATTTTCTAAAATAGTACTCATTTAAGTATTTTTTTGTTAATCATTTAACTCGACTCTCTAGACATATTAGTATGTGATTCTTCAAATAGTAAAGCCATCTTGTTCCAGAAAAAACTAGTGATCTGAATACTTTTGCTGCTCATCATAATTTTTTCTAATTCCAATAGGGTCTGATCTTACATTAATAACACCAAATCCATGACAGAGCTGCTTGTTTTAGAATTCTTTTTTTTTTCATTATTGTCTAAGTACAAAATCTGATGGAAACTACAAAAAGCTTCTAAAAATAATAAAGATATAAGATAAGTATACAAAAATGTATGTCCATTTATAAGCATTAAATGATCAGAAGCTAAAATAAAAACTAATTTAGAATAGTGAAAAAAAAAAAAGAGTCTTATGCAGTCTTTTGAACCAGGAACATGGAGAAATGTCACCATTTATTTAGATCTTCTTAAATTCTCTGAGCAATGTTTTGAAGTTTTTAATGCACAGGCCTTGCATGTTTCTCATCAGATTTATCTCAACATAATTCATACTTGTAAATCCAACAGAAGCTGTGTAAGACCTATATACTGAAAAATATAAAATATCACTGAATGAAAATTTTTAGAAGACCTAAATAGATAGGACTATAATGAGTTCAAATGTCCAAAGACTCAATATTGTCAAGATGTGACTTCTCTCCAAATCAATCAACAGATACAAGTCAATTCTAATAAAAATCCAAGCAGAAACTCCAAGGCTTATTATAAAGCTACAGTAATAAAGTCAATGTGGTATTGGTAAAAGAATAAACAAATAGATCAATAGAATAAAATACAAAGTACAGGAATAGATAATGCGTAAATATAGTCCAGTGATATTTGACAAAGGTGCAAAGGTGATACAGTGAATCAAAGCCTTTTCAACAAATGATGCTGGAACAACTGAACATTCATATGCAAAAATATGAATGTAGACAGAACTTACACACTTGAAAAAATTTTATTCAAAATAGATCATAGACTTAAATGTAAAATGCAAAATTATAAAACTCCTATAAGATAACATAGGAAAACCTAGATGAGTTTGGGCTTGGGGGTAACTTTTTAGTCACAACACCAGAGGCATGAAAGAAAATGCTGATAATCTGGGCTTCAGTAACATAAAAAAAAATTGTTCTATGTGAAAGACATTGTCAAGTGAATTAGAAGACGAGTCACAAACTGGGAGAAAATATCTGCAAAAGACACATCTGATAAAGGATTGTTAACCAAAATGTACAGGGAAATTTTTAAAACTCAACAATGCAGTATCACCTTACACCTATCAGAATGGCTCTAAAATTAACAACCCAAGAAACAACAGGTGTTGGCAAGATTTGGAGAAAAAGGAACCCTCTTGCACTGTTGGTGGGAATGCAAACAGGTGCAGCCACTGTAAAAAACAGTACAGAAGTTCCTCAAAAAATTAAAAATAGAACTGTTTTATGATCCAGAAATCATGCTACTGGGTATTTACCCAAGGAATACAGAAACGCTAATTCAGAGAGTTACATGCACCCTAGGTTTATAGTAGCATTATTTACGAAAGCCAAGATACAGAAGTAGCCTATGTGTCCATCCATAGATGAATGGATAAAGAAGAGGTGGTGTATGTGTGTGTGTCTATATGTATCTATATATGCACATATATAAATAATGGAGTATTATTCAACCATATAAAAGAGTGAAATCTTGCCATTTGCAATGCCATGGTTGGAGCTAGAGAGTATAATGCTAAGTAAAATCAGCCAGTCAGAGAAAGACAAATACCATATGATTTCATTTACATGTGAAGTTTAAGAAACGAAACAAATGAGCAAAGGAAAAAAAAAAAAGAGAGAGAGAGAAACAATCAAGAAAGATACTCTTAACTATGGAGAATTCCCAGAAAGGAGGTGTCTGGGGGGATGGGTTAAATAGGTGATGAGGATTAAGGAGTGCATTTGCAATGAGCACTGGGTGATATAAGGAATTGTTGAATCACTATATTGTACAACTGAAACTAATACAACACTGTATATTAACTAACGAATTTAAATAAAAACTTTTTTAAAATTTAATTTTGTTTTTTCAGTGTTCGAAGATTCATTGTTTATGCACCACACCCAGTGCTCCATGCAATACATGCCCTCCTTAATACCCATCACCAGGCTCGCCCATCCCCCCAACCCCCTCCCCTCCAAAACCCTCAGTTTGTTTCTCAGAGTCCACAGTCTCTCATCGTTCCTCTCCCCCTCCGATTTACCCCAGTTCACTTTTCCTTTCCTTCTCCTAAATAAAAACTTAAAAAAAGACCCTCAACAATAAAAAACGACCTGATTAATAATTGCGCCTAAGACCTTAACAGACATCTTGTCAAAGACATACAGATGGAAAA
The DNA here is from genome assembly GCA_028534135.1 of Potos flavus. NCBI lineage: Eukaryota > Metazoa > Chordata > Mammalia > Carnivora > Procyonidae > Potos > Potos flavus. The sequence goes on along the minus strand of CM052900.1, from coordinate 86,130,500 downwards.
TATGCATGTAAAAAGATGTTCCACATCATAAAGTCATCATGATAACAAATTACAACAAGGAGATACACTACATACCTGTTACAGAATGGCCAAAATGCATAACACGGGGGATGTGGAGCAACAGGAACGCCCATGCATTGCTGGTGAGAATGCAAACTGCTACAACCACTTCGAAAGGGAGATTGGCAGTTTCGTAACAAAACTTAACATGCTCTTACCATGTGGTCCAGAAATTACAACTTCAGTACTTACTTTAAGGAGTCGAAAACTTATATCCACACAAAAACTTACACAAAGATATTTATACCAGCTTTATTTGTAATTATCAGAATTTAGAGGCAACCAAGATACCCTTCTATAGGTGAATGGATATGTAAACTATGGTACATCCATGCAATAGAATATCTACCACTAAAAAAAAGCTGAAAGATGAAAAGATGTAGAGGAAAGATGAAAGATGAAAGATGTAGAGGAAACTTAAAAGCATATTATTTAATGAAAGAAGCCAATCTAAAAAGGCTACATATGGTTGAGTCCAACTGTATGACATTCTAGAAAAGGCAAAACTATGGAGACAGGAAAAAGATCAGTGGTTGCCAGGGGGAGGGGGAAGGGAGGGCTAAATGGGTAAAGCACAAAGGATTTTTAAGGCAGTGAAACTATTCTGTATGATGTACAATGGTGGATACAAGCCATTATGCATTTGTCAAAATCCACAGACTATATAACACCAAGAGTGAACCCTAATGTAAACTATGGACTTTGGGTGATAATATATCAATTGAAGTTCATCAGTTATAACAAATATATTACTCTGATGGGGCATGCTGATAATCCATGAGGTTGTGCATGTGTAGGGATGAAGGTAAACAGGAAATCTCTATACCTTCCTCTCAGTTTTACTATGAACTTAAACTGCTCTTTAAAAAATAGTCTATTTTTAGAAATTTTTTGAAAATTGACGAATGGATTCTAAAATACATAGGTCAATGAAAAGAACCTAGAATAGCCAGAACTACTATTTTTTTTTTTAGAACTACTTTTAAGATGAAGAACTAACACTATCTGATTTCAAAATTTATTTTAAATTACCTTAACCAAGACAGTGTTACGGGCATAAAATAGACAAATTGAATAAAGCATACATAAATAGCCCTAACCACATATGGATGGCTAATTTTCAACAAGATGTAAAGGCAATCCAGTGATAAAAAGTATTTTCAACAAATGAGAGTGGAATAATTGGATATTCATATGTTAAAAAATGAACTTCAATACAAACCGTGCACCATAAATAATAATTGAGAAAGGATCGTAGATCTAAATGTAATACAACTTGTAGAAAAAAAATTAGAGAAAAGATCTGTGACTTTGGCTTAGGCAAAGAATATTTAGAATATAACATCAGAAGCATGATCCCTAGAAGAGCAAACTGATAAATTAGATTTTATCAAAATTTTAAGTTTCTAGTTTCCATGGACACTATTAGAATAGATAGACAAATCATAGACTATTAGAAAGTTAATTATAGTATAGCATAGTATAGTATCATCATCATCATCTAAAATCATTTATTTTACTATATACTTGGGACTGTGCTAAATGTTTTACATTACTTATTTCACTAAATCCTCTGAAAATCCTGTAAGGAAGATATAATTTTCTTCATTTTACACAAGAGTAAAAAGAAGATTTGAAGGATTAGGTAAAGTGCTTAGGTCAAAATCAAAGCATCTGAATGTGAATGGCTATCGGGTCTTTTCTTCACCTACCACCTGACCATATAAAACCCACAATTATTGGCTCACATAAGAATTATTGAATAAATGAAATGAACACAACAAGGGACAAAGATTGGCATTGGCCACTCAACACATCAGCGAAAACAGAGCTTAGTCAGTGACGGAACCACACTACACTGAATAAGCCACAGCATCTTTTATACCTGTGTTAAACCTAAATGTCCAGTGTATTTCTTATTTACCCCTTCCTCCCTCACTCCTGAACTGAATACAGTCTCTCTTCTTGCTTTCCCTCTTTTTCCTTATAGAAACTGGTGCTGCCTTGCCATTTAAGCGGAATTTTAATGCTCTAAGTATCACTTACTTAGTACACCAACACATACCAATAGTTAACAGGTTTTTAACATATATATGCAAAGATACTGAAAAATGGAAGACACTAATTTGTGTGGGTTTTGCCGTCCCTCTCCTGTTTGGAAATAGGAGAGATTTTGAAGATACAATTAAGATAAATACAGATGGTTCCCAACTTGCGATGGTTTGACTTACAATTTTATGACTTTACGATGACGTGAGTGTTCTGAGCACATTTAAAGTATGTTAGACTAAGCTATAATGTTCAGTACATTAGGTATATAAATGCGCTTTTAATTTCTGGTATTTCCCACTTACAATGTGTTTATTGGGACATAACCCCCTTGTAAGTCAAGGAAGATATGTATAATTTCTTAGTGACTACTACTGTAGATATAATTATTTAGAAAATGTGACTATGCCCAGATGGTTTATAGTTACTTCTCACTCTCCTCAGTGGTTCCTTCTTTTTTGAATGTGTTAACACAATGTGAATTTCACTTTACTAATGGAATCAAATCTGAAGAAATAAGAAATAATGGCTCTTAATTGTGCCAAAAGACTTTTCTGAATTAGCCCATCTTCCAAATAGCATCTAGTTTGGTTTCATATTTAGACTCTTAGCAGTTTTAAATCATATCTATGGCAGTATAGATTGCATTACTTTTCTGTATTCTATAAAATATTGGCTGACTTCCCCAAATGAAACTCTTTCTCTCTTTGTTTAGCAGAATCCAAGTAATTAAAATTCATTTTTCCCTCACTTTCATTTAATCTTTCTGAAGGTCTCTTTATCTGACTGAAAAGTAATGCTTTCAATTTTCTTACACATTAGAACGTACTAGTAGAAACTTTCACATTTGCTGAATAGGTTTTACATTTCCAGCTTATATTTGTTTCATTGGACCTTTGACTGATTCCCAAAATAAAAAAGAACAATTATTTGTCCTCATTTTGGAATGTGTGAAGAAAAGAGGCTTGAATACCCACCTAATCTTAGGTATTTCTTTTGTTAAACTCGGTCATGTTAAGTATCTTCCAAGTCATTGTGCCGGGTAGAAAGTAACATAGCAATTACTGAAACAGTTCCAACAGGAGAAAGTTTATACTTCCTGAAGGGACTGTGTATCACTCAAAACATCAAGTGGCTAATTTGTTTATTACGTATAAGAATCAATCTAATGGAAAACCAAAATAAACTCTTAGTAGATATGAAAGCAAAACATGAATAATTTGACACAAAGAATATATTTACATATAAACATAAGGAAACTTGTTCAACCTCACCAGTAATCCATTTAAACCAAATATTAGGTTTATGACCCATCTGCTAAATTAACAGACGCTAATACTAATACTGGTAAGAGTGTGGTGACACTATTTTACTCTGTTACTGTTAGAGCATACAGCCCTTCATTTATTTAAGACATTTATTAAGCAGACATTATGTGTTCGGACTTGATGACATAATTCTAATCTCAGCAATTCACTAACATGTTACACTCCATTGGTATAATGTGTATGTGTATATGTAAATATGTGTGTATGTGTTAACAAAGCTATGAAAACTTGGAAAATGTAAATGTGCATCATTAGGGGCTTAATAAATTTTAGAGTGCCCACTCTTTAATAATATATAGTCTATCAAACAAATAAGATACACATAAGTGACATAAAATAGAAAGAACTCCAAGACAAAATATGTATATCTTATTTGTGTGTCTGTGCAACTAGTATGTGCATATGCACATATAATATGCACATATACATATTCTATTTCCTTATAAAATTATTTTTCTTCATATGTAATGTCTACGTTATATATGTAGAGATAATAGACTGACAAAATATGAGTGTGTTCATTTGGGTGGGAGAGTCATTGGAAGATGTATGAGTGAGCTTTCATGTACATTCGTAACCGTAAGTATGCACTCAAAACTGTAAAACTGTTAAGGATGGTTACAGCCAGAGTGGGGATTCTGGGAAAGTGATGAGTAATAAAAGAGTCATTATTAGTTTGCTCTATTTATTTTGTTGGAATGTTTTATAGAGAATATTTTCATATATATCTATGTAATTAAAAAAAAGAAGAGCCAAAACCAGAATTTATATTGTTCTGTAGAACATTAATTTATTGACTTGATAAACTAAATACATCTATTATTAATGAAAGAAATTACCTATTCTGCTCACTTCAAGTCTGCTTTTGGCCGATTAGGAAGTATTTAGACTATTCTGCCGATTCCTCTAGACCTTGCCTCATTCTTACCCCATATCTTGTTTGAATGGAGAAGTACATGGTTGTGGGGAGGGGTTATGCTCCCTATTTCCTCACCGAAGAAGTCTTTGAGACACTTAAATTGTATAAATCTCTGAATCGTATTGTGGAGTGAGTGTCAAGGTATTGATTATCAGTTTTAAAATTCAATTCCATTTGTCAAAGTATATGTTTATTTCTCCAGCGTGTGTTCCTCCCTGTACCAGGTGAAAGATATGCTTTTATATAAGTCAGTAGTTCACAAACTTTGCACTTATAGGGCTTCTGAAAACACAGATTTCTGAGCCCTTCCCATGGTGTCTATGATAAGCCTTTCTGGGTTAGAATGCTCCAATGTGCATTGTTAATAAGTCCTCAGAAAATTCTGAGATTGTGATTTCAGCCACCATGCTTCTAATCAATGGAATAAGTAAAAGAGAAGAAATAATCTCAGACTTGATCGAATTTAGAATCTAGTTGGGTGGTATTAAGTTTCTTATTGTTGCTATAACAAATTACTGTAAAATTAGTTGCTTAAAACAACACAAATTTATTATAGTTGTATACAGTGGGTTTCAGGATTGTGAATCTTCTGGGGACTCCAGGGGAGAATGTGTCCTTCATTTTCCAGTTTATAGAGAACACCTGCATTCCTTGACTTGTGGCCCCATCTTCAAGTTACGGTATCTTCAAACCTCTTTCTTCTCTGCTTTGTCATCATATCTCCTTCTTGGATTCAGACTCTTCTGCCTTTCTCTAATAAGGAGCCCTGTGATTATGTTGGGCCCACCCAGATAATCCAGGATAATCTTCCCATCTCAAAAATCCTTAGTTTTTGCTCTGTAAAGTAGCATGTTTAGAGATTCTCAGGATTAGGATGCAGGCATGACAAGACTCTGAATCATAGAAAATCATATTTGTAGGTATAGTGGTAAATTAGTTGTAGTGTTGAACAATAAGTAAAAAACACTTTACCAAGGAGTTCTGATTTTCAGTGAACCAACCAACCAACCAAGCAACCAACGGTACAACTTGACTAAGTCAACAGATCTCTTTTGAACATTTATTCATTATAAATGGAGTTTAAATAGTTATTTCTAAAACACGTAATAGTTTTTAATGTTATGATTCTATAACTAGAGGTTAGTTTTGATTTTTTTATGACAGTCATAAGTAAAAATCAGTGCAGATTTAAAAAATGCAAATAGTCCAAATTTTAGGATTTCTTTTTTTTTTTTTAAAGATTTTATTTATTTATTTGACAGAGAGAGAGATCACAAGTAGGCAGAGAGAGGGAGAAGCAGGCCCCCTGCTGAGCAGAGAGCCCGATGCGGGGCTTGATCCCAGGACCCTGAGATCATGACCTGATCCAAAAGCAGAGGCTTTAACCCACTGAGCCACGCAGGCGCCCCAGCAAATTTTAGGATTTCTATCTTCATATTTCAGTACATATATATCTTATCTTTTATGATATAATTTCTGTGTGTACAATTATGCTATGTTTACCTGAAAAAAATACTGCTTTTGTTGTAGTAGAAGCCCATAAGAATAAATGTATTTTAGATGTCATCTAGCATATAATCAAGAATATAGAGAATGCAAAGATAAAATAAAAAATATTAACCTAATTGTGATAATTGCATTCTTTATACAGATCCTTCAGAGTCCTATGTCAGCAAAGAGAGATGTGGGTTTTCCAACTTTTAAGTACAGATGAACAACATGATGAGGGCTTGTAAATTTTCCACAGATGGTGAATTTTTCACCAAAATTCAAATGGAAAGAGACGCCACCAAATAATCTAATTCAATATTGGTAATACCATTCACAAGCAGAGACAGGGTGACATTTCTTATGTAATAAAATTTGTTTTACTAAATTTCTAAGGAAACAAAATGTCCCAAACAACGTTCAAAACTGTTAGTTTAAACATGTCTATTTGTTAATACAAAATGTAAGGCTTTAGTGTTTTTACTCAAATATGTGTAAGTGTGGAATTTGCTGTAGCCACAAAATGGTGTTTTCAGTATATTTTAACATTTATTAAGCACCACTAGAGGGCAGAATTATTTCTCAGTTTTACTTATATTGATGCCCATAACTATGAGATTAACAAAATAATGAATGGCATCATACATTTTGTTAAGCAATTTCTATATGATAGCATTTTCAGATTAACTTCATTCTTATACTTTTTTAAGATGTCCTTTTAAAAAAAATCTCAAATTCCCACCTACTTCACAAATTATTTTACACATTTAAAATAAGACATTCATAGTTCACGGGCAGAACACGCTCTTTTGAATTTAAACCATTCCTGGTTTATTTAAGTGTAGGGGAAGATGGTTTTTGTTTTTGTTTTTGTTTTTCAGTCAAGAAGATCATGAAGGAAAATGATAGTGGAAGTATAATGTATTATAAAAACCTTAGTTTAGATTCAGCAACTAATTAAACGTTTCTTTATTGCAGGCCATTTTGTTAGACTGTGAGCACAGAAATAGCACATGTTTCTTTAGGTATATCTTCTTTTTGGAACCAGTCTTTATTCCTCTTTCCAGAAGTGAATTGGAGTATATCCTGTATGCTTTTGTACTTACCTCCATCTCAGAATATAAAACATTAAGTTAAAATCACCCTCAAACTCTACCCCCTCACAAGACTCATGAGCTTCTTGGGCACAGATCCAAGATTTTGTTGACGCTATATCCCAGCATGCGAAATAGGACTTGCCAGAAAGTAGATAGATACTCAATAGAAATTTGTGGCTTAATTATAATAATAGTAGAAAAAAAATCAATGAAAAATTAATTATTTACTATGGTAATATCTATACTGCATATTATTTTATTTTATTCAATTTCACATCAATATAGTATTGATTTAAAATGATATATGGAGAAAAGTGAACCAACAACTTAGTTCTCAGTGAAGTTCAATTCAGCAATCATGTTTTAGGACCCTAATGTATTTCTTGTATCATTTCCAGTGCTAGGCATAAAAATATGGAAAGCAATAGTCTAAGCCCTTAAAAGACCAATGCAAGTAAAAGTACATAAAACAGATAGCTTTAATCTTTTTGATTAAGAGTAAACACTCAGGCCAGCTAAGGAAAAAACGTCACATTCACCATTTGGATTATGCAACTGCCCAAGGAATTGAAGAACAAATGTTCTGCCAAATCACTCTGTAACATAGTAAGTTCAAACTGTATCATAAAATAATATCAAAGTATCGTATGAAAATAATGGGTGGATCACTCAAACAGGTGTGATCTTAAGGCAAGTGATAGTCTTTAAGAAATGCTGCTTAGTTGACCTGTGAGCCCTGGGCTCAAAACCTTATGTGCAAAGAGCCACAGAGTCCACCAGATTAAAAAACACTACTTGACAAAACCGGAACATAATTTAAGATATTGTACTGCATATTTATATACTGTGTAGCGCATATTCAGAAAAAATATATATACATACACAGATGCATTCACACACACACACACACACACACACACACACAGGCATACACACACAAGAACAGGTACAAACACTATTCAGCTTTAACTATGAGATAATCACATAATATGAGATTATGTGATTAAAATATCAGATTCTTTATAAACATTTGATGAAAACTTAAGCCAGATGTCACACACACACATACACACACACAAAATGACATACATACGTATATAGATAGATAGATAGATAAAATATGACAGACACACACATACACACAGTCTTTATCGTGGCCTGATTCAAAGTTTCCTTCTCTTGTTTTCTGTCATTTGCTGGAAATTACGTATCTTTGATATTCAGTTTCACACTTTCTTCCCTATTATTTGGATATATTCTTGCACCAAAGTTGTGTCTGTTTTTAATTGTTATAAATATATTTCAAGGTAAAGAGTTTTCAACACTGTATTTTTTTTTTCTGCCAAATAGTTCTGTTTATGTTTAGTCTTACATTGATTAATAAAAATTTGAGGAAATTAAAATGAATGCATATTTTAAGTGGTAGTCCATACGGGAAGGAAGTGAAAATTAATAGAGCTAAACAAATTGGAGGGAAAAATAAAAGAGTGGCTTAACAATGGAGAACCTTCTTATTAAAGGAGTCGGTCAAGTATACTGGGAAAAACAAAAGAAAGAACTGTAAGGGTAAATATAATCAGAAAGAGACTTTTTGATTTCATTGTTAATCACTTAACTGATTAAAAGAAGAAGAAAAAAAGTTTTTTGCTTTGCTGCCAGGACATTATTTGGAGTAAGAGATACTTTCTGAGGGTGACTTAAGTCTCTCTATTCTCATTTTTAAGGACTATATACTTTATCCTGACTTACTATTTACCATATCTTTTACAGGCAGCGGGAGTTAAAATTGTCTTTTGATGTCTTCAAGTACTTGTAATTTTAAAATATATATATGTATGTGTATATATATATATATATACATACATGCACATATATATCAAATTAGTTATATTATTAACATATAATTGTGTATATAATTAATTACAAATGTACATATATGTACATGGGAAAATGATGGGACCCTTAGTTTCTTTTTCTGCATTTTCCTATTATATACAGGAAGTACCTACTTTTCTAGATTAAGCAGCTCTTATTTGTGAACACTGAGAATGGTTGCTCTTGTCCTTGAGTGCATTTACTAACATAGGAGGGTAAATATTTAGAGCAATACATAGGGATTTAGCCTTGTGATTCCCATTATTGTGAAGAAATATAAATATTTACGGTATATTTATCCCATGATGTTTGCCCCGGGACTCAGAATAATGAAATGAAACAACTATTTAAAACAAGTTATCTGCAGCCTTGAATAAATTTGTGACTTAACACAATGTGGAAGATGTTACGGCTTCCTGCTATCTTAGAATGCATGAAAACATAATCAGTCTCAATATAGCCAACACTTTTTAAAGATGGACCAACTTAAAATTGAAGCTATAAGTAATCTATAAGTGGTTTAAGAGAGATAATTTTTTTAAGTGGAAAACTGTAGAACTAGTTAATTATAATTCTCCACCTTATTTCATAAACATAGAAAGTCAGCAGGATAAATTTGACTGAGTTTTTTTTTTAACACAATATGTTACAAACTCTGCCAGTGTAAAAATATAAGTAAATTAACTTTAAATGATAAATTCTGAAGATGTGTCATGTTAGCAGAAGAGTAAGTATTGTAGTATATCCTCTGTTTCAGAATAAGAAAATCACTTCACTTTTAGCTATTTATTTATGTATTTATTTATTTAAATTCACAGTTCTAATTTGAAGGGATTAAAACTTCTCTTTTTTTAAGTATTGGAAAACAATAGTTCTTTGGAGACTAGCTCAGGCATTGACATTTTTCTCCTTGCTGTGAACTTGTCTACTTTTGAAAACATTTCTGGTTCTCCAATTTATCTATGTTTACATCAGTTCCCTTAGGTTAAAAAAAACAAAACAAACAAACAAACAAATATATATATAAAGCTGCTTGCAAGAGTGTGTTCTGTAAGTGGTTTCCTACCTTGGTTGGCCTGGTACAAGGATCAAGATGACAAGAGTCCTTTCTTACCAAATGCCTCTCTTACTGATTGGTAGGGAAGTCTCTTCTGTGCATCCGCTCACCATGACTCATCACTGTTGTCACGCTTATCACACTGTTACTATAATTATTTATATAGTTGCCTTTCCCAGTAGACAATAAACTATGAGAATATGTCTTAAATCTATGTGTCTCCAGTACCTGAAACTATTTTTGATACCAAATTTTATTCAATATATCATTGACTATTTATCTAACTTTCACCATTTTATCTGTATTCATAACCTTATCCTGAACTGTGATAGAAAACATGGCTTAGTTATGAACCTGCATTTTTATGGAAATTAACATTACATTGAATAAACCTAACTCCCTCTTGTTTGACACTGGGGACTATCTAAATAAAATTCCATACCATTCTATACTCCTCAGGTTTTACATAGTCAGTTATCACATGAAACAGATTTGCACAATTCTCTTGGGATTTCAATTCTCAAAATGTGTTTAACCAAACATTCTTCAACATTCTTCTTTAGTGGGGCGCCTGGGTGGCTCCGTGGGTTAAAGCCTCTGCCTTCGGCTCAGGTCATGATCTCAGGGTGCTGGGATTGAGCCCCACATCAGGCTCTCTGCTCAGCAGGGAGCCTACTTCCTCCTCGTTCTCTGCCTGCCTCTCTGCCTACTTGTGATCTCTCTCTGTCAAATAAATAAATAAAATCTTTAAAAAACAAAACAAAACAAAAACATTCTTCTTTAGTTTGCCAGTGAAGTTATCTAGGGTATAAAATTTGTGTGTGTGTATGTGTGTGTGTGTGTGTGTGGTCTGGACAGAATTATAGTGTCTATAAACTAGTGAACAAACACTTATTCCTTTAGATTAACAGAGTTGGGAGAAAATATTGGAAATGCTCACTTACCAAAGGACCATTTGTTTATTTACTACCGGATAAAAAGTAACAATACCATCATGTATACCTATTGTTTTACCCTTGGATAGATGCGTTAGGGTCCAGTAGGAGGGCACTAGGATTGCCAAATCCAGGAAAGATACTGTGCGCGTGGGTTAGCATAAAACACAAACATACTTATTGACCAGACATGGTGTTTTAAACACCATTTTCCACTAAAAGTGACTTTGGACTCCTTGGAAAAATGATTGGTTCTAAAGCTAGGGCAGGGAAGTACTAGGTGAGCCTAAATATCTTATTGTATCAGAAAGTAGAAAATATTTTTATTTTTCAGAAATAAAGAATACCATATAAACAATGATAGACATCAAAAGGGCATAGCACCCAGTTAAGGGGATCACACTGATTAAATCTAGGATAATTTGGACTACAAAATAAATAACAATGGATCATACCATAGCATAAAGTAAGAATCCAGGATCCATACTTATGTAAAAACTAAATGAATTAATAAATGTCTGATAAGAAAAAGGATGTTCATATAATCTCAAACTATCTTCCAATAAAACACAATTACAAAAGGAAAAAAAAAAAAAAAGAGTGGAAAAGCCTTACTGTTACCACCTTAATCGAGCATCTAAGTAAGTATTACCAGTATTGGGACAAGTTGAATTTATGTACTAACTGACAGGAATGAATGAGAAAAACACAGTATCACTCCTGTAGTATCCCTGCCAAAGATACAAAATCTGAATCTTATCAAAAAGAAATCTCAGACAAACCTAAATGTAAGGGCATTCTGTAAAATAGTGGGCCTGTAATTTTTTTTTTTTAAAGATATTATTTATTTATTTGAGAGAGAGAGGGAGAGAAAGAGAGAGAGTCGGTGGGGAGGAGTGGGGAGCAGAGGGAGAGGGACAAGCAGATTCTGAGCTGAGTGTGGAGCCTGCCCAATTCGGGGCTTGATCTCAGGACCCTGAAATCATAACCTGAGCTGAAACCCAGTGGAACACTTAACTAGCTGAGCCATCCAGGTGCCCCTGGGCCTGTAATCTTTAAAAGGATTAAGATCATGAAAAGAGAGACTGAGAAATTGTTCCATCGAAGGAAGTTGATAAATGAATATAACATTTTTGAACTGAATTCTTTGTTAGAAGAGATTGGTTTAGGGTGATGATTGGCAAAACTTGAACGGGGTTTGAGGATTGGATGATGGCGATGTATTATTCTAGTGGTCTGTTGCATATGAAATCACTCCCAGACTTAGGGCATTAAACAATAATGATTTTATCATGCTTACAGATTCTGTGGGTTAGGAATTTAGAAAGAGCTCAGTGGAGATGATTTCTTTCTGCTCCATGCTATCAGAGGTTTCCAGCTGAAAACACTTGCTGGCTGGAGCAGGAATCATCTGAAGGTTTATGTATTCACGTGTCTGGTGGTTGATTCTGGCTTTTGGCTCAGAACCCAGACCTCCATGTTGATGCGTGTGTTTCCTCACAATATGGTGGCTGGCTTCCAATAGTGAGTAGAATCAGACAGAAGTTCTATCATCATTTCTGACTTATCCTTAGAAGGTGCAGAGCCTACTCAAATGCAAAGATAGGAAATAAAGACTTTCCTACTTCCTTCTTTTTTTAGGCTAAAATTTGATGGGAGGAATGTGAAACCTACTTTATAAAAAGAACATGTGAGATGGAAAAAAGATTAGGTTTTAGTCATCTTTAGAAAATAAAGCCTACCTCATGTGTAATAATAATTAACTGATACTTGTGCTGCAGTTTTATAAGGCAGGTACCTTACATAAAGAAAATCATAAATATTCGGGAGTGATAGGACATTGTGTTGGCAACTTATCCACAAATGGTTCCAGAAAAATATGTATGTATGTATGTATGTATTTAGGTTCCAGAAAAATATTTAATTGAAATGTTCTATTCTTACAGATTTTCTTTAAGTTTTTAGTTGTTTGAAAACAAAAGTAAAGCAAACATCTAGAAATAGATATAGAGGGGGATTTCCAGGCAGACCTGATTAGACTACTTGGTAAAATGGAAATGGAGAGAGCCACCTAAAATAACTCCTGTGGGAGGGAAGGTGGGTGGGGAGGGTGGATTACCATTCATAAGACAATATTAAGCTGTAGTGGCAAGGATGTGACAATGATGACAGAGATAGTAAATAGAAGGCTTCCTAGGTTTCATCTACCAAGGAGAACTATTGTTTTACTGAAATATCATAGTATTCCTGAATAGGGGAATTAGGTTTTCAGCTCCTACTTCAAGTAGAAAATAGCCTGTCCTGCCAATAAAGTTGTTTTGTTTTTTGTTTTTCTGCCGGTAAAGATTTAAAACATTCCTTTTTTACCTATTTTTCAGAAAACAAACTGACCTTTTAAAGATAATGTAGATATAGAAAAGATTGAAGAAAATATTTTTCAGATTAGAAAGACAGAATCACACATCAAAACACTCTTCTTAGCTGTAATACTTAATTATTGTTTCAAATCCCTAAGTGAGAGAGAAATTATAATTGCTTTAGAATCCACTTTTTGTTTTTCAGAACAGCACTGCCCAGTGGAAATGTAGTGATGGCTATATACATACTATTAAATTTAATAGTAGCCACATCACAGAAAAAGTACAAAGAAGTTAACTTTAACAACATATTTTAACCTAACTTGATGAAAATATTATTTCAATATGCAGTAAATAGTAAAAATTATTGACATTCCTTACATTCGTTTTTTGGAAGAAGTCTTCAAAATCTGAAGTGTATTTTATACCGTGCACATTTTTTAAAAAGATTTTTGTCTATTTTAGAGAGAGAGTGTGTGTGAGTGGAGAGGGGCCAAGGGGGAAGGAGAAAGAATCCAAGGCAGACTCTCCACTGAGCACAGAGCCTGATGTGGAGACTGATCCCACAACCACAAGATCATGACCTGAGCTGAAACCCATAGTTGGACGCTTAGCCATCCGAGCCACCCAAGTACCCCTAGAGCACATTTTAAGTGGACTAGCTACTTTTAGAAGTACTCAACAGCCCCATAGGACTAGTGGCTGCCATATTGGGCAGTGCAGCTCTGTCATATGTATGTGTACATAGTATACCCAGCATATGATTCTACTACTGAGTATGGACTCAGTAGTCATCAGTAACCCCTTGTGTTATATTTAAAGTCCTGGATTAAAGAATTCTTTTCAGGTAGTATATATACAGCTATCTGAAATGTTTGAAGCCTCACTACTCAATCCAGTAAATACTCAGGTACCCGAGGAGTCTCTGTAGTATTGTTATGCCAGTAGCTTCCCTGAGACTTACTCACTGTGGGCATAGCAAACATTTATTCCAAAAAGCTAATTAAAAAGTCATATCATACCCCAGCATAGACAGTATGAAATACTCGCTTCTCAAAAGGGAAAATAGAAATTGAAGAGATTTTGATGAAATGCCAGATTATTCCCAAACTGAGAGGACATTGAACTCTGAGTGAGAGGAGATTCGAGATTTCTAAGGTAGTAGTAGAGGGAGCTTCAGTGCTGGTAACTGGGCAATGGCTTCTTGAAAAGTTTGCTTCTGCACGTGTGCCTCCTGAGGTTTATCTGAATGTTACTAGGATGCAGGAAAAAAATCTACTTCACTAAAATATCTAACCAAGAAATCTCGTGATTTAGTAGCAAATGGAGTGCAGGAAAATCAATCCTATCTATTTACATAAGTACTAAGGTTTGAATCTAAACAGAGGCAAGAGTTAGAGTATATTTACTATGAACAATGTTAAATGATTTATATGCATTTGCTTATTTAACCTTGACAATAACTCTTAAAGGACAGTATAACCATTAACCACCAGTATTTCCTATGGGAAATGGAAGATACAGGGAAGTTAAGGTAATTACCTGGGTCATGTAGCTAATAGGAGATATAGTCAGGATTCCAACTCAAATTTAGCTGACTCTAGAATCAGGGACCTTAACATTTAAACTGCCTGTCAAAAAATATGAAATTGTTTCTTGCACAGAACCACCTGCTTATTCAGTTATTTCTGGTGTAGATATTCTTTGGAGATGTCATATTAAAGATTTTTTTTTTGATCCAGTAGTTGAATTTGACTTCATAAGACTAAAACTTAAGTTTATTTTCAAGCTTAGAACACTTGAAATTATATACCTCTACTGTTAGACAAAATAGCCTCTTAATGGTGCCTAGTGGCCCTTATCTCCATCGGCCTCAGTAATCTTCCAAGAGATTTTTGTGTGTGACCGCTTTGGATTCTATATGCTCTCCTTCTCTGTGTGACTAACACTTTACTTTTTCCCAACTTTGAAACCAAATGAAATTTAGTATTTCAGTTTCCCTCTGTGACTTCTAACTGATTTCTTCTGTTCTAAGCCAGTGGAGAATAACAACAGGCAGTAGAATTTCTCTGTGTCCCAAACTATCCTCACTTTTTCTGCTGGCTGCATCAGAGACTCTGTAGCTGGCATTTCACTATGGTGCTAGAAATTTAACAGAAAACAGAGCAATATCCAGTGTACTCCACCCATCAATTTGTGCACACAAACCTACTCACTCATCCGGGACTCATGGGGGTAACGAAACGTTTCTCTCGCATCTTTGCAGTAGACGCCCATTTATTTCAGAACAGTAAAGCTCACGGTGCTGCCAAAAGATCATTCTGTTTTGAAGACTTGCCAGACTGGTGTCAGTCTTGTTACTGTTTTGCTTTGTTTTGTTTTGTTTTGTTTTAACTTATGGCCATTCCCAAGTTTGAAAATCCATGGTCTCTCTAAATGCTGTATTTGAAGAAGCAAGTGTTTACTGACTATATGACTCAAGGAAACAGGGATACACAATTTTACTTAACAGGAAGTACCTATGACTTTCCTTGCAGCCTCTTGATAGTTAGATTTACTTGGGACCACATACCTTTTTTTTTTTCCTTAAATGGTAAAGGATGCAAGGTCTACTTTTCATGATGCGTTTAGACCAAGCTGACACAAAAAATAACACATGAAAGATAACATTTCATTTCGGTGTAAAAATAAGTGCTGAGAGGTTGATCTCTCTAGCTGATAAAGCAAGCTAAACTAATCAGTAGTCTATCTGAATGTTCTGTTTTCATGAGAAATAAATCAGTTGTCCTTTGGGATGAATAATCTTAAGTTAGGAATTCTATTTTGCTTTTTA
>CM052900.1:86039678-86114002 GCA_028534135.1 Potos flavus | reverse complement strand
CTAGAGAAAATTGAAATGCCAGAGCTTTCTGGGTATACTGTAGAGGAAGTTATGTGAAGATTTAGAGAGATTGAAATGTTAGATATGATTTATGAAGTAAAAGTTGCCTGCTTTTCCTTTAGTATATCCCCCAGAAGGGTCCAGAAAATACTCCTTCATGAAAAAAGCTTTGAAGAGCTATGTTATAGCCCTTTATTATTGAAGAGCTGGGGTTTTGTTTTTGTTTTTTAGAGATTTATTTATTTATTTATTTATTTATTTGAGAGAGAGAGAGAGAAAGAGCATGCATGTGCAAGTGGGGGAAAGGGGCAGAGGGAGAGGATCAAGCAGACTCCCTGCTGAGCAAGGACCTCAAAGCAGGGCTTTATCCCATGACCCATGAGATCATGACCTGAGCTCAAACCAAGAGTCGGGCACTTAACCAACTGAGCTACTCAGACACCCTAAATGCTGTTGTTTTTATTCTCTTTAGTCTAGAAATGAAAATGAGAAATGCTATTGTCAAACCAAGGTCCCTTAATGCAATAGGGATGATGTGATCCCAAAGTGGCTGTAGCCAAGTTGAGGCTGTAAATTATCAAAGACAAATAGGTGCTGTTAACTCAATGGGGAGCAGAGACAAAGAAGTAATCTAATAGTCTTATCTGCAGAGGTATTTGGCATTGACTAATGGACCATGTTTCCACAGATGGACAGACTACTAAAGATCTCACTGATTTGTATAAGTTGAAAAGCTTCAGGTCTGGTGAACAGAAATCTGACTCGAATCACTACAATTCCTTGTTATGCCATCTCATGGGCACAGAACCATTTAAATAAAATGAAGAATAAGGTCCTTAGAGGAAAGACCATGCTACAGAGCCAAGACTTTATTGTCTTCTTCCTAGCCTTCTCCTATGTCTTCCAAGCCATTTCTCAGAGTCTTTGCTTTGAGTAATTATCATAATTTAAGGTGATTACCAACATAAGTTTGAACCGACACTAATAACCGAAGATCTAAAATTTCACTGTTGTCTACTAGTCATTCTAATGGTTTATGGAGGTGATGATTAAGAGAGTTTTTGCTTAAGTCCATCTCACATCGGCCCATAGCTCTGCTACATTGCCTTTACCTCTTAGCCTATACTCTGGCCTCTTGGGAAGTTCAATATTATCAGTTGATTGAGAAAGAAAATAACTCAATCCTGGTTTATAGATGATATTGGATAACATTTACTACACAAAGATAGATGTCTGCTGTCTTGAAGTCCAACTGCAGGATGGCCTTGAAGACAATGATGCTGGCAGACAGAACTTAAAGCAGCGTGCTTGATTCATTTTTCTTGGAAGAAGAGGTGGCCAGAGTTAGAGATCAACAGATATTCATGAGCAGTGGCTAGAGGTTTGGCTGAATGGTCATAGATTGTAAGGAAGGAAATTGAAAATTGGTGAGATGGATGACTGGGAATATGTATGTTGATAGATCTCTTTGAATGATCAAAGAGCGTGAGGATGTTGTTTGTGCTCCTTGTGAATGCTCACCAAATAGAAATCTCTTTGCAGAGGAGGATTTATATAATTAGGTGCACAAGAAGACCCATTCTGTGGAACCAGTCAGCCAACCTGGTCATTCCCCATTGAGTTCATGAATTAAGTAGTCATGGCATCAGAGATAGAGTGCAAATATGGGCTCAGCACCATGGTCTTCCACTTGCTAAAGCCAACCTAACTATTGCTAAGTGGCCAACTTGCCAAAAGAAGAGACTACCACTGAGATCCCATTAAAAGAAATGGCCAAGCATCATGTGTCATGTTGATTATATTAGACTACTTCTATCATGAAAAGAGCAATAGGCATTTTGTTTTGTTTTGTTTTTCTGACTGGAATAGATACGTACTCAGGTTCTGCATTTGCCTTCCTTGCCCATGATAATTTTGCCAAGTCCATGGACTTAACAGAAGCTTAAATCATGGTACTCAAACGTAATTTTACAGTAACTGAAGAGCAGTAATATGACCATATCCATTGAATTCACTTCATTTTACCCATCTTCTTGAAAGAGCTTATCTGATAGAACAGTGAACTGGCCTATTGAAATGTAAGTTATAATGATACACTGTGGTAATGTTGTCCAGGATAGAATATATGCATTAAATCAGTGACTAATTTATGATGATTTTTTTTTTTCTTTCCATAGCCATGATTCACCAGTCCAGGAATTAAAATGTGTCTTTCTTACTCTTAGCTCCTGTAAAAATGTTCGTTTCCTATCCATGCAGCTCTGGACTCTAATGGTCTTAGAGGTTCTAGTTCCCAAGGGGAAATAATTCCATTAGGAGATAAACCAATAGTTTCATTAAACTTAGAGTTGAAACTTCAAGTAACTGCTTTGTGTCTTAATGCTGAGAAAGAGAGAGAGAGCGAGAGAGAGAGAGAGAGAACAATCAGGTGAAGAAAGTTAGGGTTGGGGTAATTTACCCTGCATTGGATGGTAGCATTGGATGGCTACTGTACGATATAGGTGAGAAGGGACATGTCTGGAATGCAGGAGATTGTCCAAGGTGCTTCTTAGGATTTCTACATTTTCTGATTAAAGTTACTAGAAAACTACCACAATATAATCTTACAGAATTTCTTTTTTTTTTTTTTAAGATTTTATTTATTTGTTTGACAGAGAGAGATCACAAGTAGGCAGAGAAAGTGGGGGAAGCAGGCTCCCTGCTGAGCAGAGAGCCCAATGCGGGGCTTGATCCAAGGACCCTGAGATCATGACCTGAGCCAAAGGCAGAGGCTTTAACCCACTGAGCCACCCAGGTGCCCCAAATCTTACAGAATTTCTAATGACACAGATTCTTCAGGAATGAAGGTTTGGTACAACCCACCGTGCAAGAAACCTTGACTAGTCAAGGAAATATAATGGCTAGTGGAAGAACTTTGACCATGATTTGTTGCAGAAACATGCATTGCAATAATTATGAGTATTTCTTTCTCAATGTGATATTATGTCTATGCATATATGAATCAGTTTTTTCTTCCCCTCTTCCATCCCCCTACCATCTAACATAAGTTGTATTAATAGTAGCTTTTCTTGTAATCTCAGCGTGTTAAGTTATAAGGTACTTAAGGGTATGACTCATTTAGAAGAACTTTTCTTTTGGAAAAAAATTGAATTTTTGGCAGACATTGTTAGCATATTTTAAATTGTGGAAAGAGAGCTTTCAGCATGTTAGGCAAAGTCATGGTTTGTTCTCGTCTTTATTTGGAAGTCATTGGTTAAAAGAATGTGTGGATGGAAATTTACCAAATAGTGGACTTGAGTGAATTCACACTGTATTAATTTAGCTAATCTGGGACTGTGCTACCCCAAATTCCCTTCACCGTGTGGTTCTGTGTTAGCATTGTTGTAAGAAGCATTCAAAAACTATTTGGAAGGCGAAGAGAAGTAGCAACTATATAGTTTCATACTCTGAAGATCTACATTGGGCTTCACACAGGCTCTGGCGTGTTGTCACTGATTGCATGGCTCATCTTGTTGGTGTAAGGAAGCACCTGGACCTTCAGTTCCTGCCAAATCTCCTCCTTCAGCTTCTCTGAGTCCCATGCCAAGTGCATGTGTAGCTCTGTGGTGAGGAGTGGCAGCTTTCTTAACAGGTCACACGTTGCATCCAAGTTGGAGGTAGTACAAGACAGGTGTGACTTCAGTTTCGTTCTTTTGGGTTCCATTTTGCCTTTATTCTTTTCCATATCCAAATTTTCTTTTTTATTAATGTCTGCCTAAGACACAATGACTTAGGTTTAACACTAGACACAGAGACATTAACCTGCAGAAATTTTTCCACCAACTCCCACTGTTGCTTAAGATCCAACCCCTGTACTACATCACTTCTTCTATACCACTCATCTTGCTGCTGCTTTTCTTTGTACCCGGACTGATACAAAGGTTAGATAAACGCAATGAATTCTGTAGTCCTGAGCCTCAATAATTTGAGTTGTGTGAAGTGTTCATTCAACATGCAAAAAGTTTAAAAGTGACCAGGATAACCATAGACCTGTTTAAAAAGTATCACTTCCTCTAACAAAATAGTAGGAGGAGAAACAAATCAGAGTTGGCTTACATAGTCTATTTATAAACTAATAATGAAACAGAGGGGAAAAGTAGAGGGAAAAATCAAAGGTTAGACATTGAAACTCACTAAATTTTGACTGTATCTAGCCTTTGAATGACAGTAACGTTTCATCTTTATTCCTTTTTTTCCTTCAGTCTTTTTTTCAGTTTTTTTTTCCTTCACTTTTGGTTTTTTTTGTTTGTTTGGTTTTTTGAGAGCAGAGGAAAAAACAGTTAAATGATAATCTGTGTATAAACTGTCTTCTGAGACCAGCACTTCCAAGCACCTGTTTTACTTTTCTAAATGATACTCATGTAACAGAGACTGTGAATAGCTGGCAGGCCTCTTTTAGATCAACGTCTTAAAAAAAAAAAAATCCCACAATGCATCCAAAGTGCTGCCCCTACTGTTGATAGAGATCTTTCTGATTTTGTTCTCGCAGTGCCTCTGTATGTTTAGAGACACTGAAATTACCTTTACTTTTTCCAGCGATATTGATGTGTCAGCTCTCATTTCAGGAGTAAGCTTGACATTATGTGTCTTCATCTGTGGATTTTTTTTGTTTAATCACATATTTATCTCCTCTGCTCTTCTTTCTCCTTTGTTGGGTCTTTTACTATAGGTTTCTAATAATACCAAAGAGGGTTTCATTCTGTTCTTTGTATTTCATTTTAAAATACTTGAAATCTTGTATTCTGATGCACAAAGTTGGTATCACCATTTGAACTGCACGTCTTCATATATGAGGTGAGAAAACTGAAGCAAACAGAATAATCTAAAAATAATCTGGGGAAAATTCCATTTTTTAAATAATCTCTACACACATTTGTTTCTGCCAGGAGTATTACATTTAATGATCGAGGATTGGAATATATCAATGCACCCTCACCCCCATTAAATTTAAAGTAAAATGTGTGTGTGTTATTTTTATATTCAAGCAGTTTTACATTATTTTTAAATTGGAAATTTTCTTCTCTCTGCAAACAGGTTTTTTTTTTTCTTCTTAAAATGTAGCCTTTGTGATATATTCTGAATGTTTTACCATCCAATTTTCATGGCATTTTATCTTTTTTTTTTTAACTGAAAGCACGGTAATACCCCTCTTTTTGCTCACACCTGTTCACCATCCACAGTGTAAAACAACACTCCATGCCCAACCCCCACATTCAGCACTGACACCAGGAAATGTTCCTGTGCTTGATCACACCAAGCAACATTTGGAGAGGGGTCATCTACTCCCAGTTTGAATTCTGGGTTCTGGAATCCTACTCTACATTTTTTAGATTAACAGATGTTTTGTGGTATTTTATGTTCCAAGAAGCACCACTACAGAGATTGATCGATAGATGAGTAATGATCAGTGGAAAGCGGACACAGAGCACAAGGTATAATAACTTTTATGGTGAGGAATCTGATATGGTGCCAGCAGAGTTTCTTCAATTCACACCTCCGTTTCCTTATTGCCTTGATGCTTGGATATGGCTCAGGTAAAATGAGAGTGAGACCGCAGATGAAAGGCTTTCATAAGAAAAGAAGGAAATCTGATGAGCTGTTTCAATCACTTATTTTGATAGATGAAAAGACTAAGGCCAGTGGAAGTGAAGTAACTGGCAAAATCTCAGAGAAAATGAATGGCAACTAAAAACCTTGTATGGAAAGCAAAGCTACAGAGTAGGTTGGGTAATCTCAGGACGGTAGTCCGGCAGACTGCGTGAAGCAGAACATGCATGAAATGTTCACACCTGCAGATATGCTCAGACACACCCTCTCTTCTTTTAGTGGTGGAGGTGACCCTGGCAGAGCTTCTACCCACACGAACGCTTTAATTCACTTGTCCTCCCTTCCTGGCACTGGGGCATGGAGAAGAAGAGTTAGTTCCTTAGGCGATATTCTCAGAACTACACTACACAAAGGCCCGAGGGTCGGTATCATCTGGCAGGCCTGTGAGCTCAGATACTATCTAAAATAGGAGACCACAGCTATGTCAACCCTTCACACACACAACCAACCCCCCCCCCCCCATCCTGCTCAGTTAGTTTAAATTACCCTTTGGTTCCAGTCAGTTCTGTTTAGCATAGAATATGTTCCTAAAAACCATCATGTTATACAAAATCACAAAATGAAAACAATAGGGTTTACGACGGGAAAAATGGGATTAGCAGCACAGCTATCAAAATACATAAGGAAATATGATAGAAACCAACTAGTAGCACTATTTTCACATGTTAAATGGTTAAGAATCATAAAAACTAGAATAAATATCATAATTTCCTTTATTTATTTTTTTAAAGATTTTATTTATTTATTTGTCAGAGAGAGAGCACAAGCAGGCAGAGTGGCAGGCAGAGGGAGAGGGGGAAGCAGGCTCCCGGCCGAGCAAGGAGCCTGATGTGGGACTCGATCCTAGGACCCTGGGATCATGACCTGAGCCGAAGGCAGCCGCTTAACCAGCTGAGCCACCCAGGCATCCCTCATAATTTCCTTTAAAAAAGACCCAACATTTGCTCACGGAAGTGGGTGTCAGAAGGGTTGATTTTTTTGGGCATTATTGTGAGATGGCAGAAGGAGGGTTCTTAGAAATTAGATAGAAAGTTCAAATCCCAAATATGATTGGATGTGGCACATACCACACACAGGTGACTCATATCATCTGGGAGTTATTTATTGTGTGTGTGTGTGTGTGTGTGTGTGTGTGTGTGTGTGTGTGTGTGTGTGTGTGTTTTGCCTGTTTCTACATAACACAGTTCAGCTGGCTACAGTTTTCTTCATTCCCCTAATGTTTGTAGGGGACAATAAGGAAATGAAAAATTTGCATTATGCTCAATTTTTTCTTAAAATATCAATTCTGTTTTAACCAATATGTATTTTAAAAACAAGCATGAGAGTTCTATTTATAATTTAAAAGTCTTCAACAATTCCTATGTATATATGCAAGAGTTGCACATTTGGCCTCACGAGGTATAAACTACACTGGGGAGATATTTACTAAGACCTCAATTTAAATGTGATTGGATTTTATTAAAACGAACTAAACAGCACTATGGGAATACCTGCAGGAGTACCTCCCCTGGATTGAGATTGAGGTGGCCACTGTGGGCTTGTGAAATTTAAGCTAAGGCTTGAAGTATATGTGGGATTTAGGAAAGTGAATTGGCAAAGAGAATGTTATTGGCAGAAAGAGGATCCAAGTTACAGAGCCTAGAGACAAGATAATACAGCATGTCTAAAGACCAGGGAGAAGTTTAGTTAAGTCTGTGGCATAATTCGTAAGGGAGAGTTTGCCAAGCGATGAGGCTGGCAACTGAGACTGTAAGAAGTATTGCACATCAGCATCCATGAACTTTGTTCAGAATTCAGTGGACACCTTTGAAGGCTGTAAACAAATATTTAAACAGATTAAACTGTTTTAAAGATTATTCTTACAATAGTTTGGAGGACAGTTTGGGTTACAAGATTAGAGGGAGGTGAGGCAGAGTTTACCAGCTGATACCCAAAAAATGAGTCCTCTTCCTTCTCAGCACAAAGCTACACCATATTTTCCAGCCTTCTTTCACTCAGTTGAGGCAAATAACCAAATTCTTGCCAACAGAATGTAAGTGGAATTCTGTGTGCAATCCCTGGATTAAGGCTATTAAAGAGCTTCCGAATTCTTTCTTTTTCCTCTTGCCAGCTGGATGTAGATATCATTAAGGAGCCACTAGGTGGAAGGAGGTTCAGTCTCTGAAGTCTGCATGAAAAATAGCTGTGTGCAAACCAAAACCACTCCACTTGGACTATTATATGAAGAATATGATACTTTTATTGTGCTTGAGCCATTGTACGTTGGGGTATAAGGAGAGAAGCCCCATCTCACCCCTCCCTTTCTTTTGCAGCTAGACATAGCCTAATCAGTGTAGGCAGAGATCAGTTAGGATAGTCCCAATGTGAGATGAGGGATGGATGGTAGTAGTGTGAGTTGAGATGCAGGGATATGGATGCTTTTAAGAAATATTTAGAAGATTGCACAATAATACTCCATGATTGATAGGAATTAAAGAGAATAAAAAAGAGAAGAAATCAAGGATACATGTGATAAGGGGTTTGCATATAAACATCATATCCCACTTCATCCTCCAACTGAAACATTATATTAATACATCTGTTCAATTTTCCTGAAGAAAGTATGTTTCTGATATCAGGAAAGTTCTGTATCTTCTTCATCCTCTCTTTTATATTCGGGGATTGTGTCATAGTTCCAGAAGACTTTACACTAATATTTTTCTGTGATTTAATTTACAAATTTTTTTAAAGATTTATTTATTTATTTTAGAGAGAGAGCACGTGCATACATGAGTCGGGGGAGGGTGGGGCAGAAGAAGAGGGAGAAAGAAATCCTTAGACTCCCTGCTGAGTGCGGAGCCTGACACAGAGCTCCATCCCAGGACCTGAACTAAAATCAAGAGTTGGCCACTCAAGCGACTGAGCTACCCAGGCACCCCTCCAGATTGGTTTTTGAAATGAATTCATAGTTAACAACACATTTACGCATCCTAACTGCAAACTATGTCAGTTCCAAAGTTTTCCTGAATATTATCTTTATACTTTACAGCGTTCTGGAAACCTCATTTATACTGAACTTTCAGTTTTCCATCTTTTCATTTCTCTAAAGACCAGTCTAAAATGTGCTAACAGAATAGACTGTCTGTCCCACCTAGCTTTTTCTCCTGTGCTACTTCTGCATGCTCTCTGTTCGCTAACTCTAAAAGACTCACACTGGAATTCTTTTCATTACTCAAATGCACTATACTACAACTAACCTCATAGCCTATGCACATGCTATTTTCTTTGCCAGGAATATACTTTCCCTTAAATTGTCTACCTTTATTTGATTTACTCTGACTTAGAATTCAGATTAGCGCTCAACTGCATTTCCTCATGGAAACCTTACTTGACATGCCATGTTAAATAAAGTGTACCGTTAAATGTTCTTAATATCTCTCTGCGTATTTTCTTAAAAAAAAAAAAAGCTTATTGCTATTTTAATTACTTCTCTGATTATTTAATAATTAACTCAATATTTTCTAAACTCCCTGAGGTCAGAGATGATGGATTTTGCTAAACCTTACCTTTCTAGCTTCTGGCATAGTTAAAAATTTGTTTCAGATACTGAAGATGGTCTGACCCCCCACTTTTCACATTTTCTTACTAGCAGAGTCCAGTTTGGTTCAGATGTACACTGTACCCACACATGACTCAAGGAATTGTGTTCTTCACTTTAGCTCCTGAGGCATTTCTTCATTGATCAAGTCAATCATTATTATCCAATTCCCCTTGTAACTGACTGGCTTGGGCTTTACATGTGACACATTCTATCCAGTGAGACTTGAAATCTATTTGGGGACTTCAAGGAAAATTTTCCTTGCTCTTAAAATTTAATACATGAGGGCGCCTGGGAGACTCAGTGGGTTGAGCCTCTGCCTTTGGCTCAGGTCATGATCTCCAGGTCCTGGGATCGCTCAGCAGGGAGCCTGCTTCCCTCTCTGTCTCTGCCTGCCTCTCTGCCTACTTGTGATCCCTCCCTCTCTGTCAAATAAATAAATAAAATCTTAAAAAAAATTAATACATTAGAAGAAACAGTACCTCTTCTGAATCCTTCTTGAGTTCATGAGGGAAATTAAACAGAGATCACAAGGCAGAGAGATGGAATGAATCCTGGTACTTAACATTGTTAAAGCCACCAAATTTATCCATTTCAAAGCTACTACATTAAAAATCTTATTTGACATTAAAATTTTTAATTCATCAGGAAGATCCTTTTCCTAACATTTTATTTTCCAGGAAGCTATGGTTTCTAACATATTATATGTACTTAACAAATATTTACTGAATGAATGAAAGGTATATATACTTAGAGCCTAATAAACAATATACATAGTACATGGACATGTTTCCAAGCTTTGGCAATGGTATTTCCTCAGCCTGGAATATTTTTCTTACCCCCACTTGACTAACTCAGGTCTTTCAAGACCCAGAACGTGTCCCTATCTCCAGGATGTCATTTCTCTCATATTGTTAGATCAGCAGCCCCTTTTTATACTCTAACACCAACCTAGACTTCCACCACAGCCTACTCTTAATTCTTATTATATCTTTACTTGTGCCTTTTCCCACATTCAACCAAGACTCTCCATGATCTCCATGAAGAAGGAATCACAGTAACTAAGGCTGAGCCTGCTATTTGGTAGATCCTGAGTATATAAATGCTCTTCAGAGGGAAGGAGCTACATAAACTGAAATAACTAGGGAAAGGTTTGGAGTGTAAGTGAGAACTTAGTTGAGTTGTGGCACACAGCTAGATCTTTATAATGTGTGGAGGGGGAAAGAGCATCGCTGTAGAAGATTGTAAAATGGCAGAAAACAGATTTTTTTTCCCCCCCGTAGGAAATTGGTGATTGCAGCATTAGAGTATATATTGGTAGGGATACTATGGGGAAAGATTGGTACAGTAAATCACATTGGAGCAGTATCTGAATGTCAGTCAAGGGAGTTTAGAATTTATTTTGCAGTTGTAGGAATGCCATATTGAGAATGCACATGTGATAGTACTCCTTAAAAAGTTGGTGATGTATGTGAAAAACAGGTGAAGTGACAATTGCAAGAGTCAATTGTACAAGGAAAATAAGGGTCTGAAAATAGGTGGTGGCAATCAATATGAAAGAAAATATCTTGGAAATAAATAATGAAAAGAATATATTGTCAGGTCAGTGAGTTTTTTGGAAACTGAGTTTATCCACAAGCTCAAATTACAATAAGGCATAAAGATCATAGTTTTCTTCATCGTAAAGACTATTCTTACATATTTTACTGAGGCAATAAATGATATTGACAATTCCATCAGTGACCATTTTGAGCATTAGGATGATACATGTCATATATTTTTGTCATCAAATATATTGAATTTTCACCAACTGTATAGCTTAACAGTGACTTATTTGATGCAGCAATTTGGGCATTTTTACTTAATAATTATACTGATATAACATAAAAAGCAATAAAAAACTATTGTACTGTATTTTGCATGTATTATGTTTGGATTTGGAAATGAAAAAGAGGAGACGGGTTATCTCAAATATGAACTTGAAATTCAGGGCCATAAAGTCTGGTAGAAGAGACGACTTACTCAAATGTACAGCTATCAACACAAAGATACAAGGATCACGAAGGATCATGGAAACATGAAACTACCAAAGGAAAATAATAAGGTGCCAATAACTGATCCTAAAGAAATGGAGATTTATGACCTGCCTGACAAAGTGTTCAGAATAATAATTTTATTTTTTTATTTTATTTATGTATTTATTTATTTTAAAGATTTTATTTTATTTTATTTTAAAGATTTTATTTATTTATTTGAGAGAGAGACAGTGAGAGAGAGCATGAGAGGGGAGAAAGTCAGAGGGAGAAGCAGACTCCCTGTGGAGCTGGTCGATGTGGGACTCGATCCCAGGACTCCAGGATCATGACCTGAGCTGAAGGCAGTCGCTTAACCAACTGAGCCACCCAGGTGCCCCAGAGTAATAATTTTAAAGAAGTTCAGTGAACTCAAGAATGCACAGAGAGACAACTAAACAAAATCAGAAAAATAAGGCAAAAATAAAATGAGAAGTTTAAGCAAACAAAAATAACAACAACAAAGAAACCTTCAAAAATATCCAAACAGAAATCCTAGAGCTGAAGAATATAATGACTAAACTGAAGATTTCAGTAGAGGGCTTCAACAGCATATGAAAGAAGCAGTACAATCAAATATCAAAATATCAATCAAAGAATCAAATACAGATCATTTGAAATAGCCAGAAAATAATAAATAAAGTGGCAGTAATAAGTCCTTTCCTATTGTAACTGCTTCAGAACTAAATAGATTAACTTATCTGATCAAAAGATATAAAAAGTTACATGGAATAAAAAAGATCCAATGCTATGCTGCCTACAAGAGACTTACTTTAGCTTTAAGGACACACATAGGCTGAGAGTAAAGGAATAGAAAAAGATATTCCAAGCAAATATAAAAATAAGCAAAATAAAAGTAAACAGAAGTTAACAGAGGTAGCTGTACTTATATCAGAAAAAAATCAATTTTAAGCTAAAAATGGTTACAAGACATACAATATCATTATATAGTGATAAAAGGAGTCATTTCATCAAGAAGATATCACAATTATAAATATTTATGCACCCAGCTTTGGTGCATCTCAATATGTAAAGCAAATACTAATAGAACTAAAAGGAGAAATAAATAGCAATACAGTAATAGTTGGGGACTTTAGTACCCCATTCTCAACAATGGGCAGATCATACAGATAGAAAATCACTATGGAATCAGTGATTAAAAAAATACTATAGACCAAATGGATCTGTTATACCTGTACAAAACATTTTATCCAAGAGCAATAGGATACACGTTTTTCTTAAGTGCACATGGAATATTTTCTAGATCATTTATAAGGTCACAAAACAAGTCTCAAATTCAATAAGATGGAAATGATATTAAGTATCTTTTCCAATCACAATGATATGAAAATGAGAAATCAGTAACAATTAAAACTGAACAAGGGAAAAAATGTGAAAATTAAACAACTCAACTCCTTAAAAACCAGTAGATCAAAAGAAGAAATCAAAAGTTAAGTTAAATCTTGAGATAAAGAAAAATGGAAACAGCATATCAAAGCTAAAGGCCAATATCGGTGAAAAATATAGATGCAAAATTCTCAATAAAATGCTAGCAAGCTGAGTTCAATGGCACATTAAAAGTATAACACACTGTGATCAAGTGGGATTCAACTGTAGAATGCAAAAATATTATAAAATATACAAATCAGTAAGTGTGATGCATCACATAGGATGAACGATACAAATTAAATGATCATCTCAATAGTTGCAGGGAAAAAATTCTACAACAAAAATTCAGCATCCTTTTATGATACAAACTCAACAAATTGGGTATAGGAATATACCTCAACACGACAGTCTAACATAATCAGTGGTGTGTAACATCACACAGCTCATATCGTACTCAATGGTGAATGCTTGAAAGATTTTCCTCTAAGATCAATAACAAAATAGAGTGCCTCCTTTCACTAATCCTATTCAACATAGTACTGGAAGTCCTAGCCAGAATGATCAGGCAAGAAAACGAAAGAAAAAAAGTCATTCAAATTGGAAAGGAAGAAGTAAAATTGTCTTTGTGTGCAGATGATCTAATTTTATATGCAGAAAACTCTAAACTCCAGCAAAGACACCTAGAACTAATAAATGAATTTAGTAAAGTTTCAGGATACAAAATCAGCATACAAAAGTCAGTTGTGTTTCCACACACTAACAACAAACTATATGAAAAAAGAAAGGAAACATTCTAATTTACAGTAGCATTAAAAACAATAAAAAACTTAGGAATAAATTTTACCAAGGAGATGAAAATATGTACATTGAAAACTATAGGATACCAATGAAAGAAACTGATGACCCAAATAAATGGGGCAATATCCCATGTTCATAGATCAGAAGAATTAATATTGTTAAAATGTCAGTATTATCCAAAGCCATCACTGTATTTAATGCAATCTCTATCAAAATTCCACTGGCACCTTTTACCGAAATAGAAAAAACAGTCCTAAAATTTTGTATGGAAACATAGAAGACCCTAAATAGCCAAAGCAATCTTGAGAAATAATAAAACTGGAGTTATCACACTCCCTGATTTCAAACTATATTACAAAACTATTGTAATTAAAACAGTATACTACAGGCATAAAGTATAGACACATAGACCAGTAGAACAGAATCCAAAGCCCAGAAATAAACTTCTACACATACAGTCAATTGATATTTGAAAGGGGAGCCAAGAACACTCAATGAGAAAAAGATATACACATACATGAATGTATATATACACACAACACAATTGGATATTATTGAGTCATAAAACGAGGAAATTCTGCCATTTGTGACAACATGGAAGAAACTTGGGAGCATCATGCTAAGAGAAATAGATTAGGCAAAGAAAGACAAATAATGCATGATCTCTTTTATATGTGGAATTAAAAAAATCATAGAAGCAGAGTATAGAAGGGTGGAGGGGTATGAAAAATGGAAGGAGGTGGTCAAAGTGTACAAACTTCCTATTATATATAAATTCTGGGGATCTAATGTACAGCATTTCATGCGAATGTGAATACATGTGAATGATAGTTAACAATACTGTATACTTTAATGTTGCTAGGAGAGTGGATTTTAAATGTTCTCACCAAACACACATATACAAAGGTAACTATGATTTAAAGAATGTGTTATCTAAACATACTGTGGTAAGCAATTCACAATGTGTACATGTGTCAAATCATCATATTGTATGCCTTAAACTTGCACAATATTATGTGTCAATGGTACTTCAGCAAAACTGGTAAAAATAAAAAAGAAATTCAGTATCAACCCTTTTCAGTTTAACTGGGTGTTCTGATCTTGATAGCTTGATTGAAAGGCCACTTAATGAAACAGGTAAGCAGTATTTTATGTTTATGTGAGTATTTTTAAGGGGACTTATAACATAAATTTTATTTAAAAACAAATATTACTGATTAGAATGTAAAGTTTTAATATTTTTACTATAAATAGAAATTAAAGATTCATATTCATGGAAGTGTTATTCAGATCATACACCTATACTCCTTGGAGGCATGCCCTCCAACCTTCTTACCATTAGGAAACATTTGAAAATTCTAGGATAGGAACAAAATTCTTGGTTGTATATTAACCATATCATGAACTCTATCAAAATGTTTATGTGCATCTCTTAACTTCTCTGATCCCACTCTCATAATTTGTCAATTTAGGAGAGTTAATCAAATTATTGTTAAAATGCTTCACATGATATCTGCAGAGTAGAGAATCCTCAGAAGAAAACGTAATGAAGACACTAAAAATAAAACATCAACAAAGCATGCCATATATTTTCTGGAATTGTGTATCTTTCAGAAAAATTTTGTTTGATAAGTGAACAACTTCACATTTTACATTTTCAAATCAGTGTAAATGGATTTACATTTTCCTATTTAAACTTTCCCATTAAACTTTAGTTCTGGCTAAGTGATGTTAAGTTACCTGTGCACCTGTCTGCATTTGGAAAGATTGGGATCCTTCTCATGGCTAAGGTTTGGTTGTGCCTTATGTTAATAGCAGGGTCAAGTTTGATAGTTTGCTTTTATCATATGATGACACAACTGTAGAAAATGCATTGATTTTTTTTATTCTTTAGGTACCAGCTTTTACTTTGAATCAGTTGTTTACCTTCTTAAAATGCCCACTAATTATTTGTAAGTTAAGCCTCTTTGTCAGTTATTCTCCACCATTTCCAGTGCATAGGCAGGGACATCTAAGAAATTTAATTATTCTCACTGCTTACATTTGGTCAAAGTGTATCAAAAAGTATTTCAGGATCATTCACAAAATCATTTCAACAATAAGGTCTGACCTAATTTTTTTTCACTTATCCCTTTATTGTCTCTATCTGTCAAGCACGGCCATGTGTGATAAGCAATTACAGAAGATCCTTTATGAAATTGCATTATGTTGTGCTGTGTTCTATTCTGTATAACCTAAGGCATTTATCTTTACAACATTGAATCAATTAAAAGAATATGGAATAGTTGGGAGATAATATGAGCAAGTAATTCAACAATTTGACATTTAACTCTGAGGATTGATTCTCAAGGTTATACCAAATACAAAGTCTTTTTTGTCCTTTTCATCTTTGTATTTAGAAATCTATGGGAACAAGCAGCAGTGAATGCAGAACATATTTCATTTTAGCTGTGAGCAACTTCCATTGTGAATTAAGAATTCATTCAAAACACATCTGGTTTAAGGATTTGCTTTTAACAGTAAAAATGACAACTTCTAACCTTACCACAGGTGAAGACATAGTGATTGTAATTTTTAGAAATATACATATTTTTAGATTTCATATAATCACAACAGGTTTTAAAAGTAGGGGGAAAATAAGCCTTGTAGTTATTGAAATAATGAAAAATCCCACCTACATCAGAGTACCAAGGGTTGTCCCTTCTCTCTCCACTTCTCGCTCAGCTTGCTTTTGGTATTTTTGAACACTCTGGAATTGAAAGTGCAGAGTGAAGAGAGATAAAGAAGGGCGGCAAAGTTCTTACTCGACTACTACTGCCATAAGCTTCACACTTAGTTTTTTAGATCTGGCTAATATCTAAAGCTTCTTTTCTCTCAAAGGAAACTTTTATGGAAGGTCAGTTAACTTTTTTTGTGAGCAAACTCTCATAACACTTAGTGACTTAAAATAGCACTCTCTATTATTTCTCAGCAGTCTATTGGTCAGCTGTGTACTTCTGCTGATTGGACCAGGATGGTTTTATCTTGATTGAGTTGACTCATATGTCAAAAGATAGCTGACTTGGGGCTGGATGGTCTCAGAAAGCCTTAGTCCTATGTTTGGGGATGGTTTACTGTTAGCAGGAGCAGCAAGTTTAACTAGGTCATGTGTCTCTTCTTTAAAGAGGATATCAGGCCCTCTTTGCATGACAGGGTACAAAGAACAGTAAAAGAGAGGGCAATCTCTGATGGCACAAATACTTTTCAAATTTTTGCTATGGCATGTTTGCTTATATCCCATTGACAAAAATAAATCATGTGATAAAACGCAGAGTCAGCATGAGAAGGGACCACCCAAGGGTGTGGTTTCAAGGACTTGTGACAAATTATCAGCAACAACTTATCATATTTGGGCCCTTCAGCGATTCAGTCCCTGGTGATCTGTCATATATTTTTACCCTAATGCTGCTGTGTCTTGCTGCCTACTACTTATTTGGTAGCCCCAAAGAATCTGCCGATACTCAAAGCTTCTCTTTGTGGAGGTTTCCAGTCCATGTCCATGGAAAGTCTTCTAGGGCATGGTCCAAGAAAATGTAGGCCACCTCTCTTACCAACATGACCAATAGCTGGTCTCTGGGAAACGTTCATATTCTTTGTCCAGAAAAACTCTGGAAAATAAAGGCTGAGCCCAAGTCAGTTCCCCCATATTTGCTTCCACATTTGGAAGAGCTCACCATCCCATTCTTCCCTTTATATTTACCTGCAGGAGTCCAAGAGTATCCACCATACCACTCCAACTTTAGGAAACTCATATCAAGCTCTCCACACACTTCTGTTGAAGCCAGTCTCACCAAGCTTGGAATAAGTGTCAGGCATCAATTAACTACCCTTTACACTTGGGAATGGCTAGACTCACAGTTTATTAACAGTTATCTCCAAAATATAGCTTTCAAATCTTTATTAATCACCAACAACATGATTCTTTAAGAGCCTGTATGTAGGTGAGGGATTAAGAATTGTGTAACCAGATTTTTTTCCTTTTGAAATATTCATCTTAGTCTGACATCTCAGTTTAGGGTTTCATAAATAGCATACCTTTGCCCTTCAGGCTCCTCAATTACAATTGCCAAATTAGCATCTTGTCGTATGTGGTAAGTGACAAAATTTGTGAAATAATTAGGTATTTTCCCTCCAAGTAAGAAGGATGATAAAACAAATTATAATAAAATGTACTTAATTTTATACATATTGAGGGGTGCCTAGGTGGCTCAGTGGGTTAAAGCCTCTGCCTTCGGCTCAGGTCATGATCTCAGGGTCCTGGGATCGAGCCCTGCATCGGGCTCTCTGCTCGGCAGGGAGCCTGCTTTCCCCTCTCTCTCTGCCTGCCTCTCTGCCTACTTGTGATCTGCTTCTCTGTCTGTCAAATAAATAAATAAAATCTTTAAAAAAAAATTTATACATATTGATTTAAACCCATTATTATGAGCTAGGTAGATCATCTTAAAAACCACCTGTTAATTACAGCTTTACCTCTTTCACTCAGACCTACATCAATTAATAATCTGATGATTGTACTGTTTAGGCCTTTATTTAAGTACATAGTAAACCTGTTGAAAACTAGAGAGCCAGTAACAAAGTGCAAGTCCTTCCGTGAGTGAATTCCCTAGTGATGAAAATAGTCATTTATAATTTATTCATTATGCATTCTAGGTTATTAGTATAGTAGATACTAAAAAGGCAAAAATCACATGAGAACTCCAAAGGAATGAATCACTTGAGGTAATTTATGTAGTACATGGGATCTGACACATGGTAAACATGCAACAAATGTTAGATATTTCTATTATTATGATGATAAATACCGATAATGTTTCCAAAGACACTTAAGTTAATAATTACTGGAATTACAAATTGTTCATGTTTTCTCTCATCTACCCATCTGTCCTCTGAACTCTGTATCCCACCAAATACTCAAAAACAGCATCTACTAAAGAGACTTTGACAATTCATAAATTCTTGAAATAATTGAAAATTTACTTCTCCAGGGCATATCCTGGGTATAGGATAAAGGTTTGGGATAATAGTAGGTCAACTGTTTTTATCTTTTAAGATTGTATAAAGTTGCCTCTACTCTCTGAGCAATACTTTTGCTAGAATCCTGTCAATTCCCACACATATGCTACTATCTGAAAATTACTTTCTCTACAATCTCTTCTATTATTCTTGAATGCAGAGAATTTAGATCTCGGTTCTTCCAGAGACAGGAATTGAACAGATTGCTTCCTTTACCTGTACCATCTCATCCATCCTAGGGCAGCCTTCCCAGATTTCTTTTTTCCCTTCACCCTTTGGAGAAACCATTTCTGGGGAGCTCAGGACTCCAAGGCAAGTCACTCATGTGGCCTAAGCACAGGCCTTTTATGGTTCCTTTGTATTTGTCCCTGACTTACCACTCAACCAAAAAGTGCTTTAGTTCTGTCCCTCAGTTTCATCTTCTCACAGCAGACAATGGTTCCCAGACCTCTCCAAATACCAGTCTCCTCTTTTTTTTTTTTTTTTTTTTTTTTAGATTTTATTTATTTATTTGAGAGAGAGAGAGAGAGAGAGATTGAGGATGAACAGTGGGGAGGGGCAGAGGGAGCAGGGTAAGCAGACTCCCTGCTAAGCAGGGAGCCTGATGACAGGCTCAGTCCCAGGACCCCAAGATCATAACCTGAGCCAAAGGCAGATGCTTAGTTGACTAAGCCACCCAGTCACCCCCCAGTCTCCTCTTTATTCATGCCTCCTTCAAGAAGTTGCTGTGATATGTATCTTCTTATTTCTCCTTCCTTCTCTGCATAGAAAGTAGTTAGCTACCTTGACTTATTTTTCTTAGAAGTCTATAAACTTCTAATATATATTTTTTCTAGTGGACTCCCTGTTCCTTTTCTTTGTTTTTATAATGGAATTATACATTGGGGACTTAGCACTCATGTATCATTTATTTTAATAAAATTTAGTCTAGTCTCTCAAACTAGAATGTGGATCAGACCTTGGCTTGCTGACTACTTGTCTTAGTCTGCTCAGACTGCTATAACGTAAGGCTATAGACTGAGGGCCTTAAGCAACAGAAATTCATTTTCTCATAGTTCTGGAAGTTGGGAAATTCAAGATCAAGGTGCCAGCTGATTTACTTCCCAGTGAGAGGTCTCTTCCTGGTAGATAGCTGCCTCCTTTCTGTGTCCTTACAGAATAAAGAGGGAGAGGGAACTCTCTGGTGTCTCTTCTTATAAGGACATTCATTCTATTGGATTAGGCTACCACCCTTCTGACCTTAAGTACTTCCTTACTCTAAATAGTCACATTGAGGGTTAAGGCTTCCACACACAGATTTTTGGAGGGCGCAGTGCAGTCCATTGCATCATTGTAGCCAAAGATTTAAACAGTGTAGAACGTAGTAGGCTCTTGATAAATAGTTATTGAATTAAAACACAAATGAGTGACTGGAATCTTCCTTTGCTTAACTGTTTATATGCCACAATATTATAAGTCAGTTTTCTATCAAAATAATTAACCTATTAGTCATCCTGAAGAGCCATTCTATATAGAACACTTCTGTTATGAAAAGATCCATTTTATTCCTCACTTCATAGAAAAGTGCAAATATTCTAGTTCATGGTCAACCAATTTATAACATTTATTGAGGTCCTATGCTATACAAGTATGTAGAGTTAGACACACCTTACTCCTCTCCAAAGTGGCAGAGTCTACAAAAGTACAGAATAGTTTAAATCAAGGTGGAAAGAAAATAATGCCAAAAGGGAAATAGAAAAATAAACTTTGATAATGTCTAGGAGGTTACCACAAATAACTTTTATCAGGGGACAGAATCAGGGAAAGTATGATAGGAGGGTTTTTTTTGACAGAGGCTACTGTAAAAGAGAAAGAAAATAGATAAAAATCAGAGGTAGGACATAGAGACAGGAATGTCAAACGGTGGGGTTTCAGAGTGAGGGAAGTCTGGGTGTGCTTCAAATCCTATTCAGTATTTTCCTTAAATATATCATGTTGTTGCATGTACATTATATCTGACACTCTTCATTGAATTTGAATTTGAGTCACTATAATCTTAGTTTTCTCTAAATTTTCAAACCCTTTTGCTTCATGCAAAAGGGACACTCAATATTTTTTCTTTTTTTTTGGAACTGATATATTCTAAAATTAAAAAAGAGTTAAGTTTCCTGAAATCTGAAATCCAATATTAAAGGTAGATCAGTGATGCTTGGACTTTGTAGGGGATAAAGGAATAGTGGGGGGAATTAAATGGTCAGAGAGCTGTGGCCTAGAGTCACTTCTGGGCCACTATTCTCTCATTGAAAATGTAGGAGAAGGCAGCCAGGTGAATGTCCCTTTTACAGTCAGCTCCTGTCATTCACAGGTATGAGACGTAGTTCCCCAACAATTCAGGTTCAGTTATTTTCTGGGGTCATCTCTTTTCTGTGGGTATTTCCCATGACATACACATATTATTAGGTGACGGTTGTCTTAGGTGATCTGGTTACAAGGATATATGAATCATGGCTTTAACCCTCAAGGAATTTATATCTTAGTGAAAACATAGTTACACATACCATTTAAATAAGCTAAGGTAAGTGTAATGAAAGAGTAAGGGACATAGGAGGACATTTACTACATGCTGGTTTGAAGCATGACTAGGAAAAAAAAAATGATCAAAGGAGACTTCTTGGAGAAAATTAGTCCTGCAATTTGAAATAAGGGTTAAATAAGAGTTAGCCAAGTGAAGATGATAAATAACAGCATCACAGGCAAAGTAGACTAGGGATTTTTTTTTCTCTTTTATTCATTAATGTGTTCCAAGTTCTGAAAACTAAGTCTTACATAATAGGCATGATATAAATGTATGTTGAATAAATGGATAAGTAGCCTTCCATAGACTAGAAATGAGCAGAGTAGAGAAATAATAGAGTTTTAACTGGTTTGTACCAGTGGAATGTTGGGAGTGAAATGAAGAGTGGTTGGAGAACTTTAGGACTGTTGCCGAGGAGTACAGCTGCAGGGTTGTGAGAAAGGGAGTTGCATGGTGAGATTTATGTTATAATAAATCACTCCAGTATAGATGAGAAGGATGGACTGTGGGGAGCAAGAGACAAGGTAGCAGGACCAGTTGGGAGGCCACAACAAGGGCACAGGTCAGAAGTGATGAAGATTTCAATTGGAACATAAATGAGAGAGGGAGAGGAGCTTACAGGTGAATCCTTATAAGGCTGCAAAATCCTTATAGTGCCGGAAGTTCAAATTCCCATGCAGACATGAAATCTCAGGATTGCTTATGTGTTTCCAGAGAGGTAAAAACAATTCAGTATCTGGATGGCTAAAATGTAGCAACATAATTTCATCTAGAAACTATAAATTCACAGGGAATGGGGAAGGACAAATTAGACTCAGTATTGAAAAGAAGAGCTCCTGAATAAAAAACAGAGGAAAGAAAAAGACTTGAACAGATACTTCACAAAACAAATATAGAAATGGCCATTAGCACATGAAAAAAGAATGGAAAGTTTTCAACATCATTCGTTATTTGGGGAAAGCAAATTAAAACCATGTTGGGATATCTCTATACACTTGACAAAAATGGCTAAAATTTAAAAGACTAAAAACAATAAGTGTTGCTATACACTAACTTGGCAGCTGGAGCTCTCATAGGTTGGTTTTGGGTGTGCAAAGTGGTATAGCCACTTGAAAAAGCATTTGGCAATTTTTAATAAAGTCTTATAAAGTCAAACATCTACATGCCCCATGGCTCAGCAATTCCACCTTTAGACATTTATCTAAAGTCTTGTGTAAGAAAGTTCAGTATACCTTTATTCATAATTGTCCAAAATGGAGACAACTACCAGTGCCTTCCGACAAGAAAATGGATAAACAAAATTGAGATACATTCCATACTGGACCATTAGTCAGTAATATAAAGGGATAAGATCCTGATATGGGCAACAACATGAGTGTGAGGAATCTGGCTTTAGGCCAAAATGCTGCCTGTGATCTTTCAAGCCAGACTACTGGAAATTATAAGGCTTTGCTTGGCTTAGCAGCCATCGTGGGGGTGGGGTTGGGGTGGCTGTCCTCCCCACACCAGACTTGGTGTATAGCCAATGCACTGCAGTTTTCTGGAAGGAGTTGCACTTAAGGACTCAGGTATCTCTGGGCCAGCCATGCCCAGTAAATCTGCATTCCTGGTCCAGGTGCCTCCATTCAGAGGTTTCATTATGGGGGCCTTGGCTGAGGCATTCTTCCCCACTAGGACTCTACCTTTCTACTCCTAGCGCTTCTCTTTTTCCTTGCCCTTGGACCATGAGCCATGAAGAGGCAGAAGACTTTCGTTCAGGGTTCCATGGCAGTGGAAAATAGAAAATGAAATATTAGGAAGTTGAGACTGGTTTTTGCCTCTTGTCTGCACTGTCGCAGTCCATGAACAATGTTTGGGTTTTCCTTTCAATTTGGCTCATTGTCCTAATTCATCACCTTGATACCTGTGTCCTTGACTGGGTGGATCTCATAGACATTATGCTGGAATAAAAGAAGCTGACCACAAGTGAGTGCATACTGCATGATTGCATTTACATGAAGTTCAGATTTAGGAAAAAATAACCCATGATGAAACCAAACAGAAAAGTGGATCCCCATAGCCCTGGTAGAGGGGGTGGGAAGATTGTAGTGAATTATCGGAAAGGGAAATGGGGTAACGCTCTCTAAAGGGTTGGGACTATTCCATATTGTGGGGAGACATTTGTTAAAAAGCATTGAATTATAAATGTAAGATCTGTGCATGTTACTGTACCTAATTTTACCTCCAAATTTATAAACAAAATAAAAATTAAAACTTTTGTGGCCATTATTATCAATTAATGTGACTTATAACCAATATTTTAAAATGTGCAAAACTAAGTGAACTTCTAAGTCAAATTCAATGACAGTAAATGAATCAAATCTTGACACATGTGTGTTCCAAAATTCTATAAAGCGAGAAACAAGAAGGGTTCTCTTCTGGTTTTAGTTGTAATTATAATCCCCTTTGTTTATGCAAAGTTTATTATTTTCAAATTACTCACTAAGGATCTGATTGAAAATGGTGTGCATGCTCTTCATTCTTTAGCTCAGTAATTTGTTCCTCAAAGACAAAAATGCTTATTATGCACCCAAATTAATTAAATTCAGTAGACTTGTTGTTCATTAAACCTCCTCTGATAATGCAACTTTCAATTGTGCTACTGGGAGTTAAGAAATCTAAAGAAAACCTAGAAGGAAGAAAAAAAATTTAAAAAATGATCACTGCTTAAATGTATACATGTAGCCAGTGGTGTAGAAATCATGCACATACATCAGAGAGAAGAAAAATATCCCCATCTTGGGAGACTGGCTGTTTCCTACTACACATTTTTCCCCGGCTGTCAACATATGCTGCATTTGCTAGCTCCTAAAGATCCTTTAATTCTGTAAGGTATTTCCAGTGGCTT
Organism: Potos flavus; assembly: GCA_028534135.1. Taxonomy (NCBI): domain Eukaryota; kingdom Metazoa; phylum Chordata; class Mammalia; order Carnivora; family Procyonidae; genus Potos; species Potos flavus. The sequence goes on along the minus strand of CM052900.1, from coordinate 86,090,027 downwards.
TCCCAAGTTTTATATGTAAGCCAGATAAAACATAAGCAATTTTGCAAAAGGAAATTTGGACTAAGAATTAATATAAAAATTATAAAATCCATTGTCTGTTGCAAAACTGCAGGTAAACCTGTGAGTAAAACATTATGTTATTTTAATATATGCCAGTTGTTACTACCACACTAGTTCTTAGATTGAAGTCAAAATGTAGCCAAACCATTTTAGTCTCAAAACAAGTACAAAGGTAATAGGTCTAGACATAGATATAGAATTAGTAAAAGCAGTAATAACAGGAGCAGATGTAAATGAGAGAGAGAGAGAGGAGAATGTGCAGATGTGCATACAGAAGTGAGTGGGGCCATAGGTTTAAGTGTCAAGACTTAGCTATAGATATCGTATGTATAAAAGGAGTAAGAAATGGAGAGTAATAATCATAGTAAGGCAATAAATTGATTTCTAGAAACCCAAAATAAGCATTAAATTTACTACCAACACTCTTAGATACTAATGATAAAAAGCTTAAAATTTTAATTACTTTTAGAACAAAACAAATGTCCCCTTATTCAAGAGTGATTTTGTTTTGTTTTCTTATAATTAATTTCTAGGAGAGTTTTGTCATGTGGTGCTTTAAATCAGGAGCAGAGTTACATAATGGACAATGTCTTAAACAGCATTTTTTCAGCATCAGTCCTTATAGGCCTGGCCCAATTAATGAACCACTCTGTGGTTAAGTCAACAACCAGCTGTCTGCAGGACAGTGAAATAATTGTGATGTTATATATAGCCCTACAAGGCTAAGGGTGAAGGCGAAGAGCTGATAAGCAGGGCTCTCTGGATTTAGGCAACTGAAGTTCCAAGGACTCAATAATCAGCTATCAATCATGCATTTTAAATGATTAAGAATAACTTTGATGTTATATATATATATGTATGTATCTCTGTGTATATATATATTTTTTTCTATATGCTATGGATCCATGTATAATGAAATTATAAATCTGAAGCTTAAATTCAGAAATGCAAAGAAAAGAATGCTGTTGTATTTTTGATAACTGAACTAGTCTTGCTTCTTGGGTTGTGAACCATTTTCTCTGGATCTTTCAGTGCCTGGAGATCCTCCTCTGTCACTTTTGACTACTGTAGCTTCTTCTAGTGCTGGAGAGCCCACTGAAGGCTGCCTGTAGCCTCAAACTGATGTCTAGTTGTCTATCTTAAAGCCATAGGCCACAGAATCCTCCCCCAACCTCCCTGATCCCATACAAAAGCCTACACGCCCATTTAGAGAGAACACTAGAGGGTGAGTTCCCATTCAGCATCAAAAGCTACAGTTTAGTTTAGATTAGGTTCCCCATGGGGCAGATGGAAAATTCTGGATTCCTATTACTCAAATTCAGACAAGAGGAAACTTAAAAGTAGAAACTCAGATTCTCTCTCTGTCTCCTCACCACAGCACCATCTTCACTCTGCTGGACACTCTCCTTTACGTGTTGTGTTAGCATGTCCCTGAGTAGCATCGTAGAATCGTCTCCACAGAGATCCCCATGGGGTGTGCAAAGCCAAACATTCCACTTCTGATTTCCATGACCCAACCTAGCATTCCTTTCCCAATGAATTATCATCCCTTGAAAAGACAATATGGTGTCCATGTTACAGAACACTTGCCTGTCTTCTCTTTTCTTTCCATTTCTCAGCCAGTAGATTCTTCTTGCTCAAGTGGCATTCACCCTTTCCTCTTTCCTGGGGCTTTACTATCAGTATGATATCCAAAAATGATTCAGAAAGAAAAATAAAAAGTATACTTATTTATTCAGTAGTTTCAAGATATTATCTTAATTATACCTAATTAATTTCCCTACTTATTCCCCATATATAGTGCTGCCTTTGCCATGACAATTTGGATACTTTAAAATTTTACATGACACTGTAAAGCAATCTTAAATTTTTCCTTGCCTCAGGGAGAAAATACACAAGTGCATTTTCTAGATAAGTGAATCATACCCATGGAGTCCAGTGCTTTAAATTGTTTAATAATTTTAATGCAAATATTTGTGAAATAAACAGTATCTCATCTTTTCCTCATGAACAGATTATAAGGATAATCTAGTTGGTTTTTCCAGAAATTGTTATTAAAATAAGCAGCTGAATAGCAATGCAGTATGGTAATATCCCCCAGAAACCTTTGAAAAGGTGTATAAGACTTTTGCTCCTACGGTTTATGTCTGTTTATTCCTACATGTTTTATATGTTTGGTTTTAAGCCTCTTCTTGCAGTGTCTTCTTGATATTGTCAGTATCACTGTCTATTAAATACTTTCTACTTAATAGTCACCAGGATTCAGAACCTTGGCTCCTCAATTAAAAATCTTGCATTTTTCTAACTACAACATATTGCCTATGAGAACTGTATGTCTAAAGACCACAAAAGCCCTAAAATTAACTGATTCTGGAATCAAGGTGCGACAAGTATTAATCTATATGTCTGTTCTTATGCCAGTATGATGTCTTGATTACTGTTACTTTCTAGTAAATTTTGAAAGTGAGAAGTGTCTTCCAAATTTGTTCTGCTTTTCCAAAAGTATTTTGGCTATTCTTGGTCCATATGAACTTCAAGGTCAGATTGTCAATTTCTGGAAAAAAAAACAAGGCCAGCTTGAAAATTGATAGGGATTATATTGAATATGGGACTTTGTAGGTGTGTGTATGTTAATAATTGTTATGTATTTCTGAAGGATTATCATTTTTATCACTATGAAATGGCCTCCCTTGTATCTAAAAATTATATTTGTCTGGAAGTCTGTTTTTTAATATAGTTGTAGCCACCCCAACTCTGTTTTGCATGGTATTGATATATATATTTTTACATCCTTTTACTTTCAACCTATTTGTGTATCTGAGTTTAAAGTATGTATTTTATAGACATCATAGAATTTGTTCACTTTTAAAATGAATTCTGCCAAACTTCACTTTATTAAATTTACTGTAAATACTGATAATGTAGGATTAATATCTGCCATTTTCTATTTGTTTTCTGTATGCCTTATGTTGTTCTTGTTACTTTCTTCTGTTACTGCCTTCTTCTGTGTTAAATATTTTCCAGTAAATATTTTCTTTTTAATATTCTTTCGTGTTTCTTTTTACAATCTATTTGATTTCTTCTTCTTCTTTTTTTTATTGGTTGCCCTGGGGATTAAATTAGTATTTGTTGTAGACTGGATATTTATATCTTCCCCCAACTGTCTCCCAACATGATAGTATTGAAGGTTGGGTCCATGGGAGGTAATTAGATTTAGATTAGGTCATTAGGGTAGGGCTCCCATGATGGGAATAGTGTCCTTATAGAAACAGAGCTTATTCCTTTTGTGTGTGCATGAAGAAGAGATCACGTAAGCACACAGAGAGATGGTAGCCACTACTAGCCACGATGTGAGACTCCAGACAAAAACCTGTCTTGCCAGGACCTTAATATTGCCTTATCAGCCTCCAGAACTGTGGAAAATAAATTTCTGTTGTTTAAGCAACCCAATTGTTTAAGCAATACTAGTACCCTATGATATTTTATTTGGCAGCCTGGTAAGAGTAAGACAACATCTTAACCTAGAATGATCTAGTTTGGGTTAATAACAGCTTAATTGCAATAGTGTGAAAAACTCTTTTCCAATACAGCTCTGGTCCCTCAACTGTCATACAAATAACATCTTCATACATTACAGATCCATCAAAGTTGTTTAATAATTATTTCTCTTTGAATTCGCCTTTTAAATCACGCAATGAAAAGAGTCACAGATAAAAATGTATTCAGTGTCTTTTATATTTAACACCATAGTTACCTTTACTGATACTCTATTGTATGTGAGTATGTGTGTGTGTGTGTGTTTAGATTTGAGTTGCTGTGTAGTTTCATTTCATTTTAACCTGAGGATTTCTTTAGTATTTCTTGTAGGGCATGTCTGCTAGTGACAATTTATCTCAGCCTTTGTTTGTCTGAAAATATTTTAATTTCTCCCTCATATTTATGAATAGTTTTGTGGCATATAGAATTCTTATTTGACATTCTTTTTCTTTCAGCACTTTGGATTTGTTACCCTACTGCCTTCTGGCCACCATGGTTTCTGGTAAGTCGGTCATTAATCTTATTAAGGATCCCTTGTATGTGATGAATCATTCTTCCTTGCTGTTTTCAAGATTTACTCTTCATAATTCCGTTTTCACATTATGAAATTTGACTACGATGCGTTTTGCTGTAGAGTTTATGCTACTCAAAGTTTGTTGTGTTTCTTGGATGTGTAGATTAATGTTTTTCATCAAGTTTGGGAAGTTTTTAGCCATCATTTCTTCAAATATTCTTCTGCCCCTTTGTCATATTCTTCTCCCTCTAAAAATCCTAGCATTCATATGTACGTAGCTTGATGGTGTTCCATAGGTCTCTGAAGATCGTTTGTGTCTCTTCTTTATTTCTTTCTTTTTTTTTTCTGTTCCTTAGAATAGATAAACTCGATTGACTTAATCTCTGATTTGCTGATTCTTTCTTCTCATTCAGATACACTGCTAAGTCCCTCAAGTGTTTGTTTTCATTTCGATTATTGAAATTTTCAGTTGCAAAATATCTATTTGGGTATTTTTAATAATGTCTATATCTTTATTGAGAGTTTCCCTTTGGACAGACATCAGTTTCATAATTTCCTTCAAAATTTGTTAGTTTCCTTTGTGTTTTTGAGAATATAATAGCTGACTTAAGTCTTTGTGTCGTACTCAGTGCATCTGGGCTTCCACAGGAATAGTTTCCATTAACTCTTTTTTTTTTTTTTTTCCTGGTGCTGGTCATGCTTTCCTGTTTGCTTGCACATATCATTTTTGTTGTTGTTGTTGAAAACTAGACATTTTAAATAATATAAAATAGCTACTCTGGAAATTAAATTACCCCTCCCCCTGCACAATATTGTCATTGCTGCTGTTCCTGATTGTTGATTTAATTGCTTTCCTAAATTAATTCTATAAAGTCTGAATTGTGTGAACATTGAAGTCTGCGTTCAGTTAGATTTGGGGTTAGCCCATGATTAAACCAAGGTTTCCTTAAATGCACAGAATCTCTAAGACTCCTACCCTTTGCTAAGGGCTTTGTGTGTATGTTGACACAGAAGTGCAACACTAGCAATGTGTACCTTTGCCTTACCTCTTACCTCTTGATAGTGCAGACCTTCAGGATTAGGCAGTGATAGAAGACACAGTCTTCTCAGTTCTTCCCTCTGTATGCACACACTCCTGCATATAAAAGAATGTCCTAGATCCCCAGGAATGTGTTGTAGATTTTCAAAGCCTCTGTGGATATCCCATTTCATGGATGTTCCTTTTAAGTTTTTGCTGAGTTTCTTGATTGTCCAACTGCTGCTATTTCCTCCTTGGGCAGCTGCAATATTAAACCATTACTGCTGATTTTTTATTTTTTAACAAAACTGGGGATGGGACTTTTCTCACTGAGTGGTCTCTGAATTAGATCAAATAAAGACAAGCCCTGGGAGTAGGCCCTCTCCAGAGTGCTAATTTGCAGATCAAATAGTAACAATTCTCTGGTGATAAGAGCTTTTTGAGGGGCTTCAAACCCATCCTGCAACCTCCAGTCACTGCTAGACTACTCATTTTCAAAGCTTGCTTCAATTGTATGATTGATGGTTTTCAAGTCTACCTCAGATCTGGGAGAAGAGGATGGGAAAGGACGAGTAAAAATGCTGCAAAACTTGGTATTCTTCCCAAGATTCAGTGATTTTCCTTGAGAAAATACTCCTCAGATTACAGCAACCCTTTGGTGAATTCCAGGTTCAAAAAAAGTTGATACTGACCATTTTTGACATTGTTCTCATTCTTCTTACAAAAGAGTGGATTTTTGGATAGTCTCACTACACTTCCAAAAAGTAAAATGGATTGTAACAGAAAAGAAAAATATATCTGAAGTATAAAATTGACATTAAAATTTTCAAAGTAAAAAAGTGTATACTGGTAGAGGATGAATATAAATGTCAAAATAAATCATGAAGTAAGCTTGGGGAAATTAGTGGTTTGAAATGGCAGAAAAAAAGTTTTAAAACTGCATTGGATAGGAAACTATTGACAGTTGGTGCATTCTATTGGTTTTCTATTTTAATTTCCTCAGAACTCTATGTGGCTATGTCTATAGTGGGTCAAACATACGAAGATGAAGTATTTTTTTGTTTTGTTTTGTTTTGTTTTATAGAAAAGGAACATATGCCTGGGTTAATCTTTCAGCTTTAATACAACTGATAACACCGTAGAGGGATTTGAGATAGTGATATAGAATAATCAAGTATATCATTTTTCAGGATTGTTTATTTAAAATTTGTCTATTGAAATTCTTATGTAATAAATCTCCAGATGCCTCAGAAGATATGAATGAATACTTTTCTGAGAGAAACTGTGTGAAATTGTACTTGTATATAAAAGCCTTTTAGTAATGAAGTACTGTCTTTAGCCATCAAATACACTAGTCGTCTTGCGTGACCCTGATCGCTTGCCCTGCCACTGTTCAATTAACCTGTCGTCTAACGTTCCAACAGAGGACACAGAGCATTACACATCATAAATGGCTCTCAAGTGAGCTCACTCAGCTGTGGTAAATACATTATGAGGGCCTCCTACAGGAAGGGAACTCATAATGATAAGATTCTACTATCCCTTTGTGTTTGGTTAAATCCTTCTCAATAATCCAATTCACCATGCTCTCTCAGTTCCCTGCAGTCCCTCTCAGTAAAAACAAGTGACCATACTAAAAAAATACTAGACACTGGTATGCCGAATTCCAGTCACATTTATTGTCTTATTTCAGGGAAGCCTGTAAATGGCTATTAAATTAACAAGCTATACCGATTATTTCTCTACCCTTTCTATAGAACGCTTTTTCTCAAAGCTTTTTTTTTTTTTTTTTGGCTAGTACTAGCAGAGATCTTCCGCATAGCTCTCTAAATATAAGCCATGTCCATTTTCCTACTCTGCATAAATATGTTTGATTAGATAAAAATTTTAATCCTTAGATAATGGCACCATTTTGTTTCTTCTTAATTTGAGATTCCGTACTCAACTTACATAAGTGAAAAGAGTAGGTGCAAGGTTAATTGAGATAGCAGCACATTAAAACAAATCTTTTAACTTTAACTTGCTGATTTAGGGGTATTCAAGATCATCTTCTCATTGGGGATTCTGCTTGGGTAATATATTTAAAAAGCAGTCTTTTTTTTTTTTTTTTTAAGTTTGAGGAACTACTTTCTGCTTCATTGTTTTGCTTATGTAAATATAATTAATTCATTAACTCTTGCCAGAAAGCAATGTGACTGGTATTAAGTGATTTTTCTACATGGGATTTCACAGACTATTTTTTTACTTTCCAATTAAGAGCCAATTTACTGCTAATCATAGAGCCATCTGTGTGAAACTCAGTGTCCTTCAATGTAAAAAATGAGGAGTTTGTATCTCATATGAAGGAGTAATGCAGCCCATTCTTCTCCTGGAAAAGAAGACTGAGAATCTGACAAATCCGGAATTCAAATCCTGGATTAACATTTACTGTCTATATGACTTTTGCTGAATTGCTTTACCTTCCTGAGCCTCAGTTTCCTCATCTGAAACATAGGGTTTGTGGTATTATTTATCTCAGAGGTTCCTTGTGAGGATAAAATGAGATAATGTATATAAAATTCCTATATCCTGGTAAAGTGTATGGTAACTTTTTAAAACATATGTATGTTTCCCTCCCCCCTTTTTTTCTTTTTAAGATTGCTTATTCTCCCTGTGTTGTATATGCTCTCTCACTCATATACACACACACACACACACACACACACACTCACACACTCACACACTCACATGCAATGTGAAGCAAATAAATAGAATATGCTGTTTTGGGACAAATAAATACATCTTCTTTACATGAAAATAAGGTTCTACTTCATTATTATTAGCATTTCTGGAAAGTCTATTGTCAAATGAGTGTATAAAACAAAATGGAGTGACTAGTTGCTTTCAGATTCTTTTGAGAAGGCATTCAATTCTCAGTGGTTTTGATTTTGTTTCTTTATCCATTACATTTATTATTCTTTCACACATTGTCAAATTGGAAGAGCACTAGGGAGTATTAATTTGTGAACTGAAGGTACCTACATTTAGTTAACTCTTAAATAAACCATGAAGAAACCCTATTAAGGCAGAACTAGGAAGGACTGACAGTGAAATAAGAGTTTTGTTTCTCTTGTTGTTGTTACTGTTTTAATATTATGTATTTCCTGCTGACTACACACTTTATATTAGTTTTTATAATGTCACTCAAAAGTTTGGCTCTCTCTGACAGTAGCCCTGAAGAAAATTTATGTGGATCACTATTTACACCTTCATTAGAGTAAAACCCTCAAGGACATAGCTTGCACATAGTAGACTCTCAGTAAATATTTATTGAAATGCTGATTAATGATTGAACTAATGAATGAATGTTAAAAATGTGTCTCTGACATCAATTTCTCAATAAAATGTCCAAAGCAGTAGTTCACCTAGAATAGAAACTTCATATAACATCTCTGTTCTTTGAAATTCAAAGATTATTTAAGACTTAAGAGAGGTCAGTCACAAGTTGCTTCATATATTGAAAATAAATTTCAGTTTAACTAAAAGTTTAAAAATAAGTAGGATTACAAAAGATGACTTTGTTTATCTGACAGAAATTACTATTATAATTTTATTTTTGAAAACAAGAAACTCATTGTAAGTGCTTTTGAAATTTTAATATACAGACAAGTTATCTGGAGATCTTTTAATATGTAGATTCTGATGTAATAGGTCTCTGATGCAGCCTGGAATTCTTCATTTTTAACCATCTTCCAGATACATTAGTTCTGCTGATCTGGGGCTACATTTTGTGTCACAAGTTCCAAGTCAGTCTCAGATAGAAATTTTAGTGTAACTGGAGAGGAGGGTCAAGCAAGCCCAGGATTAAGCTGGGAGGAGAGAGAGTCTTATATGTATTAAGGCATGCTGAACAAGGTGAGGTCAAAAATATTGCTGCAGTCAGACTAATGCTCTCTTAAGTGAAGTAGACTAAAGCAGGAACAATTGCAACTCCAGAAAACTAGTTACAAACTGGGGACTCAGAAAAACCAGGAAACAAGAACTTATGGTACTATGCAGATAGAAGATGAGCAATTGGTCCTAGGGAATATAATTCCCTTTGGAATTAACTGAATGAAATAATAATATTATTTATTATTATTATTATTATTATTTGCTTTAATCTGGAAATTTTCCTGTCTAAATGGATTCATTCCAAAAATCAATGTTGTGTGGGGTTTTTTTTGTTGTTGTTTTTTGGTTTTTTTTTTGGCTTTAAAGAATCTTGTTCAATAATGAACAGTTTTCTCTCTCCAGTGTCAGAATCTATCTTTAGCTATTCCTAAGTTTCTCATTGGTTGTGTTCATTTATTCATCCACTGAACATTTAATGAAAACCACCACACAGTCTTAAATGTTTTTGCATATATTTTGATATTTTTAGCTAGACTGTCAGCATCTCTGTGTCAAGAATTAGGGTTTTTGTTTATTTCATTGTTTCATTTATGTACAGTTTAGCACTTGCCACACATATTCTTTCTAAATATTGTTAGCATAATAGTCTTTAACACATAGCTTTTTAAAATTTGAGTTTAAAATTTATCAAATCAACCTTATGTATGATATTTGATGTGTACTAGGTAATCAAAGACTTGGAAAAACAGAGTCGATATGTATATTTCAAAATCAGTAAGTTGCAAGCTACTTTAGTTATTTAGTTATATTTTCTGTGCTTGTTTCTTCCACCATTTCATTATTTCTTTTCACTTGGAGAATAAGAAAAAGGCAAGTGATAGATTGAGAATTAATGCTCATAGAATAAGAAGAGGCAGTACAAAACCAAAAGATGAAGTTTCAAGTAAGTAGAGCTATCAGTCAATCAGAGCTTAAGCCCTAGACTGGGGTGTGGAGATCACTGGAAATACTGTCATAGAGTGGTGGGGACTGAAGTCAACAGCACAGCTTTATAAGCAGGAAAAGCAAATCTAAAGGAAACTGCACTTAGAATATCAGTGATTGAGAACAGTTTTCCAGAATTTGATAGTAAAGGGAAAGGTGTGAGGTGAGAGCTTGAAGGGAAAGAAAAGTTGCTTATAGATGCTTGTAGATGGAAGAGGGAGAATAATTAATGATTTAAAATACCATTGAGATTGAGAACAATTTGGAAAAATGGAAAAGATAGAGATAGTTGGAGACAGAAGCTGGAGAAAAAATGAAGCACCTATACTATATTATGAGTCCATTTATGTGTGTTTTGTACTATAGGAAATTGATTGCAAAAATGTCTCATTCTCCATCCCACCCTATATACCTACACACCCTTTAAATACTACTAAATAGTACTTTTCATCAAGAAGTGGAGATTATTTTCCATCCTTTGAATACTGGCCATACAACTTGTTTAATAGAATGAGGCTGTTGTGAAAGTATGAAGTTCTGAGCCTTGTTCTCAAAAAGCCTTACACAATTCCTCTTTCAGTCTTGCTTCTTTGTGTTCAGCATGAGGACATGTCTTGGTTGTCTGCTTAGACTATCATAACCAGCCCAGGCTAATTGCTAGAAGATGAAAGTTGACATGATGCAGGGTAAATTGTCCTACCTGAGATTATTTTAGAACTGCCATTCCGTAGGTCACTTGCCAGGTAACCACAAACATGTAGGAGAGACCAGCTAAGATGAGCTCATCTTGACTCATATCAGCAAAGCCACCTTGCTAACCTATAAAGTAATAAACACAAATAAATGTTTATTATAGTATGCCACCATGGGTTTTGAAGTTAGCTGTTATTGTAGCATTGGTGTTGTTATAGATAGCTGATACATCCACCCAAGACCAGTATATCTTCGAAACATTAATATATTCTTTTCAGTTACACCCCCAGGATCTGTCATAGGCTGTGAGATAATAAATGGATATCAAAAAGTATGTGTTTTATGAATGGATAGATGATGAGTAGATGGATGAGTTAATGAATGAATGAGATATAAAAAAATAATAAATATCAGAAATTTCCTGCTGGATATTAAGTAAAGACACTGTTCTGGTATTACAATGTCTTACATGAGGATTAGGAGTTAAGATACTACATATATGATCAAAGGTAGATATTTTTATGCTTCCAATTTTTTATATAGGTATAATTTACAAAACACTAGTGTTATCTTAAGATACTTATAGCAGTTTAAAAAGAGCTGTCACATTTTATTCTCCTTTGATTTCACAGTAAATTTGTGCATCAGGTAAGTATTTGAATGAATATTTTATAGATGTGGAAAAAATAGGGTGATTAAACTAAATACCTAGAGCCAAACATTGCAACAACATACACTCTAATTTTCCCACTGTATCACAAAAACTGTTTTAGGAAAAGTAACTTGGTGGAAGGAGAGACATAGGAGGATTTTAATTTGACACTGATTTAATTTGGCATTGAGTAATATTTTGTAAAAAATAACATTCTAAAGTAACATCCTCCCATAGGAATATTGTATAAGAAAAAGACTAATTAGGTAGCAGATAATAACCTGTAAATCATCTTGTTTACTAATGTAAATGAATTTGATAAAAATACCACTCTATTCCTGTCCTCAGATACTACAAATGAGTAAAAACAAAGAAAAACCATGCAGTCAAATCCAGCATTTCCAACGTGAAGAGCTAATTAGTGAATATTTTGTTATTTAAAATAATTTCCTAGGAACATTTTGGGCATTGATATTTTGCATTCCTTTTTTCTAAAATTTTTTGTTGCTATTACGATCTGACTTGATTTTTTTTTGATATTTTTGTTTTCTTTTTTTAAAAAGTCAGTGCAATAAACAAGAGGAAGTGTCAATAAATATAAGTGGTATAATAAAAATTAGACTTGAAGGCATGAACATTACTATGTCTACATAATAGTAAAATTTTTTTTAAAACTATCTCACGGCAGTGGTTATTTGAAACTTGTTATATGTATTTGATTCATGTAAAGATCTAAAAAGAAACTGCAAGTCATATTTGCTCTCTCTGTCACCTCAACCTTCTGTGTCTACCTATATTTTTTTACTACTTACATTCCATGGGATCTATGAAAGCTACCAGGTCTATGGATCAGTAGTATATGAATCTATGAAGATAGTCTGATAATCTCACTGAAACTCTCTTAAGTGATTGTTGTTTGTTGTAATTATGTATTTTTCAGCATAAACATGAGCTGCAAAATTAGTTATGCTCTATTGCCCTTTTCTTAACTACTTGATCACTCCCTGATGAAATATATTTCTTCCGAGATTGATTTTTGAAGATTATAACACTTTTAGTTTCCCACCTTTCCCATCCCACCAGATTTTCTAAGATATCTGTTACTGACGACTCCTTGGTTCTTTTTATTCTGTAAAAGAGATTATGTCAACCTATTTCTGGGAAAAATTTCAATTAAGAAAGGATCCTGGCTTAATTTAAAGCATAAGAATAAAATTTTAGTGAAAGAGTAATACTTAGTAGGATGGGTAATATAATTGCTTGAGAATAACTTTAAGACATGAAAAAATTGAAGTACACTTACTACAAGACATTTCTTTCATATATTTAATCATTCATCCATGTCACTTTTTTTTTTAAATGACTACTAGCAGGAGACAGAATGTTATGAGATGTTGTTATAAGACAATAATAACTAAGAAAGTAAATTGGCTAATGGACCTTAGAATTCAGTGGGGATGATGGGCAAGTATAGTCGAAATAAAAATATGCGATAAACTTTTAATGGTGGACAGTCCTATTAATTAGCATATATTTCAATAAAATGGAATGAAGTTAAGCAATGAAAGAAGGGAAGATAGGATAAAGGGACAAAAGGAGTGAGAGAGAAAGAAATGCTTACTCTTACCTTACGTATACTTTCATGATCCCAAACCACGAAACCTTCCCAGACTCCTGATAGAAAATCAGAAGAGTCTCAGACCAAAGAGCAGTGGTTGGTAAGTATTTAGAATATATACCAACATACATACCAACAGCTCATACATTTAAAATTCTCTTCATGGGGCCCCTTGGTGGCTCAGTTGGTTAAGCATCTGCCTTTGGCTCAGGTCATGATCCCAGGGGCCTGGGATTAAGCCCCACATCAGGCTCCTTGCTCAGCGGGGAGCCTGCTTCTCCCTCTGCCTGCTGTTCCCCCTGCTTATGTTCTCTCTCTCTGTGTCAAATAAATAAATAAAATCTTAAAAAATTTAAAAAAATAATAAAAGTCTCTTTACATAGCACACCACCCCAGATCCCAAGGGGACTGTCTCATTTCTCAACACCTGCCTCAAAGCTGCTGTCCAAGTGGTTCATGGAACTTTATATACATATATATTATCCATAATATATATGGAAATCTGTATTTTGAGGGTGAAAAAACTGCTACATTGGGGGAGAACACAAATAGGAAGCAAAAAGGAAGAGTTGTAAATTAAAATACATTTTATTGTCCACATTAAGTATCTTCAGTCTCAAGATTCTTGATCCAACTTCATAGTCCCCTCATTGTCATGCATGTGTGTCACAATCTACTAACAGGTACTAATATGCCTAGTGGGGAAAAATAAATAAATAACTCCATAAAGAGGTCTTATTTCTTCTTAATACCTTTCTTTTATGAAGGAGGAAACATTTCCCAGCAGACCCACAAAGGCAAAGTGCTAGGCCCAGTGGAAATCAAAATGGAGGCCTAAATGAGATTACCATAATTAATTTAGATTAATTAGAATATAATCCTAAATCACAGGAGAGTTGGATAGTTCTTAAAATGGAGATTCTGCTAATATGGAAAAAGTGGGTAACAACGTTTACACAAGAACACACATTGTTTTTTAAAACCAATTACATAAGACCACCTATAGTGTAGCCCCAAGCAGTCATCAACTACCCCACTTAATGTGTCCTGCTCACCCTCCTCTGCACCCCTGCCCTCCTCCCCTGCCTCCTCCCCTTCCTTCTTCCTCTCACCTTTTCTGAAAAGTGACTTGCATTAGAGGAATTGGGGAGGGAGGACAGGGCATGTCTCTAAATAGGGTATACTTGCTGTAAGAGAGGATACAGAGGAGGGGACATTTACTGCAGTCTATATAATTGGTCTTATAATATGAGTTATAGAAAATAAATCCCAGTGTTATGTGTATTCTGGTCAACATATAGAGTAAATGTGTCTATTTAAAGGGAGTTAATAGGAAAATAGATTTAGTTATACTAAATTTTGCTATATAGATAAGTGGTTGGAATTCAAACATTCTTACTATTAAGGTGTATTTGCACTGTGACTACATAGAACTATAGATATTCACTAGGAAGATTATTCTGATACTTTACTAGAAAATTAACCAATTACTGATCCTTTATATATAATTTTTTTCATTTTTAAAATTTTAATATGTAGTGGCTTTAATGTAAAGAAATACATATGTATATGTATGAAGTCCCAGAGAGATACAGAATATTAAAACAATGAATAGTTAATACATACTTAAGGAAAAAGTCACATTTAAAAAAGAAAAACACAGTGGAGAATGTTTAATGTGAATTGAATCGAACCTTCTAATCTAGGCACTCCTTATAACAAACGGATTTTGGAAATTGTCACTTAGACTTCTCAGTTTCCTCTCTGTAAGAGTATTTTAAAGTTCCCTTCCACTTCCAAAAGTCTAAATTAAATAAAAATAAAAACCAAATATATAGATAAAGAAATTAATATACAAAGTTTTCCTACTTTTAAAGAAAAGTAAAATCTTTTCATCTGTTTTTCCTCTTCTAGTGCCACGGTAAAATATCCACATTTATTTAACTTATTATCAAATAATTCCTATGGTTAAAGTCCACTGCTTAATAAGGTGGCCTTTAATCTCTCTAAAGCTAATTTAGTTTTTTTTTTCTTTTTAAAATATATCCAATCTGACAACTTTTTTCTCTCATTTTAATGCAAATGAAGTCAGTAAGCCAGAGATCAGTGCCTTATTCCTGGCCATTTTTCAGGTCTTATCACCTCTGAGTATCTTTCTGTCTCTTCCATATCATGCAGTTACACAGTCTTCAGTGGTTTCAGTTCTCTCCTCTTTTCAGAGCAGTACTGACTCCAGCATATCAGTGTGATAAGTTGAGCATTTCTAACGGAACCATATTCTTTTGGTGTTGACCAATAGCATGAGAAAGTTACTTCACTTAAGATTGATTCAATGCATCAAATACTTTTCAAATTATGATGTGTATTTCAACAATACAAAATGTTAAATCTCCAAACACACACAGTTTTATCAATATAAAATTGTGTGTATAGAAAAATAATTTGGTTTTTATTGAGAGGAATTATGGCATATGATTTGAGACTCTCCTTTTCACTCACTAGAAATAAGCTAGCCTAGCACAGTCCTTGAATAATTCATGAGAGAAGAATAAAAGATTTATCAATAAAAACATGGTCAAGTTTCCAATGTGGCATTTTAAAATATAAGTATATGCTAGAACGGCATCAGAAGAAAGTTCTATATTTGAATGCTCAATTTAAGTCTGATACAGCTCTTTCTTAATAACTTAATATAGGAAATTCCCACCTTTCCCCAGAGCCTATGATATTTCAGATTCACTGATTTTTTAAATATTACTCTGGGGGAAAATCCTCTCATGCCTCTGAAATCATTTCCCACTACATCAGTTTTTAAGAACCACTTAAGTATCCTTAACATAGTAAGAGGAGTGTTTTGTCTCCACGGAGGTACTTAGATAACTTCACGTAGCATGGCATTTCAGAGGAGAGAGTCACACAGATTTCTTGTCATCTACATATGATGTTATGTTTGATTCATGTATATTTGAGGCCATAATATATTTATGCTACACATTCTCATATTTGATGAAGCTATAGGTGAATGCTAACGCAAGACCACGTGGGTGTAATTATACCTCAGGCATGCATATATCAGGAGGGGAAGATCTGTCAACTAATGTCCCTGCATCCAGCAATCATAACGACCCTGACAGGTTGCTGCCAAGCAGGCATGGGCATTCTGGAGATAGCACAACTGCCAAAAGCAAGACAAATGCTTTTAGAATTGGTAATAAATCATATCAGCTGTCGCAAACTTCTCCTTAGTGTATTGATTATAATTAAAATAAACTAATTAGTTAGAATTATAATCATGATGCACATAAATGTTGATCTCACAGATGAGAGGGGAATGGCACTGTAGATTCTTGGGGTGATGTTTAACATTGATAAGGATGGACTAAATTTGGAAACCTCACTTGTTAAACATGTAGAGAAAGTATTACAGATTTTTTTTTTTTTTTGCACCAGTATTCTGACCAGAACAATTTCCTACTTAAAGGTTTTTGTGGGGTATTGTTGTTGTTGTTTGGGGGGAGGGGTGCTTTAAAATCTTTCTCCTAGGAAATATCCCTTCCATGAAGGTTTGACAGACTGTTAATAAGTTGGCCACTTTTAATGATATTGCCCTAAATATGTCATCAAGTATCAAAATACAGATTATTTAAAAATTATTAATTGAATTAATAATAATAGTCAACATATATATACATATATATTGATTTATAAGGCATATACCTGATGATACACTTTAAAAAGGATTATATTGGTTCTTAAAATCAATGATTTTTATAATCATATAATATTCCTCATACATTTGACAGTTCATTGTTTATAGATAGTAATAATGAAAGGCAGTCCCTGAGTCTGGGATTTGCTAAAGTCCCTAAAACAATTTGCTGTCACTCTTAGCCATAGTATCAGTGTCCTAACAACAGTGCAGGATTCTCTTGGCAGATATTATGCAGTTTACCAAATGTGAATCTGTATCATTGGGAACAGGATATAATAATCAATATTTATTTAGACTCGGATTACAATTAATACCAAAATAATTACCAATATGATATCGCTACATATGACTATTTATTTATTTATTTTAAAGATTTTATTTATTTATTTGACAGAGAGAGAGATCACAAGTAGGCAGAGAGGCAGGCAGAGGGAGAGGGGGAAGCAGGCTCCCCGCTAAGCAGAGAGCCCAACTCGGGGCTCTATCCCAGGACCCTGAGATCATGACCTGAGCCGAAAGCAGAGGCTTTAACCCACTGAGCCACCCAGGCGCCCCTACATATGACTATTTGAAAGCCAGATATTTTCCTCCTTGGGAATTGTTTTCATTAACTTTTAACTTATTCAGAATGCTCCATAGAGAAATATCAAATTTAAAAGAAATTCCACTATCTACATTGCTGAGAACATTTTTTTTCTTTTATGAAACAGTGAATTGAGAGACAATGAGTCAGGCTCTCACTGTAAATAGTATTTCATGAGCTATACCTACAAATGTTAATAGTTGTGTTTTTAGAATGTTAATATATTGCTCTTACACTGTCAGCTAAGAATAGCATTTTTAAAAATTGGTGAACTTGTAGGCAGAAGTGATTTCTTAATTTAGTAGGATCTGGTAACAGATATGAAAAAGTCATAGCTTCAACTGAGCACAATGAACTTTTTTTTATACCCAAGTATATATATTAGCATTGAATTAAACTATGATGTTATATAATCACCTATAAAATGCTCAGTTATTACTCCCTATTTTCTTAAGATAAATCTGATAATAAGCATAGCTAATACTCATTTTACAGATATTATGTGCTAAGGACTGTGTACGGACTTTATTTACTTTTTTTAATCCTTTATAATAACCCTGCTTATGAGATAGATATTATCCCTGACGCACTTGGAGTGGTGTGTCTTTCCCAAAATAACAGAGTAGCAGTGGCTAAGTCAGCATATGGATTCAGGACAGAACAGGCTTTGAAAACAGAGTCTTTGGTCATAAACATAAAAGCAAGGATTATAATAGATTAAAATTTATAGGATGATATGGTTTATTATACCATTAATTCCCAAATGTAATCAAGAACAAAGCTACAGTCCTTGAATGATGAAAGCTAGGATTCACAGATGGTTTGGGGTGAAAATAGTTTTTATTAAGTACATCAGCAATTGACCTAAGGGCTTCCTTATAATTAAACACCTGTTCACCTTACTACTATTACATACATGAGCCCTTGAGGATAAAAACCATAACAACGTTAGACTTCCTTGAAGTACTTTATTTTTAAAAATAATTTCTTGGAAATGTTTAAGTAAACAGAAATTTGAAAAGAGTCTCATTCAATTCAGCAGACATATATTATTTTTAATGCACAATGCATAGAACTGGTCTATTGCAATATAAAAGACAGATAAATAAAGTCCCTACCATTACCCTTGATGCAGTGGAAAAGACAAACAGATAAGGGCAAGACAATTTGATAAATGTTGAGGTAGAGGTATGGCCACAGTGCCACTGAAATAGAAAATATGGCTTAAATTTGTCTGCCTGGTTCAGTCAGGTTTGAGCACAGAAGCATAACCATTAGGAGATGACTCAAAACCACAAGATAAGGTGGTCTGGAAGGAGAAGTGGATATGAAGTGGGAGACAGCAAGGAAAAACTGGGATCTGCAAGGGTGATCCAAAATCCACTACACTAGATAGAGTTGTCAGAGTCTCACCATCTCCAAACTCAAAATACTGATAATGGAGGTGAGCTGTAAGAAAGGTTGATGCCATTTGAGCCTTTGTTGAATGTGCCCCTAACCAAGGAGTCAGTGAGACTGAAGAAGGAAGACTGGCCAGATCTGGAAGACCTGCAGTCCTGGGTGCTGCCCTGCACCAAAAAAGTGAGCCAGCGGATAAGCAGCAATGAGTGTGAGCAGTGGTAGAGCATGGGCCCTGTACCAACTATCTTCTGTGTGAAAAAGCGTGCCCAACTGTTTCTTTCTGCTTTCTGTTTCTCATACCCCCACCCCCTCCCACAAAATCTCCTGTGGCTCAACATAATTGGTAACATAAAAGGAAGAGAATTTTGGGAAAAGTAGTTCCAGTATAGCTAAATTGGTACAGTTAAAATCCACCCCATTCCCCGAATGTTCAAAAAATATTAAATGTCAGAGATGGGAAACCTGAATGAGTAATGAAGGCATTCATAACTGAAAAGAGCCCAATCATATTTGAACAATGTTTACTATTATGGTAGAAATGTGTCAGATATACAAAATACTCTTTTTCTTCTAACTTTGTTTTATTTTGACAACTTTTATTTTGTGTAATACGATTTCGTAAAATGTGAAATAGTACAAAGTTTCCTATCCTAGAAACATTTAGTTTACAAGTATCAAATAAGACATATGCTTTAATGTTCATTTAAACAGATGGATGAATATTTAAGGTGAGGGTGGTGAGATGTCAGACACACAGTAGTGGGCATCAGTACTTTTTTTTTTTAGCCCATTAAGTTAGAACTGAAGGAAAATAGTGGACAGCCTCTGTTATACTCTTTTCATTCTATTGTAATCATTAACTAGAGGCTAGGACTATTTATTTATTTAAAGATTTTATTTATTTATTTGACAGAGAGAGACACAGTGAGAGAGGGTACACAAGTAGGGGGAGTGGGAGAGGGAAAAGCAGACCTCCCGCGGAGCAGAGAGCCCAATGCAGGGCTCAATCCCAGGACCTTGAGATCATAACCTGAGCCGAAGGCAGACGCTTAAAGACTGAGCCACCCAGGCGCCCTGGCATCAGTACTTTTGAATTAAAATATAAATTCCACGAAAATACTTACTTTTATGATGTAATGGAAAATAAACTCTTTAAAACCACATTTAAAAAAAGAAAAGCTATTTATGCCCAAATCAAAGGGTGAATAATGTTCAAAGTGAAATGTTTATAATGAAAAATATGATAAAAAAAATCATTGATTTTGTGGGTTTGTGTTCCTTTTTACATACACAAGTCAGAAAATTGTACATTTACAAATAATATACTAGTTGTAAAAAATAAATAAAAATAAATGATTTGCCGATTCAAAGAATAAATGAGGAGAAAGAAGTATAACAGATATTCTAAGAAAAGAGAGCAAATGAAATTGTGTAAAATGCTCAGTTAAAACCAAAAAGACAGGGAGCACCTGGGCGGCTCAGTCAGTTAAGCCTCTGCCTTCAGCTCAGGTCATGATCCCAGGGTCCTGGGATTGAGCCCTATGTCAGACTTTCTGCTTAGCAGGGAGTCTGCTTCTCCCTCTCCCTCTGTCCCTCCCCCTGCTCATGTGCTCTTTCTCTCGCTTGCTCACTTTCTCTCTCAAATAAATAAATAAAACCAATAAAAAATCCCAAAAGACAGAAGAGTGGAGGACAAAAATAGGAACAAACAGCAAGGGAAACAAATAAAAAACAGTAAAAAAATATGATAGTCAACAATATCAATAATCATTTTGAATGTCAGTGGTCTAAGTGACCAATTAAAAGTCAGAGATTGTCAGAGTGGATCTGGAAAGGAGAGCCAACTATATGTTGTCTTTAAGAAACCCACATTGATTATAAAGATAACATATGGATTAAAAGTAAATAAAAAAAGATATGCCATGCTGACATCGAAAGAAAAAAAGGAATAGCTATGTGACTTTCAGACAGCAGACTTCAGACCAAAGAAAAATCAGGGATAAAGAGGGGTGAGAATTTTCCAAAATTCACATAAGAAGAATTAGATAACCTTAATAGCCCTTTGTCTATTAAATAAATCAATAATTAATATCCTCCCAAAATGGAAAACACAAGGCCCAGATGGCTTCACTGGTGAAGTCTACCAAAGATTTAAGGAAGAAATAATACCACTTCTCTGCACAATCTCTCACAGAGGACAAAAGCATAGGGGATACTTCCTAACTCTTTCTATGAGGCTATCATTGCTCTTAATACCAAAATTAGATCAAAACATTAGAAGAAAACTACAGACTAATATCTCTCATGAACATACGAAAATATCCTCAACAAAATACGAATTAAATCCACCAATGGATAAAAACAATTAGATATCATGACAAAGTACAACTTATCCCTGGTATAGCTAGTTCAACATTTGAAAATCAATTGATATAATTCATCACATCAACAGATTAAAAAAAAAAATCACATGATGCAGGAAAGCATTTGACAAAATTCAACATCTATTCATGTAAAAACTCTCAGTAAATTAGGAGCAAAGGGGAACTTACTCAATTTGACAAAAAATATTGAAGGGGTGCCTGGGTGACTCAGTGGGTTAAGTGTTTTCCTTTTGGATCAGGTTACGATCCCAGGGTCCTGGGATGGAGTCCCACATTGGACTCCCTGCTCAGTGGAGAGCCTACTTCTCCCTCTCCCCCTGCCCCTCCTCCCTACTCATGTGCATTCACTCTTCTCTCTCTTGTTCTCAAATAAATAAATAAAATCTTTTTTAAAAAATGTTTAAGAAAACTTACAGCTAATATCATAATTAGTAGTGAGAAACTAGAGGTTTTCCTACTGAGGTCAATGTAAGGCAAGAATATTCCCTCACCATTCCTTTTTAACATTGTAGTAGACCTAGATAGGGCAATTAGACAAGAAAATAAAAAAGTATACAGATTAGGATGGAAATAATGAAATTGTCTTTGCTCACAGATGACATGATAGACTATGTAGGAAATTTGAAAGAATTGACAAAAACACTCCTAAAACAAGTAAGTGATTATAGCTGCATTGCAGGATACAAGGTAAATACACAAAAGTTTATTGCTTCCCTATCTACCAGCAATAAACTGGTGGAATTTGAAATTAAAAACACAATACCTTCTACATTAGCACCCCAAAAATAAAATACTTAGATATAAATTAAAAATATACATATGTACAACATCTGTATGAGAACAACAAAACACAGATAAAAAAAATCAAAGAGCTATATAAATAGCTATTTCACAATAGTTCATGGATAGGAAGACTCAATAGTGTCAATGTCAGTTCTTTCTAACTTTGAGCTATAATTCTATGTAATTCCAGTCAGAATTCAGCAAATTATTTTATGGATATAGACAAGCTGATTCTTAAGTTTATATGGAGAGATGAAGAGCCAGAATAACCAACACAATATTAAAAGAGAACAAAGTTGGAATACTGATACTACACAGTTTTAAAACATGCTATAAAGCCATAGTAATTAAGACAAGATGATATTGGCAAAATAATAGATAAATCAGTGGAACAGAATAGAGAGCCCAGAAGTAGACCCACATCAATATAGTCAACTGATCTTTGACAAAAGAGCAAAGACAATACAATGGAGCAAAGATAGTCTTTTCAAACAAATGGTGCTAGAACAACTGGACATATAAATGTAAAAAAAAAAAATCTAAACACAAACCTTATATCCTTCACAAAAATTAAATTCAAAGTGGATCACAGACCTAAATGTAAAACACAAGCTATAAACTCCTAGAAGATAACATAAAAGAAAATCAAATGATCTTGAGTTTATAGATGACTTCAGATATAACACAAAAGGTAGAGTCCATGCAAGGAAGAACTAATAAAATGGATTTCATTAAAATTACAAACTTCTGCTCTGCAAAAGACAACGTCAAGAGAATGAAAAGCAAGCCACAGACTGGGAGAAAATATTTACAAAAGACATATCTAATAAAGAACTGTTGTCCAAAATATACAAAGAACTCTTAAAAGTCAACAATGAGAAAACAACCAGCCTGATTTAAAAATGGGCCAAGAATCTTGACAGACACCTTACCAAAAATGATATAAAAAGGACAAATATGCATATGAAAAAATGTGTTCCACCTTTTACATCATCAGGAAAATACAAATTAAAACAACAGTGAGATACTACTACAGACCTTTTGGAGAATGGCCAAAATCCAAGAAACTGACAACATGAAACTCTGGTGAAGATGTGCAGCAACAAGAATTCTCATACAGTGCTGGTGGGATGACAATATGGTACACCAGTTTGGAAGACTATTTGGTGTTTCTTCCAAAACAAAACATGCTCCTACTTATGATTCAGTAATCATAATCCTTGATATTTATCCCAAGGAGCTGCAAAGTTCTGTCTACACAACAGACAGTACCCAAATATTTATATTAGCTTTATTAATAATTGCCAAAACTTGGAAGCAACCAAAATGCCCTTTAGTAGGTGAATGGATAAATGAACTGTGGTACATCCAAATAATGGAATTTTATTCAGAGGTATCATGCCATGAAAAAACATGGCAAAACCTTAAGTGGGTATTAGTAAGTGAAATAAGTCAATCAGAAAAGTTTACATACTATACGGTTTCACCTATATGACATTCTGGAAAAGACAAAACTATGGAGACAGTAATAGATCAGTGATTACTTAAGGTTAAGGGGAAGGGAAGGATGAACAGCAGAGCACAGAGAATTGTTAGGGCAGTGAAACTATATGATATTATAATGGTGTATATATTCCATTGCACATTTGTCCAAATCCATGGAAGGTATAACATCTAGTGAAACCTAATGTAAAATATGGACTCTGAATATTAATGATGTATCAATATTAATTCATTAGTAGTAACAATTGTACCACTCTGGTGGGGAATGTTGATAGAAATGTATAAGGAGAAAGGAGTATCTGGGAAATCTCTGTACTTTGCCCTCAAGTTTACTGTGATCCTAAAACTACTCTAAAAAATAAAGTTTACTTCAATCAATCAATCAATCAGTCTTTTTTTTTTTTTTTTTTTCAATCAGTCTTTATAGAGGGAGATTTTACACACCAATATCCCAACTTAGATGAGTAGGCATTACAACAGAGTAAAAGCTCATGCTGAGAAGTTGAAATGGCTTGCATTCACACCCTGACTATACTGTGTATCCTGATAGAGTTCACTTAGTGTCACTGCCTCAGGTTTTTTCCCTATGGTGATATAAGTAGTGATATTATCTAGGTCACATAGTTTTTTTTTTTTTATTATTGTTAGAATCTAAATAAAATACTTCATATAAATGAAATCTCTTGAGTGTTCCACCAAGTGCCAAGCACTGTGGAATTCTTTTTCAAAGTGTTAAGTATTTAGGCTGTGGAAGCATAGGGAGGGTTAGTTTTGCTTAGATCACTGTTTTTCTCATTCCTCCACCTACCTCCCTATCACGAGTGTTCCGTATAATGTTCCTTCCTTTTTATTTTTGTGAGGCGCACCGATTGTCTTAAATATAACACATCTTATTTCAGCCTGTTACCTCCGTTAATGTGAAAATCACATTAATGATGACAACCAGTCTACATAGTCACATCATTATGTTCTACCTTACTTTTTCCATAGCATTATGATATGGCTTCTATTTTACTAATTTTCTTACAAACTCCCTAGAAGTGGACATTTCCCAAGTTATTGCTGCTGACACTCATTCCTTATACATCTGACTTGGAGATTCATATACTTTTGTACTCAACAATCCTTATGTGCAGCTAACTACCAAATCTATATATTATGATTCATAGGGATAAATATATAGATAGAAAACATATAAATATTAAGCATTATATTTAATAGTATATATGCATATATATTAATAGCTATAATTCTTTATAGCTGTATCAATAACCATATCTATACCTAAAATCTGTACCCTTTTCTCTTGAACCAGAGATCTGCTCTTCCAAATAACTGCTTTTCCTTAAAGTTTGTATTTACAGTACTAGGTGATATATATATAGCAGTCTGTCTACAACATAAAATCTCATGTCTTCTATTGCTATAATCCTAGATTCTACAAGCTTTGCTAAAGTGTAGTACCCACTAACATGATTGATTGTATCATATGAATGAAAATAATTTAAACTTTACTGAATATTTGCATAAAGAATAAATTCAGCTCCTAAATTTCCCAAGTATGTCTGGTGAATCTCAATATCTTATTCATACTTAAGATCCACCCTGTCATATTCTCCCACACTGGAGCTTTCCTATCCAGGAACCTACTTTAAGGGAGTAGAGGGTCTTCTTTCTATCCACATTACTTAAAAAAATCCTGATTTTTAAGTCATGGGTTTTCTCTCAAAATTTTCCTTTGAGATCTCAAAAGTAGCACCTTAGTTCCCTAATCCTACTATAAATAGGTCATTTTTGGAATGGAGAAATTCTGCCCACCACACTAGATATCACGTTTTTTTCCCCAATTAGGACCCTACAGCAGTGATGTTGTGGTTTCGAAAATTACCTCAGCATTTATTTGCAAGAGTTCTTTCTACAAGTTTTGGATTTGTACCTTCAGGGAAATATCTGAAAACAAAATTTTTAAAATACATGGTTGACTCTCATCGATTGTAGTATTTATCTACTACAAAGTTGCCATGAACACTGAATTAGCAAATACTGAACTATTCCTTCTAGAGAAATACAGGATCCGGTTCTTGAGAGCCTCTTGTCACAACTTTTTATCTATTGAAATGCTATTTGCAGGGGTGCCAGGGTGGCTTAGTGGGTTAAAGCCTCTGCCTTTGGCTCAGGTCATGATCCCAGGGTCCTGGGATTGAGCCCTGAGTGGAGCTCTTTGCTCAGCGGGGAGCCTGCTTCCCCTCCTTTCTCTGTCTGCCTCTCTGCCTACTTGTGATCTCTCTCTCTCTGTCAAATAAATAAATAAAATCTTAAAAAAAATGCTATTTGCAGTACAGAATCCTCTGGTGGAGTTTTTATAAAACTAGCCATTCTCATCAGCATTGAAAATCTGCTGTTCTACATAACTCTTTTCCTGTATATCATTTAGCAGGTATTTAAATTTTTTTCCATAGCTTCCCAATATGCAGAGCCTGCCTTCCCTGAGAGTTTAACATTCCCCATGCCATATCACCTTTTGAAACATAGGATCCAACCAGAAGTAGCCAGGAAGAGTTTAACATTTTCCTAATCCGGGGTAACATGACTAAATTTCTTTGTATTTCAGCTCACAACAGTGTTATCTATTGCACTTTTTTTTTTAATCTGTCTTTCTTTTGCTAGATGTATGGCATTGTTGATTCACTAACATTGAACTCACAGCCAACAGCACTATAACTCATGCCTGAATGAAGCTTATTTAATACACATATTTTCTCTGTAAGGCACATTGCAGGCTTCCTGCACTTAGGAACACTAGACACCCACTTCAGCACTATACTTATGGGGCATTTTAAACAGCAAAACCACCAATAAAAAGCACAAAAATGTAAAAAAAAAAAAAAAAAAAAAAAAAAAGGGTGGCAATAAATAGATCTTGAAAAGAAGACTTTATAATAGTATGAGGACTGGAGCCAGAAGCTAGAGTACAATCTCATTCAGCCTGAACTGGGAAAAAGTGAGTTGAATGACACAAATTTTTTTCCCTTCTGAACATGTCTTTGAATGACCACAAAGTACCTGTAAATATTGCTTTTGGGGTTTCAGATACATGTTAGTGAGTAGGCTAATTTGCAAATGCAGAATCTGAAAATAATAGGTATCAACTGTATAATGCTATTCCCTATATTCTAATATGAGGGTATGTTATGTGTTTGAATATTTTTATGGGTTCCAAGAGAAAGAGAAATATTAATATGAAATATATCAAACATTAATATGAAATATATCAGATACTATATCCATCATTGACACTGTCATCAGTATAAATTATTTCTTTGATTATGTTATTTTTTGTAGATTTTTTTCATCCAAATGGATACTTGGAAAATCTCAGTTGATTAAATATGATTAAGTATCTAATTTGGAAGATTTGTGTTTTTTGTTTTATTATAGCTTGCTTATTTGGGAGTATAAATGAAATACTTAGAGGTTCACAGGATAATGGTATATATTATGCTTATTTTATAATTTTATAATATATTACAGGAATATTTTTCAAATAATCAATATGTTTGAGTTTCATACTAAAAGATACTACTAAAAGATGGTAAACAACCTTACCTACGATGGAGACATCATAGGCAAAACTGCTATAAATGAATAATCTTAATATAAAAATATCTAGACCTTCCCAGAACATTGCATTCCCCATCCTAAAACCAATTTTCCCTTGATAAACACATCTTTTTTTAAAAGATTTTTTTATTTGCGAGAGTGTGTGTGTGCGCGCGCGCCCGCGTGCACAGTGGGGGAGGGGTGGGGGAGAGGGAGAGAGAGAATGTCAAGCAGACTCCCCACTGAGCATGGGAGTCCTATGAGGGGCTCTGTCTCATGACCCTGAGATCAGGACCTGAGCCAAAATCAAGAATCAGATGCTTAACCAACTGAGCCACCCAGGTGCCGCCTTTTTTTTTTTTTTTTTTTTTAATTCTTTTCTTTTAAGATTTATTTATTTATTTATTAGAAAGTTGGGGGAGGGAAAAACACATCCTCAGTGCACTGGTAAGACTTCTTACATTAATATGCAGTAAAAAGAAAAATGAAAAGTGGGAATTAATTTTATGGAAAAGTAAATCCCATAGAGACCTTTTTATTTTTTTTCATCTTTACTACTACTTCTTCAAATTACTTAAGAAATTATTTCCTGTACAAATCTTTTTGAATAAAAATACCAATTGATGTCTGCTAAGACTCAAGAATTAGCATTTTCCAAATTGTTTTTCAGAACTTCTTTTGACATGTTCACTACTCCTTTTTGTGCAGTTTCTATGGTCAAAATAAATGTAGGCTGTCCTGCATACGATGTCCCTCTTGGGTATCCAAAATAAATCTTAAATATTCCAAAATATTTTTTATCCAGCTGATTTTGTCCTATAGAAACTTGTATTTCCCAAGTTCATTTCAGCAAACATACATATTTTAGAAACTGTGGATAATGCTTACAGTAACAGATTATTAGACCATCTGGCCTTGAGTCCTAGTTTGACTGCTCACTAGCACAGAAAACCAAGGCAAATTGTTTAGCCTCCCTCTGGATTGTTTTTCTCATTTATAACGTGAAATAATAGCACTACTGGTCTTCTAGAGTTCTGTGAGCATTCATTAAGAAGAGTGCTTACTCCAAATTAAACTTTAACAAAGCATTAGTTATTACAAAAAAAAAAAAATGGCCTTCAGTAGAAAATGGTTTGGGAAACATCATTAAAGGACATTTAGTGCATTTAATACTCCCATTTTGATTTAGATTTATTCCAAATTTGAGTTGCAGAAATTTAGTCCTGGGCCTTAGATACCATTTACTTTTGTGAATGAGAGACATAAACCTTGGAAAGACCAAACGACTTGCCCAAGGTCATACAACTCATTTGTGCTGCAATTAGGTTAAGAAATCCCATCTTCTAATTGCTAATTGAAGAGCATTTTCTTTGCACTTGGCTGCCTCTCATATGCTCAGATACTCACATATTGATTCTCTTTCAATCTAGGGGAAAAGACACTATGCAAAGGGAAAGGTGTTAGGAAATCAATTTCCTATTACATTAGTCATTAATGCTATTGAATGTCATGCTTTTTCATCACCAGTCCCTCCTTATCATTGAAACATTTCAAGGTTACAGTCCACTATGACACAAAAATTATTTTCTGCCCAAAATACTAGGCTGCCAAACTTTATAACCTGTCACTTTGTACTTCTTTTCACAGTATACTATTCATTACTTATTCTTTAAATTTATTTTATTAGTATGTTATTATTTTTCTTTTTAAACATGGTCAGTTGTAAATTTAAACCTTTCACAAGGGCACAAGCATCTCTGATTTTCAGCATTCATATTTTGTAATTTGTTTAGCTATTTGACTTAATGTGCTATATGATACAGATAAATCACTAGATTATTTCAGGTTGTATAAAGGGTGAAGGGAAAGATATAACTACAAAGTGTGTCTTGCAACATTATTTATAAAAATCTAGATTTACAAATTACTGAAATTTCTAACACTAAGAATGTTTTTTTCTAACATATCTTCCTTTTTTCTTTTTTAAAATTATACTTATTTATTTGCCAGAGAGAGGGAGGGAGAGAGAGAAAGAGCACAAACAGGGGTAGTGTGAAGCAGGCTCCTGCTGAGCAAGGAGCCCAACGTGAGGCACCACAGGGCTCCATCCCAGGACCCTGGGATCATGATGGGATCATGACCTGAGCCGAAGCAGATGCTTAACCGACTAAGCCCCCTAGGCGTCCCATAACATTAAGAATGTTGATTAAATACGTGATGGCACATAGAACATATCAAAATACTATAAAAATGCAGAAGGAAGGATAGTACAGAAATATGCTGAACAATTCTTTTTTTTCTTTCTCTTTTTTTACTTTAGGTATATAAAAATGTCTGGATTAGGTTATATAGCATCAGATTGATTAACAATACCAGTCTCTGAGTAGCGGAAATTTTAATGAATTTTATTTTATTCTCTTTTTTGCCCTTGAGTGTGCCTTACTTTTGTGATAAAAATGTGTCCACCCAAAATTATAACACCATAATAATCTGTATTCTATTACTTTTCTATATGGAGAAATCAGAGCCATAAAAATCAAGTAATTGTTAATTTTTAATTACTTCAAAAGTATGGTTAAAATTTAGAGCTTGAAAATATGATTTTACTATAAAAACATAAGAGAAAGATATAAGAATGTGGACAGAATTTACTTCTAGCAATGTTTAAAATATATAACCATGAAATTAGATTTCAGAATAATTTTTATCTAAGTTAATATCTTCATTATCAATTTCACTATTATCGTAAGTGATTAGCAAGTAATATAGTTATACTTTTGCTTATTTTCAAGGGACTTCTTCCAACAAACTGGTTGCTATTAGGAAATGTAATATTCTTAGTGGATAAATTAGCACTTGCTATTTTAAATTGTTTAAAAAGATTTCTTGGAGTAAATGAAATACTGTCTTTATGATTTCTCATTTCACTTTATACACAACATCATCATTCATCATATGTGTTCTGTAAGAGATCTTTCTATTCACGTTCTTTTGAATATCAATCTGTATCCCAGAATGAATGTTCTGTCCACTCTAAGTCTGCATATACACGGGAAATGAGATTTTACTGGCTTTTGTTTGTCTACTAACTAAATTTTTCATGACGATTTTATTTAACCCAAGCCTTTGCATGAAGAGAAAATAGTCATCACTTCAGCTTTCATTCAATAAGCAGGCCCACTTTTGCAAGTGATGTATTGTTTTGCATTACACAAAGTACCTTAAAAACTCAGAAAGGAATAAAAGCGTGACCAGTAGTCCATGGCAGGGCTCACCTAGTAGGAGAGCACCTAGGGAAACTGAACATTACTGATAAAGCACCTTATTTTGTTTGTAAAGGGATTGATTATTTGTAGTTACTTACACCATTCTAAATATAAAGGAGGTTAATATAGCTATTGTGCAAATGCTTTTCCAACCAAAACATAATGGAGCTCAGTTAGAAATTGAGAAATGCCCTTTATACTCCAGTGCTTTCTTCATTTCCAAAAGGGCTTTGTTTTAACTAATGCTTCTTCTAAAATATCCGAACTCATTATCGAATAACAGGAAAGGGGAATATTCTTTGCAAATAAGCTATACTGTGAACATATTTCTTAAAATATGGTCTCCAAAACTATTTGGAAATGGAGGAAAAGGGCAGAGATAATCTTATTAGTGTTAGCAGGAATTTAAACATAACAGTGCCAGATTGTTCTACCTATATATAATCCATCTTCCTGGGAGTTGCTGACCTTTGGAAAGGGCACTGAGAGTTGCCTAACTACACAGAGAAAAACCGTCCTCCATAAATACCTACGTGTTACAAATAATTGGGATTGACAATGTATTTTGTATTCCTATCACCTAATCTGTGCATCTTAATTTGTTAGAAGTTTTTTATTTACCCTTCAAATTTCCAACCATTAAAATACCATTGTGATATCTGAATCTGTAGAATTTCCTAAATAAATCCTTGAGAATCAGGTAATCTTCCGGTTAATCTCCTCCTGGTTTCCTATGCTTGAACATAGTTCAAATAGAATGCTTTCTTAACACAACAACAGTTTAAAGATGGAATAGATATACGTGTCATTACAAAATCTTTAACTTCTGATAATTTTCAAGACTTTTTAGTTTCATGATAATCTCTCATTAAATATTATTTGCCTTCGAGGTAATAGGGTTTAGGGGTGCTGACTAGCTCTCTTGATCTCGGGGTCATAAATTCGAGCCCCATGTAGGGTTTAGAGATTACATAAATAAAGACTTAAAAAATAATATGGTTTTGATTTTGATTACTTATATTCAATTTTAATGGCACAGCAGCAATACATTAAACAATACTTACGAATATTTTCATCTCAAAATAAATTACTAGTAGATTCCAAAGAGAAGAAAGGGAACAGTCCTGGAACTGACCTATCACAATCTGCACTTCTTATTCTTTGTATTCTTGATTTTGCCTCCATTCTATAGAATGTGGGCTTGCTTGTAAAGTCTGTCCATGTGTTTTCACTCTCTACAAAGCCCCTTTGAAAATATGGATCTGGCATCTCTGCAGTTTTTTCCATCCGTAGGAACCTCCTCATTATTACATTTCCTAGTAGTTTTCCACTTTTCGTATAGTAGTACTCTCATCTCAGTTTTGTTTCTGCTTCTAACCTCTATATAATTTTTACCATATTTTACCAAAAGATACTTCAACCTTTAAACTGACTGACAGGTGACAGCTGCCCAGTAGGAAGGATTTGAGGCTGCACTAAACTCCTTTGATTACCATCCCCCAAAAGTCCTTTAAGAGAAATAGTGCTTTTTCCTGCATGCACCCTGGAGCAATTCGCATAAACCTTTATGATTGCCACATCACACTGTACTCTTATTTTAATTTGCATGGCAATCTAGTTCACCAGA
The DNA here is from genome assembly GCA_028534135.1 of Potos flavus. Classification (NCBI taxonomy): domain Eukaryota; kingdom Metazoa; phylum Chordata; class Mammalia; order Carnivora; family Procyonidae; genus Potos; species Potos flavus. The sequence continues at coordinate 86,058,219 of CM052900.1, read as the reverse complement.
GAAGTTCAGAGCCAGAGTCTGTCATTGTCACTGCTCACTTCCCTGTTCTTACTCCAGTGCCTAGTGCAGAGAAGCCACTCCACAAATGCTTTTCAACAATTAAATAAATGGACGGTAAATGGATAATGCCAAATTTTCTGGAGCTTTGATTTTTAAGTTCAGCGTTCAGACAATTTGATGAAGAAATTTGATCCTTCATCAAAAAGGAGAAGGAAATTGTTTTTAATGCATGCCATTATATGGATCAACAAGAACTGTGTTAATTTGACTTACAAATGAGATCAACTGAAAGGATCCCTCACATTTGTGAAACTTCTGCTGTAAAGAATAGGTTTTTTTAAATTGTTAGAGATATTAATAGCCCCCAGCACAGCCTTCTGAGAGAAGTGAACAAAATGACCCAAATTGGCACAGTGAATGTTAATTATACCAATGATCACATTTTATACAGTTCTAAAAATATATATAATATCTTGAGATCTGAGATTATATTTTACCCTATATTGTATATATTTTTATAAAAACGATATAAGGTGCCAGCTAGTGTGACAATTCAGAAGATACACCAGCTACCCTCCCAGATTCATTGCCCCATTTTTCCTTTTTAATTTTTTTTTCTTTAATAAGCTGCTATGAGGATTTGGTAATAATTGGGTAATGACCATGGTGAAAATGAATGAGTAGAGTATATCTTCTCTGATCTGCTTAGTATCTTACCAAATGGAAAAAATAAAGGGTGATAAAATGTGATACTAATTTATTATAACATCCAACTCATCTTGCAAATGCTTTTCAAAAACATGAGGTTCTCCATAAAAAAGAGAAGCATCTCTATTTATGAAATATCAACATTTAATCTTTCGTAGTATGAATAATGCTACTGGCCAAACAAATCCACTGCCCTCTTTTCCCCAACCTCTCACATACACGCATGCAAAATAGACATAGCAGTTATTTGAACAGAGATTCATTTGAATGGTGTTACTTTGGATTTATATGCAAATAGGTTTATGAGAAGTATTTTTAGAATATTACCTGTAATTAAGAAGCTAGCATCTCTTTGTTCACTTGCTTTGGAAGTGGAGCTCTCTAAATCAGAAATAGATTATAGCCTAGCTTACTTCAAAAAATTATCATAAAAACTAAAAAAAGGAAAACTATTAATCTCATTGCATGGTTCACTAAAATTCTTAAGATTTTAGTCGTGTTTATCTTTCTTTCTTTTTTTTTTTGTTCTGTCGTTCTTTCTTTAAATTCCTGCATATGTACCTGTTTTCATGAGAGTTTTTAGATTTACTGAGTTAAATTGCATGCTGTATTTTATTGTTTTGTCCTAATAATTTCATAACAAAGATATTGTAACCACCAATCACTTTTAACTTTAGACATTGATATATATATATATATATATATATATATATATATATATATGTATATATATCTTTCTCAAGAAAGAAGTTGGATTGTTCTTTAATAATAAAATGTAGGAGTACCTGGGTGGCTCAGTCCTTAAGCAGCTGCCTTCGGCTCAGGTCATGATCCCAGAGTCCTGGGATCAAGCCTCTCATTGGGTTCCCTGCTCTGCAAGGAGTCTGCTTCTCCTTCTCCTACTCCTGCTGCTTCTGTTCCCTCTCTCGCTGTCTCTCTTTCTGTCAAATAAATAATAAAATCTTTAAAAAAATAAATAAATGAAATGTATTTTTAAGTAGTTAAAGGTAATTCTGAAAATTCTAATATTGTATGTGATAGTTGTACTTATGAACTTGAGGGCCAGTGAATGTAGCTCCTCTTACACATCTTTTAAGTAGGGTTAAAATAAGGCAACTTTTGAAGCAAATGTCCAGTGATGAACCTGATTTTGCATGTGATCTGTGGTTCAAACGATTAAAGTATCAATTCAACAAAGTATATATGACTTGATTTTAAAACAAATAACTAATATTATGAGTATTTTATTTTATTTAAACTTCTAGAGCTCAGAACAGGCAATATGAAGGCTACAGTCTAACACATTTTTTTTTAACTGAAAAATCAAAAAGAGTGGCATTGTTTCCCTCAAACCTTCCCTTGATCATATGAATGCAGCCTTTCAAAGTGGCCTAGGGTGACAACAAACATTTTATCAGAACACACATTCTATAAGTTATATTTCTTTTCCTTTTTTCTTTTTTTTTTTTAATCTGTCATTTTCAGCAGACTCTATGTAACAAAACATATCTACTCTTCTCACAAAATTTTCAAACATCAAGTAACTTTTGCACTTTTCTGAAATAAAATAGAATTTTACACCTTTATGTGAGATGATAAATTTGCTCTGATAATATCCAATTTTTTAATTAAAACTCAAATCAAAAAGTCTGTTAATAAATGCAAAGTTACTTGACTTTTTCTTCTGTAACTCACTTTAGATGTTTATATTCTTTTGGTTTTTACATACTACACTGTAAACTTTTTGAGAAGCTTTACTGACCTAATGCTTTAATTTTGTTATAGTACTTGCCTTACTTAAACTAATGAGATGAGTTTTAATGGTTGTTACACACTTCACAGATTTCAGATCTCAATTTATGACTCTTTTGGTCCCATTTTATTTCCTTTCTAATTTTCTTTTATTATCATTGACAGTTCACCATAATGATTTCTTTTCTGAAGTGTTCCCAAAAACCTCCAATGTACTATTGCAGGAGAATGATGATAATTTACCTCCTGTCCATTCAGGAAACACCAGTATTTTCAGTGGTTGCTGTACACATTTTTCAGCAATGCCATTTGTTACACTCTCTTGTCTTCCTAACATTATTTGCTTGCTTTCCTTCTTTCCTTCTTTCCTTTCTTGCTTTCTTTGTTTCTTTTTTTCTCTTCTTTTCTTTTCTTTCTTTCTTTCTTTCTTTGTTTCTCCTTTTCTCTTCTTTCTTTTCCTTTCCTTTCCTTCCTTCCTCTCTCTTTCTTTCTCTTTGTCTCTTTTTTTCTTTCTGTCTCTCCTCTCTCTCTCTTTCTTTCCTTTCTTTTCTTTCTTTTTTCTTTCTTCCTTCCTTCCTTTCTTCCTTCCTTCCTTCCTTCCTCTTCCTTCCTTCCTTCCTTCCTTCCTTCCTTCCTTCCTTCCTTCCTTCCTTCCTTTCTCTTTCTCTCTTTCTTTCTTTCTTTTTTTCTTTTCTTCCCTTCCCTTCCCTTCTCTTCCCTCCCCTTCCCTCCCCTCCCCTCCCCTCCCCTCCCCTTCCCTTTAATCTATTTCTTTGACAGAGAGAGAGCACAAGCAGGGGAACAGCAGACAGAGGGAGGGCGAGAAGCAGGCTCCCCGCTAAGCAAGGAACCCAATATAGGGCTCAGTCCCAGGCCCCTGGGATCATGACCTGAGCCGAAGACAGATGCCCAATAGTCCAATAGACTGAGCCACCCAGGCACCCCTATTTTTTTTTTTTTTTAAAGATACCACATCTTCTTTATCCACTCATCTGTCCATAGACACTTGGGCTGCTTCCATAATTTGCTTATTGTAAATTCAGTTTACCTTTAGTTTACACAATTACTTTCAATTTCATTTGTGAAATCCTAGAGATTAATAAGAAAATGGTACCAATTACATTAATCTACTTAGGGAGCTGAATTATGATTATTATTTTTTATTAACATGTAATGTATTATTTGCCCAAGGGGTACAGGTCTGAGAATCATCAGGCTTACACATTTCACGGCACTCACCATAGAGTCCATAACACCCCAATATCCGTAACCCAGCCACCCTATCCCTACCCCCTACCCCCAGCAACCCTCAGTTTGTTTTGTGAGATTGAGAGTCTCTTACAGTTTGTCTCCCTCCTTATGCCATCTTGTTTCATTTTTCTCCCCTTGCCCCCCACGACCCCCTGCCCTGCCTCTCAAATTCTTCATATCAGAGAGATCATATGATAATTGTCTTTCTCCGATTGACTTATTTCGCTTAGCATAATACACTCTAGTTCCGCCTACATCATTGCAAATGGCAAGATTCCGTTTCTTTTGATGGCTGCATAGTATTCCATTGTATATACACACCACTTCTTCTTTATCCATTCATCTGTTGATGGACATCTAGGTTCTTTCCGTAGTTTGGCTATTGTGGAAATTGCTGCTATAAACTTATTCAAGTACACGTGCCCCTTTGGATCACTACATTTGTATCTTCAGGGTAAATACCCAGTAGCACAATTGCTGGGTCATAGGGTAGCTCTATTTTCAACTTTTTGAGGAATCTCCATACTGTTTTCCAGAGTGGCTGCACAGCTTGCGTTCCCGTCAACAGTGTAGGAGGGTTCCCCTTTCTCCGCATCCTCGCTAACATCTGTTGTTTCCTGACTTGTTAATTTTAGCCTGAATTATGATTATTAATCTTTGCTTTTTACATATTTCATATTTATTTCAACTTATTCTCCCTCATTTTCATGGTACCATTCAGTGTGAAGTGGGTAAAAATGCGTTTTCAGTTTCTTCTGTGAAATAAATAATTCCCTGAGGGTCAGCAGTTCAACTTGTCCTCATTGATATATTTATACGAGAAATTAATTTAGTAGAGCTAAGTAATCAGAAGTGGCACAGAAGAAGCTACCTAATCAGTGTCAACCCTTATGAGCAAGAATTATGGAAATATGAGTATATTTTATAGTATGATATTACTTATGGTCTATTATCTGATATATTATAAATATAGACTTAACATATAAATAGTTCTTACAGATCAGTAATATAAATAATATCTTAAGTAAATATATGATTACATGAACAAGCATTTTAAAAAGAAATACCAATGGTGAATATGTATTTTTAAATAAACTCAGCCTTCTCAAAATCAATAAAACAATTATAATAAAATACTTTTGTTGTTACTCACTTACACAGTCATCCCCCTCACATACACACTTTTAGAAATAGTGTTAAGAAACACACTTAAACAAAGTTAAAGGGCAATATGACAATATATATACAAAGTTTTAGATATATTCATACTCTTAGATCTAGTAACTCTAAGAAACAATTCAGTGGAAATAGTCTTAGAATAAATGCCCTCAAACAATTGTAAATAAGAATATTTAGCACTGCATTATTCATGATTGTGTAAATGACAGATAAGCCTAATGTTCAAAATAGCAAATGTATTAAAGCATTATCTATCTGTATATAGAGCTTAAGAAACAAAGCACGGTATGTAGTGATAATATAATTGAAGTAAAAGTGTAAAAAATAAAGCTTCATATTGTGTAAAATACAGATTTTATAAAAACATGCATTTATAGATAGATATCGAATGAATAAAATATACCACATTTTTAGAGTAGGTGGTGCTGGTGATAGTCATATCTTTTTCTATTTACTAAATTATGTTTTCCTTTTTTTCAAATTTCATCAGTAAGTATGTATTATATTTATAATTAGAAAGAAAACATATTGCTAAAAAATTTAAAAGCCATCCATTCATGTTGGATAATAATAAAATAGTGGCATGTAAAGTATAAATGAGTTCAATACCACAGTAAGAATTTTTGGTAAGCTGTGATTAAATCAGTTTTTAGAAGTTAACTTCTGCAAAAATGAGTATATATAAAAGAAAAAACACAATCCATCAAAGAATTATAAGTAATTAATAGACATGGTAATAGTGTTCATAATCTGAAGCAGCTAAAACTATCTAATATAGCCATTATAACATTTTCAATTCTAAATTTGACAAGAATTAGGGGCACGTGGGTGGCTCAGTCAGGTTAAGCATCTGCCTTCTGCTCACGTCATGATCTCAGGGTCCTGGAATGGAGCCCAGCATCAGGCTCTCTGCTCAGTGGGAAGTCTGCTTCTCCCTCTCCCTTTGTGTGCTCTCTCTCGCTCTGTCTCAAATAAATAAATAAAATCTTAAAAAAAATTGACAAGGATTAGATAAAATACATACTACACAATGTTGAAGAGGTAAAAGAGATGGGCTATCCTAATGCATTGCAGGTAGAAAACTAAAATGGTATGTATGATATTTCTATAGAACGTAATTTGGAAATGAATACTAATGGTTTGTTTAATGGGGAAAAAAAAAAAAATCTGTATTTGCCTTAACCCGAGAGCTGGTTTATCAGTTGTTAGGAGCATGATCTTTGAAGCCAGACCACTTGGTTTCAAATCCTAGCACTTTTCACCAGTCAGCATTGTGTCCACAAGTAGCACGCTGAAACTTGCTTTTCCTTACTTAAACATATTTGTAAAATGAGAATAGTAATCATGCTTACCTCATAGGTTTGTCATGAAAATTAAGTGAATTTATATGTGTAAAGTTCTTAGAGCATTTTCAGCAAATGTTAAGCGCTCAAAAAATATTACTTTTCTGGCTATTATTCATAGTATTTTTGACATTATTAGAAGCCATTTCAAAAATAGAGGGAAGAGACCTGTATGAGGAAGTAGAAAAAACTACACAAGAAAGAGTAACTGGAACTGTAGCCTGGTTTCTGATCCCCAAAGTTACGATCGCTTTCTAAAAACTACGGTCAACCCCGCTCTGGTCCTGATTATTTACTCTTTGTCTTTTATGTCTTTGGCTAATGTTATCTGACCCTTCACTCATTTTCCCATGAGTGCACTAAAACTATCTAGGTACATTTTACTTTCTAGAGATTAACAAAAACGAAATAAGTGGAGAGTAATATAGAAATCTTTAGTATGTATTATTTTTAGAAAAGTTACTTATCTACAGCTACAGCCTATGGAGATGTTTCACTCTTACTCTTCTCTTACCTACAGTAAGGTTCTCCCTTCCCTCAAGCATGATGGAATTTTTTTGAAGTAGAGATTCAAAGAGTGATTCCCAAAACATGTGTTCTTTCAGTGTAACTCCAGATTACCCTCCTTCCTATATCCAGTTTTCTTACTAAAGATCCCACTTATGCAAGACAGGCCCACTCCCATCTAAAAAGGGCTGTAAGCTTATTCTATGATACCTGCTAGACAGCTTTTCAAAGTATTGCATAATAAGTCTAACAACAACTAAATAAAGCACCAGAGGCAGCTGCATTTTTACAGATATAATCAAATATGTTTATAATAGTGTTATTTACTGTAGTGAGTATTTGGAAACCAGCTAAATATCCAGCAATAAAGAAAGATGCATGCAGCCATAGGATGTAATATAAATATATTAAAAATAAGTTTTTGAAGAATGTAATGCAGGAAGGTAAAAAAAATGATGTCAGCATGTCTCTGTATTATGAAAAATATTTTATCTTACGTGTGGGTGTGGGTGTATGTGAACAAAAAGAGACAGAGTGTCCAGCTGTGTGTAGTGAAGAAATGGCTTATGGGAAATATATCATATTTTAATGGGGGTTACACTTGGTTTCTGGAATTGTGGACAGTGATTTTTTTTCTCTGTTACAATTTTTACATTTTCTATATTATTTTTAGTCAGAAAATATTCAAAAATCTTAAATTATCTACCCTCATATTTCTGCTGTAACTTCAAATATTTCAAACAGGCTTACCAAGATTTAGAAATGAATGAATTTAAAAATATATTGACCAATAAAAGTGGTTAATATCATTAATAATTAAGCAGTTTAAAAAAGCATACATAATATTACCATTTGTTTCTATCAGATTGGAATATTAAGAAACTTCTCATTACTCAGTGTACCTAAGAAAAGAGGCACACTTACAATTTCTGAGAGTATTAATGGATGCAGAAATTTTGGAGAGGAAGATGGTGAGAGCAATGGACATCTGAACATATATATCTATGCCCTTGCCTAGAAATCCCTGGTTAGGAATTTAAACTTGTTGTAATCAAAAACAAATGTGTAAAAACAAATCTATATGAATAGTCTCTATGATTTTTTCTAATAGCAAAAAACATATATTACATATAACAATGCTGTGCTTGGTGGGTGTGAAATTAATGCAAAGTAAGATATGAATATCTTCCAAGATATTTTGTTAATTAAAAAATCTGATTTCAAAATGATATATAAAATCGAGATTAAGCAGGAGGATTTCAATTATTTCAATCATTTATAAAATACAATTGTACATATATTTTGTCTGCCTAGAAAATTTAGGAAAGACTACAGTAAAAATCTTTGACAGTGATTATGTCTGGGTAGTGTTGATTGAGGTCTAGGAATTTTTACTTTCCACTCTTTATTCCACGCTGTACACTACATTTAGAACAGTATTATTATAGTTAATAATGAAAACAACTATCACATATCACTGCCATTAAAGTCAGAGCTGATTTAATTTTCCTTAATTAGTATGCTGAATCTGATACTGTCTTTTGAGACTGAAAAATTATAAATGCCATCTTTTTTACCAAGGGAATAAACATCTTCACTTTCAAAATAATGACCTGCTTTGTTCAGTCATATTTTATTACTGTTAGGTCGGATTTCACTAAATCCTCTGTGTCATCTGGATATTATGTAGAATAATAAACATTTTATCGCATTTAATTATTTCAGCAGTTGAAGGCTCACTAATGATTTCCATTTTTACTTTTTTTTTTCAAAATCATTATTTTTTATCCATCAAAAGTAATTCTGAACAAGATTTTTAAAATTCCTAAAAACTAGAAACTGAAGCACTCATTCTGGAAACAATCAGAATGTCCAGAAGAAAGTGATTTTTCACCATCAAAAATAAAGAAGTGGGATGGGGCGCCTGGGTGGCACAGTGAGTTAAAGCCTCTGCCTTTGGCTCGGGTCATGATCTCAGGGTCCCAGATCGAGCCCCGTATCGAGCCCGGTATCGGGCTCTCTGCTCGGCGGGGAGCCTGCTTCCCCCTCTCTCTGCCTACTTGTGATCTCTCTCTATCTCTCTGTCAAGTAAATAAATAAAATCTTTAAAAAAATTAAAAAATAAAAATAAAATAAAGAAGTGGGTAATACTATAAAAAATAAGTCCAGATATCAGTTTCAATAATACCAAGAAACTAAGCATGTAAAATCTTACATTTAAATTAAGGGTCATGAAATAGTTATTATACTAATAATCAAGTTTGTTGTATCAATTAAAACATTGAACTCACATAATAGAGAAAATACCAAACACGGAGTAGCTTTAAAATGGCAACCATGGCTACTATTTTCCCTACCACTAATTTCAAAATATACACATATCCTAAAATAGTGACTTATTGTATGTAAGTTTATTTTATAATACTCTGAGTTCCGAAGAATCATTTTAAAGATAATATGAGGCATCCCTAAAAACAAGTAAATAAATAAAAATACATTACTCTAGAAAATACTATATATATATATATATACACACATAGTAAACATTACATATTTTAATTTTTTATGTCTCATAAAAAAGCTACTAATAAACCAGTAATTGTTTCCCCAAGTTGAGATTTCCCTGTTCAATATCTTTGATCTTATTAGTAGGCCTTTGCTAAAGTCATTGAGACTTTATACTGCAGTTATAGGATAAAATGCAATGACTGGACTTGATTATTGAATTCAAGCTTTCCGATTCACCTAATATGTTTTTTCTTTTAAAAGAAAAATATTTTGGGGGGCACCTGCATGGCTCAGTTGGTTAAGCATCTAACTTCTGCTCAGGTCATGATCTCAGGGTCCTGGGATCCACCAGCATTGGGCTCCCAGCTCAGCGGGGAGTCTGCTTCTCCCTGTTCCTCTGCCCCTCTGTCTCCCTTTCGTGTTTGCACACTCTCTCGCTCTCAAATAAGTAAATAAAATCTTTAAAAAACATATTTTTTATTCCGGTGTAATTAACATTCAGTACAATTTTTTTCTTATGATCATCATTTATACAGTTTTCTTCACTATGCCCTCTCACTGTGAAATGCAGTTTGCTTTCCACAATTTGAAAACCCTTTACCCAAGTTCACTAAACAGCTCTCTCTTTATGTTAAACATGATCATATGAATAGTCTTTTTAGGAAACTTTCACTATTAAGAATTAGTGGTTGGGGCTCCTGGGTGGTGCAGTCGGTTAAGCTTTTGAGTCTTGGTTTCAGCTCAGGTCTTAATCTTAGGGAGGGTCTTGAGATGGAGTTCAGTGTCCGTGGGCACTGTACTCAGGGAGTCAATTTGAGATTCTCTCTCTCTCCTTCTGCCCCTCCTGCTCATGCACTCTCTCTCTCTCTCCCTCTAAAATAAATCAATCAATCTAAAAAAAAAAAAAAGGGGGGGGTAAAACTAGTAATAGTGTAACAGCTGTTTATTATTTTTGAGGCAATTATTAAGACAACAGAAGCATATCATATTAACAGGAGACTCACATCTAACAAGGACCCTAATCTGGGATCCATGGATGAGCTTGACTATATCCTAGACACTGGAAAAGCCTGCAAATTGTGCGTGTGTGTGTGTGTGTGTTTCCACTAGAGTCCTAAACTTCCGCTGTCTTAAAAACATTGGAGAAAACCCTTCCACAAAAGGGTTAGTAATGGGTTAAACAATTACAAATCATCCCTTGGTACATTTTTTCTCTATGGAAAGCTGAAACAGTGGTTGCTAGCCTCTAGCCATAAAGAAAGCAACTTGATTTATAGTATTCATCTATATCAGGTATTGATTTTAGAATAATCAATATTATGTCGATTAGATGATTTTTAAATTATTCAAAAGATCATAATACATGGTATTTTTGAGACTTTTTTAAAAGTTATAAGAAAAGAAAGAGTAGATTATTTTGATGTCCAATTAACAGAGCAAGAGATGATGTAAGATGAGAAATAGTTGCAGCCTAAGACTTACTTATTCCTCAGTTTCATTTTGCTAACTGAAAATATTGATCAGGAAATCATAAAGTTAGACCTTAGTGTCTCATCTGTCTTCTTGTATTAAGAGGGCAGCACTAGCAGAGAAGCTCCTGTTAAAAATAGGTGTCATTTTTATTCCTTGTGCACTTCTTTCTATTCTGTACAGTTTCCTGAAGGGTGTGAAAATAAACATACTTAAGAGATTTCACAAGAACTCTGAGTATTACTTCAAGGTGATATGTTGCAATTTGATTCCCCCCTGCTATCTTTTTATTTCCCCCAAAATAAATCAGATCTTTTATTATTGTGTCATTTACTCGTATATTGGGCTTTTAGTCTGTAATTGTGACTGTGCCCAGGACATAAATACTGTAATTAGTATGAAAAACATCTAAATGGAGCAGCAACTAATGTTGGTTAAAAGTAACAATTCCATGGTACTGGAGGCTGTATCCCACATGTGGCCTAAGTAGAAATTTTTTTTTTTTCCTAAGTAGAAATTTGATTAAACAGCAGAACAGGACACCTACCTCAAAAATAGTGAAGTACAGATTTGTGACTTGCATAACATACATAATGTGTGTTCTTAATCTCTGAGTGTATTGAAATGGAGGTTTGGGTATTGCTTTATTATTAGTTAATAATTTTATTGATTTATAATCAGTGAAATTTGCATAAAAATGACCCATTTTAGGTTTTTTGTATGAAAATCCTTTGTGACCTATTACACCAGCATGAAGAGAATGTGGATCCTCTGTTTTCAGGAAGAGGATCAATCTGGCTATCCATCAATGAATTCACATATGGACATATAAAATCAAATTTTAAAATTTTTAAATCAGATTTTCTGTTCAACTCTTATTGTTTCCTCAGTAATATTTTAAGACTTTATTTAATAAATCATTTTATTAAATTTTTGTACAACTACTCTATTACCTTACCCATTTTTAATTGCTTCACCTATCCGTCTCTGAGACACATGTGTAAAAATCTCCCATTGTGATTGTGGATTTTCCAATTTCTCCTTTTAATTATTAGCATTATTTAAGATTATTTCAAATAGTAATTTATTTTGTTTTTTAAGATTTTATTTATTTATTTGACAGAGAGAGACAGCAAGAGAGGGAACACAAGCGGGGGGGTGGGAGTGGGAGAAGCAGACTTCCCCCGCTAAGTAGGGAGCCCAACGTGGGGCTTGATCCCAGGACCCTGGGATCACAACCCAAGCCCGAAGGCAGATGCGCAGCAACTAAGCCACCCAGGCGCCCCTTTAGTATTAATTTTAATAGCGTCCTAGGGCATTGTTCTTGTTGCTGTTACAAGCATTCCTCTAATTTCTGTATTTATGCAAATATTCTTTTTAATAACAGGAGGGTTAACTTATATTAAATTTTACTGGAGTAAACAATGAAAATTAAAACAGATTATTTTGTAATATAGGGTAATGACGTCTGATATAAAGAAAAATAAAGGTGTGTAAAGAAATAGGGCGTGATGGCAAGTCTCTTTGAAGTGGTGACTTTGGAATAGAATCCTGAGACTGCTTAATCCATCAAATCATGTCAATTACTGGGCAAATAGTGTTCCGGGAGAAGTAACTGCATTTAGTGATTTTATACACACATATAAATATATTTAATTATTTATAATGTCTTATCGTGAGTTTTCTTTTCCTTCGTTTATTTTTTTCTTCTAGCTTTAGGTTGCGTTAATAGATTTTCTTAAACTATTTTGCTCAGAAGCTATACACAGCACAAGTTCAGAAGTTATAAATTACATTTTTGCTTTGTTAGTGGTTATCCAGTTAGGAACAGTTTTAAAACTCTGCTTTTAGAGATAAGGAAACAGAGTAAGTGATGCCTGTTTATGAACTAGAAGTACATTGAAAGCAAAGAAACAAAAGTAACAGTGTCATACCATTCTAGCTACTGACTAACATCTAGTAGTATTTGGTATACTCAATTATTGTCTCACCGAACAAATTAAAGCATCATGAATAATAGAATTAGGTCCTTACTTGAGGAGTTAGGTTTAGAATAAATAAGTGCATGAGAAGTGAACTATTGCTTCTAGTATAATAGCTTTTTGTTATATGGACTACTAAAAATTTTCAGAAAAAAAGAATTGAAAAATGATTTCAGGAGGAGTCCCAATAATAAGACGATCTTTTAGTCACTGACTTAGGAGGTTGGGGTGTATACCTTACTTGTTTGAATGATGCTTTGAAAATAAACCAACTCATTTTGCTTCCCCTATTAAAAAAATGAAAATTGTGGACTCGATCTAAACCTTGGTTCAAAAGAAGACATCCCTCTAATAACCATTGGGAGGGGATACCTGGGCCCACAGAATGTTCTGCTTTGGGGATCATAGGTGGAACTGATTATATCATTTTTTCTCCATAGGATTCACCTGTTAGATCTCTTTTAAGACGTGTCTTAGGTGATTAGTCTGTGTTAATTGGGGTAAAAGGGGTTGGAATACACAGTTTCCTCCAGTGCTTGGGTCCTCTAAGTAACTCTATACCAAAAAGAATATAGTTCCAAATCACCATTATTAATTTTAGTTAGATGTTTCATTTATTAAGAAAGATTATTTACAAGTCAGAGAAACCAGTGGAAACTAGCTTAAGCACAAAGTAATCGAGATTACTATGGGGATGCAGGGAGAGTACATGAAACCAAAGAGACAACTATTGCCATCTTTCCTTTCTGCTTTACTAAGCATCTGCTTCATTCTACTCTGACTGTATGCACTGGCTTTTCTGTCTTTAAATGCGCATGACAACAGTCCAGGCTTTTATGCCTTTGCTCTTTCAAAGGCAAGCATGTGTTGAAAATGAAATTCCTTAGTCACAATTTTAAATTTCCAGAGAAATGATTATAGATAAGAAAATATCCTTGGTCAGTTCACTGGTATGAACCATAATTGTTTCCTGTGTATTGAAAGTGAATTTGGGAAAAGTCTAGTTGGAGGACGTTTGGCAAGCAGAAATATCTCAGAAACCAAAAATGCACTGAATAGATTGCTAGTATGAAAGAATAACCCTCATTTCTATATGTGCATATAATTCTGGCTATTCTAGTTATAGACTTATTTCAGGGTCAGAGACCTATTAGGTTCTTAAATATTAGTTATTATTAAGATATGTTTATTATCTTTCATATTCCTATACTAACTTGGAGAAGATAAATATCTTTAAATGGGAAAAAAATCAAATATAGAGATTTAAATTATACTTCTTAATAGTCCATTGCCTCTACATACATGTCAGTGTATCTTCAATTACATATAAAATCTTCATTTGGTCAGTTCTGTATGAAATAATACACTGAGTATATTTTATATGTATATAAGCTTATATGTATATATATTTATTTTATATATACATATGCTAAGTATGTGAAGATTATTTATTATTATCTGTTATCTACTAATTTTTTCCCTTAAAACAGATATTATGGAACAGAATCAAGACAACCTAGACTATAACAAAAATATTTTTATCTATCATAGCTCTTCTATTAACTAGAATGAGACTAAAAAATTAATTGCTAATGACCTTCTAGGAGAAAAAAGATCAAACTTGTTTTCCCATTAGTTCTTTCTTGCTTACCAACCAAAAGATCTCAGTTGCCCTTTCTAGCCCATATGCATTATTGAAACACCACAGCTGTAGTTCAGCAGTTGGACTGCTCCTGAGATCTGTGTGGGTAGACTACACATAGAACATAATGGCAGACTATTAAACATTAAAGTTTTCCAGTAAAATCTGTTTGAAAATATTTGAATAAAAAATAACTTCAACCCCCCTTTTAACTTGTCACATCTACAACTAAAAGTTTAGAAGGTGAAGAAGAGAGATTACCCAAGAAGTTGTAAGTTGTCATATATATTTAAAGCAGCCAAGATTGAAATAAAGGTAGTATAGTTTCCATATTCCCTCCTGGCTTGAAGTCTATCATTAGGACCAGTACTTTGAATTATATATTATTGACTCTAGACTAGAGCTAGGAAATTAAGTTTCTTTTCTTTTTTTTTTTTTTAAAGATTTTATTTATTTATTTGATGGAGAGAGATCACAAGTAGGCAGAGAGGCAGGTAGAGGGAGAGGGGGAAGCAGGCTCCCCACTGAGCAGAGAGCTGGGCTCGAGACTCAATCCCAGGATCCCAGGATCATGACTCGAGCTGAAGGCAGAGGCTTTAATCCACTGAGCCACCCAGGCGCCCCTGGAAATTAAGTTTCTGTATATAATATGTAATATTGTAGTCAGTGAATTCCACATTTTAATCTCTTTAATTATACAATACAAAAGCCAAAAGAAAGATCAGATGGGTACCTGGGTGGTTCAGTCAGTTAAGCCTCTGACTCTTGATTTTGGCTCAGGTCATGATCTCAGGGTCATTGGATCGAGCTCAGCACGGAGTCTGCTTGAGATTCTCTCTCCCCTCACCCTCTACCTTTCCCCCTGCTTGCACGCTCTCTCTTTCTCTACAAATAAATAAATAAAATCTTAAAAAAAAAAAAAGATCAGAGATCATCTAATAACCCCATATATAAAAGATGAGAAAACTAAGACTCAAAGAAGAAAGTGATTTTTCCAAGGTCACATTCATAGTTGTGGCAGAATAAGATCCAACACACAGACCTCCTGGTCTCCACTTATACTTTTACTATTTCACATGCCCTTCATTTTTACTTTCTTATGGGTGAATTACAGGCTTCTCATTTGTTCTTATGTCTCAATGTAAAATACTTACTGGTGGTAAAATCTGCTATTTGTACCAACTAACTTAGCATTGGACGAGATGGCAGCATTCATAATATTTATGAGGCTCTAGTCTTAGTGCTGTAGATATTGTTGGTTTGGAGTAATTTGGATAAAAACAAGTTGATTACAAAACTTTGTTTTGAAATGACAGTTGTTACATTCTAAAGAATAGCCTACTCTTACATTTAGTTTTGTTCAAAAATTCCCCTTAATGTTGAACAATAACTCCTGAATTTTACTCATAACACCTGATACAGAGCAGAAGTAATTCATTACATACTTGTATTTGTTGAAAATAGGTAAAATGCTGAAACATAATAAATATTTGCAGTGCCACCTCATGTTTGGTATCAAATTATGATTTAGGCCTAAGCTTACTGTAAATTAAAATCCTTCCAACAAAATTGCATGTAACTCTATCATTCAGATCTTTTCACTAGCAGTTGTGAGTATTGCACTGTATTATTGTCTGAATATCAAAACATCTATTTTCTCTTCTCATGAAGTAAATTTATATCCATATAGAAGCTATGACCTCTCTTTAATAAGCAAGTCACGTATTCAATTAGTTTGTTGCTGAGGAGAAAACAATTATTTCTATCATGATAATACTTTCTAGTAGGTCACGTGGATGAGGTTGAAACTGGGAATACTCAGTATCTTTTAAAAAGAATGACAGAAAGGATATTTTATAACTGAAAGCAGACGAAACTCTTTTCTTCCAAACATAAGGAAGTGTGTTCTGAAGAAGAAGTTCCTTCCTTAGAAGCCACAGGATTTTTTCCCCCTGAAATACCTGAAATACCTCTCCATTCTTTTCACTGAAAATGAAAATTAATTAATTTAATTAAATATAATTAATTAATTAATTTAAATTAAAAAATTAATTCTTGGAAAGCAGTGATTTTAAATCATCACTTATCTTACTTTTTATATGAACCCTTTCCATTTTATTAGAAATGTTTTACCTTCAAACATTCCAATAATTTATATTTAATAACTAGCTGCTTCAAGACATACTTAAGATTTATCCCAAGAACTGTGGTCAGTCAGAAAGGCAGCACATATTTATTGAGTATCAGATGCGTGGATAAAACTGTTTTGGGCACAGGTTTATAACAGAGAACTTAGATTTTAAGAATTATGTTTAAAAATATTTACTATGACTTCATATTCCCTTGCCTTTAGTTTCTTAGGAAAGTAACAATTGTTATTAGAAATGCATATGACTATATATTTAGTGAGATTGGTGATAATTATTATATGACTAAAAACATCTTTCTTGAAACTGTTATCTTGATTGTTTAATGTTAACAGCATTCCTGATGGATTTTATAATTAAGTTGTTGTTTGGTAAACACACATAAGAGACTCAGTTGAATAGAAGTATCACTAATTACCAACTAGCTGCTCATGAATGCATATTAACAGTTTTCAGTTCTTCCAAAGTACTTTTAACTTTCCAGTAGAAGAACTACAGAAACACTGAATTTGGTAAAAATTTTTGTAAAAAACATGTAAGGATGTCTCCTTTTATCTTTTATATGTTGGAAAACCAGGCTTTTGTTTTGAAGAAAGAAACCTCATCAAGGCCATGACCCTATTCATGCAGTGAAGGCAGTAGCAGGACTCAGAAACACATACTTACAGATTCTGCCCAGCCTCGTTAGTGAGTAAGGAATATGTATGCCATAAACCCAGTTGGGCTACATCAGCAACACTACATTAAGCAGCATATACAATTTGCACATTTATGGACTGATATGCTTAGCATTTATGAAGACTCATTTTTCTATTGCCTGAAAAGAAGCAATACTAATAGTGTGTGCAATTAAGAGCTCCCAAGAATAGTGGAAAAATTGGTGACCTGTAACCACTTTTAGTACTATATGCTGCTATGAAAGCGTAATGAATTCCTCCCTGTTGTCTTTGCAGAACATCAATGCAGACAAATAATCTACAAGATTGCTGGAATAACACAGGAGACAACAAAAGGGTAGTGGACCAAGTTAGTCTCTAAAGATGCAGCCTTACTTCCCTGTAAATGCCTGGTCCCCCAACTTACTGACGAATCCTCTCGATAACTCACTTCAACTCTTAAAGCATTTATTAATAATATCCTTCTCTGGTAGGTGCCACAAAAATAAATAGTCTGAGAACAGAGACATAAAGGAAAAAGTTTTATAGCTCTGTAGAAAATACAGAGTAAGGAACAAAATGAGTCGTGGAAATAACACTTAAAGAATTCAAAGAAAAATGCAATCAGAGGAAGAAGGAGACATTGGAGAATTTTTAGAATGGAGTAGGAGCTTGGAGAGATATTAGTGTATGGATATAAAAGTGATATGAGAGAAAGGGAGAGAGCATGCACATAGAAAATGACTGAATGTGATGGTGAAATTCAGGTTGTCCTGACCTCACCCCGCGGTGGTTTTATGTTCTTATTTAGGTCTGTGGCCCCTTTTTAGGAGAAATTAAAACAAAGCAAAACAAAACACATTATGTGTCATCACTCCAACCACAGGAGTAGACACAACAGGAAGATTAGGTCCTCTGGGGTTGGAGTGATACATGAGACAACCTCCATGACATAGGGAACAGTGGGAGCTCTTTCACAGCTTAAGGCAAAAAATTCTCCAAGAAACCGTCGGTCTGGAAACAGTGCAAGTTTTCCCAGGCCTGCAAACACCATTTTTCATATAACTTCTTAGCAAACACCTATTTCATCCCCTGCAGAGAATACCATTCTAAAATAACATCAGAATTCTAAGGATTATTAAAGAGTATACATTTCAACCCCCAATGACTAGAACAAATGCCGTGGCAGGCATTGTTTTCCATAGAGATTGTTTGATGTCACAGCCTTAACTCCCTCTGGTGACAGCAATCCCTGCCTTGCTCGAGCCACTACCTCCCTTTGTTTCTGCTTCAGCTACTCTCTGATCTTATCCTGACCACCTCTTACTATGCTTTTATCTTCTTCTCTTTTCTAAGTACCCCCCTGGTTTCACATTCTTCCTTATCTAACCATGAA
>CM052900.1:85962296-86039178 GCA_028534135.1 Potos flavus | reverse complement strand
TAAGAGAAACATTTTACTTACCAGATTACTGATTTATTATGAAAAGATATAACTAAGGAACTGCCAGATGTTAGAGATGCTTAAGGCAAGGTGTGGGGAAAGAGTGTGGAGCTTCCATGCCCTCTCTGAGCATGCCACTCTCCCCAAATTTCCATGTGTTCACCAGCTCCAAAGCTCAAGAGTGATGACAGAAAGTCTAGAAAGCAGCAGGAAGAATATAAGAAAAAGATAATGGCACTGCCCAAACAGGAGGTTGATTGGAAGAAATAATACATGGAGATAGTGAGAGAGGTACTGAGCTGGTATCTGAGATTTCAGAAAAAGAACTAAAAAATCCTTCAGATCCAGTTCCTGACTTACCTGAAGGAAATACAGTGGCAAGAAGATTCTGTGTCTGAAACTACAAAAGTTTGATGAACAAAATCAAAGAACTAAATAAATGGAGAGATATTTAATGTTCATGGATAGGAAGGCTCAGTATTACCAAGCTATTAGTACTTCCTAACATGATCTATAGATTTAATCCAGTCCCAGTCCAAATCCCAGCAAGTTTTGTTGTTGTTGTTGTTGTTGTTGTTTTAATGAATATGAACAAACTGATTGCAAAGTTTATACAGAGAACCAAAAGATCGAGAATAGCCAACATAATATTAAAGGAGAACAAAACTGGAGGATCGACATTACCTGCCTTCAAGATTTACTATAAAGTTATAATACTCCAGACAGTGTGGTATTGGTGAAAGAAGAGACAAACAGTTGAAGATCAGTGGTTTCCAGGAGGGGTACAAGTGTGGGGGGGGGAGGGATGGTTAGGTGGAGCACAGAGAATTTTTTCTACATTTGAGCTTCATTTCCCAGAATGTATCCTAAGTTCACCTGGACCAGAATAGTGTGACTACTTGTTAAATATGCAGAAACTTGGGGCCTATCACAGACCTTCTCAGTCAGAATCGATTTCAAGTGCATGAGCCTCATAGTCAGCACTAATTTTAAAAAGTGCATATTAATGAGACACAGTAACACTGAAAAAACAAAATAAAAATTTAAAAAAAAAAAATTGCCCTAGAGCTCAAGGCTAAACTACTAGGCTTTAATAACTTCAGTTTGTCCATAGGTCAGCCATTCGGTGACCAGGCAGGGCCAGGTAAATGCAATGATAAAGAAGATGGCCATAAGACTAAAAAAATTACACCCTGGATAGTTACAGCTAGAATACAAAATGTGTCCCATCAGAAGTTGTTTATTAGCTATAGTCTGATCAGCCTCCAAAGAAGAAATCTCCAGTTGTCACTTTCTGGGTGAAAAGTGAGAAAACAACAGAAAGCATTAGCAGTTGAGTGTGGCTTGAATAGTGAGTGAGGTTTCAGTGTGCCCATGTTGTGGTGGGAAGAAAAGCATAGGGGAAAGGATATTATAGACCAAGTATTAAAGGCTGACCAGGCACCAAATGAGACAATGTACAAGTGACACAATGTACATGGCAACATCCTAGTTTATGAGAGGCTTTGATTCAAGATTAAGATTAAAATGATACAAATACTATATACTTTCTCAAGTGTTACAGTTGAGAGTGTGAACCTTATATTGCAAGTAATATCACAAAGGGATATGTTTTGTTTGTAGTATTTTACATAGATATTGCTAATTAACTGTCAGCAGGTTATGAATTTTGAATCATTTTTAGTAATGGTATTAGCAGTCGAGTAGACATAAATGGGTATAGAGCAGATAAATTGTGGTTATGGAACAATTATTAACTTGATCTCTTTGTTTTTAGCTCTGATGTTTTTGTAAATTTAGAACATTTCTTAAAAGCATACAACATATACACTCCCACTGCGATAGTTAAGAAATTCAATTGTTAGCAGAATATATTCCAAATTGAGTTCCTCAGAAAACGTGTAAATAGGTGTTATGAGTTAGATTGTGTATCTTGCCCCCACCAAATGTATACTGAGATCCTAACCCCTGTCCCTCAGAATGTGCCCTTGTTTGGAAATTGGGTCTTTAGATGTAATCAAACTAAAATGAGGTCATTATGTTGCCTCATAATTCAATGTAACTAAAAGGGGAAATTTGGATACATAGGACAACAGAGACTGGAATTTTACTACTGCAAACCAAGGAATGTCTGGGGCTACTAAAAGCTGGAAAAGGCAACAAAAGTTCCTTTATCTACAAGTTTCAGAGGGAGATATCCCTGCCCTCACCTTGATTTCAGATTTCTGGCCTCCAGAACTGTAAGACCATAAATTTTTGTTGTTCTAAGCTAACCAGCTATGATACTTTGTTACGGCAGCCTTAGGAAACTAATACAGTGGGTATTGATATTAGAAAATAGTTTCATGGTCAAAACAGAGTGAGGAACATACTTGTACACACGGATAAACTGAACTGAACTCTATCTCAGTGACTTCACCGTATTAACCCTTTTACTGATGCTCCTAGAGAAGAACTCTTGTATGAGATATTTTCTAGAAAAATTTTTTATAGAGCAAAACCTTTTCCACATTGGTTATGTCACACAACTACTGCCCTATAGAACACGATTTGGGAAATGCAGACTTAGAGTGTCTAAAGTTAAACAATTACCATAATTCTTAGGATACTCTCAAAGAAAATCATTTTCCCCCAGGTTGAGTTGATGAACCTCTTAATTCTGCCTCATCCCTTAACCTTCATATATGTTTTCACTAAAAGTTCTTTGAGTGCTAGTTGTGCTGTCAAGGGTGAATTTCAGCCTGCAAAATTTTTCTTGAAAGTAGAGTCTATAAAACCAGATGCTCAGGTTAGCAAGAACATCTGTAGGAACAAAACACGACATTAGTTTCAAGAATCCACCTGTCAGGGAAACATCAAACAATACCAAATGCAACAAGTCAAATATTTGGTCGGGCAAGATTTATATTAAACATGTTTCTCTTTGAATTTTGCATTTATTAGCACAATAACCAAAACTATATTTCTGAAAATCATATAATTTAAAAAAAATACTTTAAGACAATTATATAGCTATGTCTTCATAATACACTGAAATATGTGCATTGTTATTCAAATTTAAGCAGACACTCTGTTTATTTCACCCATCCCATTATTTGTTGTTTCAGATAATGTTGCTTCTTTATCAAACCCATTTCTTTTTCAAACTGGACATATATTAGTAATGTGGCCATCATATTGAGGGCTAGCTCATAAAATGTAAATACTAATGTTGTGAACCAATTCAAGCCTTACCCCTTAAAAATATACTCAGAATGCTCCCAGAATGAGCTCAATTCTAAGATAATCCTAGAAACTGTTAAGTGAAAATGGTTGATTCACATTGTGGAAGGTGTCAGAACTTTTGAATCATCAGTTGGAGAATTGCTGACTTAGAATACATTTATCAAACTATTAAAGTTTAGCTACTGACAATTCAGGTATATCTGTCATAGAAGCTGGTGTTTCTTTAACTAGAATTCCTGTCACGCGTGTGTGTGTGTGTGTGTGTGTGTGTATGACAAACTGAGATCTATTCAAAATTTTGATGTTGTTTCTAAATTCACATTTTTTCCCCAATTCATTCAGTGGTATTTATTAAGCACTTAAGAATGAGCCACCTAAATCCTGGCAGATAAAGGAATTAAAAAAAAAGACAAAAGTATTCCTGAAGTTTCCATTTACTAGGGGTTAGCAGAGCTGTTGCAGATATAGAACAATATAAATAAATATATAAATTGTATAGTAAATCAATGCTACATAAAATATACAGGAATAATAAATTAGAGCACTATTGTAGCAACAGAGTCGAGAGGAAATATTATAATTTTAAATAGTTCTAGAAATCTCATTAAAAACATGAGAGAAGGAGGAAAATATTTGGATATCTAGAGAAAAAAATCTTTGTAAAATATGAAATGCTAGGCGCAAAATCCCTAAGGAGAGGGCGTGCCTGATATGTTCAGGATAAGCAAGGACATACATAAATGTTAAACAGTGTAAATGGCAGTGAAAGCAGTTAAGAAGTAAGAGGAAAGCAATAAGGAATAGACATTCCAGGACCCTGTTGGCTATTGTAATTTAAGGACAATGGCTTTTGCTCTGAAGAAAATGGGAAACCATTAGAATGTTATGAGAAAGAAACTTCATGTATATCTAAACTTTTAGAACAGAACTCTGGCAGCTCTGTTGAGACTAGGACAAAAAGGTAAGCCCATAAGAAAGGAGACCATTTGTATGAGTTTAATGAAATATTCAAACAAGAGATGATGGTGACTTGGACTATGATCTGACAGTAATTTAATAGTCAGATTCTGAATGCATTTGAAGGTAGGGATAACAGCATTCTCTAGTAATCCAAATGTGATTTATAAGAGAAAACGAAAGAGCCAAATACGATCCCAGAAATTGGCTTAAATAACTAGAAGAATGGAGTTTCCATTTACTAAATGGATCAAACTGAAGGAAGATCAAGTTTGATAGGGGAAGATAGGGGAGTTCAGTTTTTGATGTGTTACTTTAGTGTCACTTATAAGACCTCTACCTGTTAGAGCAGAAGGCATTTGAAATCATGAAATTGGTGTTCCGGGAGAAAGTTGGGTCTAGAGGCATAAATTTGCAAGACATTGAATAGATGCATTTAGAAACATGAGGTTGAGGTGTGACCACGAAGGTGAGTGCATAAGCAGGAGATTACTGTGTAATAGCACACCTAGCATATTTGACTCCAGAGTAGAGAATTTTAAGATTTTATTTATTTTATTTTTTTAAGATTTTATTTATTTGACAGAGAGAGAGAGAGATCACAAGTAGGCAGAGAGGCAGGCAGAGAGAGAGGGGAAAGCAGACTCCCTGCTGAGCAGAGAGCCCGATGCTATGCAGGGCTTGATCCCAGGACCCTGAGATCATGACCTGAGCCAAAGGCAGAGGCTTAATCCACTGAGCCACCCAGGCGCCCCCAAGACTTTTTTTTTTTTTGCCCCCAAGAGAAGTTTTAGGTTTACAGCAAAATTGAAAGGAAAGTACAGAGCTCAAACAATTCTGAATTATTACAAGATTACTCTGAGAACAAAGGCTTGTAGCTGAGTCTCTGAGTCAAGACCAAAAAGGTGCTTATTTAAAGATTATAAATTATTAACATTCTAGAGTAACTATAGCAATTCTTAAACATCAGCGTAATAAAATATCTTTTGTTCTCAGGGAAGAGTATTGCTGATAAATTGTGACAATCAAAACAGCATTTTAGGGGCGCCTGGGTGGCTCAGTCGTTAAGCACCTGCCTTCGCCTCAGGTCATGATCCCAGGGTCCTGGAATTGAGCCCCACCTCGGGCTCCCTGCTCAGCGGGAAGCCTGCTTCTCCCTCTCCCACTCCGCCTGCTTCTGTTCCCTGTCTCGCTGTGTCTCTCTCAGTCAAATAAAGAAAATCTTAAAAACAAAACAAAAACAGCATTTTAGTAAATTGTCATTATTTTTAGCTTCTCTGTGAACAACGCATAACCTTTCTGACTGTACCTGAGCAAACACCTCTGTCTTAGAAACCAGAGATGTGGTGTTATGAAATGAAAAGATTATTTTAGAGAGGTAATGGGGTGACTGGGTGGCTCAGTAGGTTAAGCATCTGCCTTCTACTCAGGTCATAATCCCCGGGTCTGGGGACCCAGCCCCCATCTGGTTCCCTGCTCAGCAGGGAGTCTGCTTCTCCCTCCCCTCTGCTCATGCATACACTCTATCTCTCATAAATAAATAAAATCTTTAAAAAAAAGAGAGTAGGTAATAATCAACTGGGTAAATTCTACTGCTGGTTAATTGTATGAGCACTGAGGATTAACCTCTGTAACAGCCAATATGGAGACCACTCGCGACCTTGACTAGAACAGTTAAGTTGAGTGGTATGGAAAGAAGATTGAGCAAAGAAGACTCAAGAGAGAATGAAGAAAAGGAATTGGATTCATGAGCATAGACAACTTCTAAGGAGCTCTTGATCTAAAGGGGAAAAAAAAAAGGGGACAGATTAATTAATAGCAGGAAGATACAGAGAGTGGGAAATACTTTTAGAGATAGAGGAGAGCATGTTTTCACACTCAGGAGAAATTATTCAGTGGGAAGGGGTAAAAAGAGAGGGGTGAAGAAAATGGAAGGTAGAGAAAGAGAGGGAGAGAGAGGAGGAAAGAGAGAGTAAAACTATCTATCTGTTGGTCAGATGGAATTGACCAACCATAGATGGAATTGAGTTAGTAGGGTTAGATTTAACAAAGGTTGGGTTTTTGCCAGTAGAGGTAATGGAATAAAATTTGCGGGGGATTTCGGGGTGTGTTCTTGAAAAGATGGAACAGAGGATAGAAGGGCATTGAGAGATAGTGAAAAAATAATAGAATTCATGAATAAATAAATAGTATACAACTTTAACCTTGTTTAAATATTTTTATATAATTGAAGATTTAAACAGTGATGGAGGTAGGTCTCTCTAAAACTTAGAGGGCATATTATTAATGTGGAAATAAAGAATATATATGTTTTTTCTCTTAAGAACTTTTGTCTAGGAGAAACTCACCTTTAAAATTGGAAATGAGGCCTACTTTAAATTAAGGGGAAGAAGTTGTAACAATTATTGTCTTCTTTAAGGAACATTAAATAGCAAATCACCATTATGCATTTATTCCAAACCTGTGCTATTTCAGCAAGTATGCTATGTGTTGGAAACAAAAAGACACTTAAGTCATCTTTACTTCATGTGGAATAAACAACTAGTTTATTTAAAAGGTACTAGGATAACCTAATATAGTAGATGCTATGGGAGCAAAGGAGATACATCTAACCTTATCAGATTTAATCTTTAAAGAAGGGCTCCTGGAGAAATTGAAGTGTGGTCTAACAGAACAGGCAAAAAAGGATGAGAATGTTCTAGGCAGAAGAGAAACATGGGTGAAATCATGAAGGTATAAAAAGCACACAGTGGATTCTGGGAATAACTTCAGTGTCAGTGGAGTAAAGGGCGCTCATAGGTGAAGATAGGACAAGAAACCAGCTGGACAGTGATAAACCTCAGTCGATGATACGCACAAATTAGAATAAGCCAGTCTGAAGTTATCGATGATATTTTTTCATTTCTTACCTACTGTAAAATGGGCCAGTGCACACCAGAAAGGTAGGAAGACATTTCTTCTGAAGTAAGAGTAATCCCCTGTGCTTAATAGACAAAAGGGGGGAAAAAAGCCCAATTAACAAATACAGTAAGTTGTATGTTATTTTTTCTGAAATTATAACAGAAACAAGTAGATTGTTACATCCTCTAAATGAGGAAGCCACATACTTCATTCTTAGAAATCGTAAAGCTTATGAATTTGTCACTAGGTAGTCCTATAGTAACCTTCATATTTCCTGATTCCACTAATGAAAGGTCAGGGCCTGTCAGCATGTTCTCCATCGAGCTGAGGAAGGCAGAAATGAAACATTCCTAATATGCTGGAAATAAAGGCCGTGTCCTGATTTTACCTGCTGGCTGCCAAAGTCCTTCAGTAGATTGGTGTTTGTCTTCTCTTGGGAAATCACCCGCATGCAACTGCCTTCATCAATGTTCCTTTCCTGCTCCTCTTTCCTACTGCCATGGCTTAGTGACAGGCCTCGTGAAAGATGGTAATGTAACAGGACTGTTACAGAATTAAAGTCCAGGCTGTTTCAGCGAAGCAATGGATTCAGTTAGATGTCCTGCCTGCTGCAGTAAAATAACTTGGAAACAAAGCACTGATGGTATAGGAAACAGTCTTGAAATTGACAGGCCAAGAATCCAAGGTGTTAAATTTTGCTAGCATAATAGTCCCTGATAAAAAATAAAATAATATGGAAATATTGTTAATATTTCTTCATAGCCCAATACATGATGAATCTAATAATTTTCCTTAAGGATCACAATGTATTTGGGGGGGTGCTTAAAACATGACACTATTTTTAAAATATAGTAATCATTTATTAAATATACTAGGTATAATGGAACAGAAAAGTAGCATAAAAAATAACACTGGCTTTTAAGAACTTGCTTTTATTAAAAGTTCGTAAGTTCAGTGAATGAAAATCTGGATTTGAATTCCCTCTGAAGACTATTTTTCATCACATTTATGCTTCTACCATAAATAATACTCATTAGGTACTCAAAGAAGGAGAAAAATAGAAAGGCAAGACACTTTAGAACAAAGTCTGTTTTATTTTGTTTTGTTTTGTTTCACATCTTTATGGAAGTCTAGGGAGACGGTTTCCGACCATTTGTCCACATTCATGTATCTGAAACGAAAATCCTGGGAACGACTATTCAAAAGATCTCTCAGTCTGAAAATATTTCATAGGTAAAGTTCGGTATATGTAAAAGTAAAAACAATAGGTCAGGTCAAGTGATTCCTTCAGATACTTCTCAGAATTGATACATGTATCTTGTAGACTCAGCCATTACAGAAAAATGTTGAATTTCCTGTATATATCTTCTTCAGTCCTTTTGTCAGTGCTTGGAGAATTACAGTGAGGCTTTTCTCAAAAAAGTAGGAAATGTGAATATTAAGAACATTCTCTAAAAGTTAAACTATAAAAATAATACATTGATACCAAATTAAGCCATCTCAAGGAAACTAATTCCGAGGCTTGTAAGAATTGACTATCCTTGTTGAATTTACATTAACTAATGAAAAAATAGTGAGGAGAAGGGGAAAGGTTGGAGGGTAGGAGTGAGTTGATCAACCTTGGGCCCATAGAGGAAGGAAAGTAAATTAAGTAGTCAAAAATTCTCAGCCAGTTTACAGATATAAATGTGATAGGGGAAGAGAACTAACACTGGTAGTGAGGACAAAGACCAGAGGCTTCTGTGCTATAATGGTGTGGCTCTTTGTGTCATGGAGACTTATATGGAGATGTGGGCATTTTGAGTGTTTCTAATTTTATTGATTAGGTCAATTGAAAGTGAAATCACTCATAAGGTTGCCTTATTAATTTATCTTATTCTAATAATATCCTCCCAAAAACTTCTGACTACAAGGTTAGAATCCCACACTGAATGAAACCAGTATTTTCCTCCATGTGACAAATTCTTTTAAGACTAAATATAAATGCATAAAATTTCTGGTTTAATATATCAGTCTCTTGGTGTCACTTAATATGAGTCTATTTCAAAAAGATGATGGTTGTCAAGATTCCTAAGCTGAAGGGTAGACCATAGGGTACTTCAAGTAATCTTAAGTAATAAAATACGTAAGATAAGGTAAACCATAGGCTAAGATAAATAATCAAGATAAACAATCCAAATTATAAGACCTCTTTATAACTCAATGCCAGATGTCTCCAGCAATAATTTTGTATTATGCAGTTCCAGTTATTTAATTTTTATTTAAATGGTCGACCTCCAAAATTCATTCAAAATAATAAGGTATTGTGATTATATGCAGAAATGATAAATATATATATATTTATTTCAGTTATGGAAATTTTCTTTAAAATTTATGAGTGAAAGGAAAAAATACATTTTACCAAGAGTGAAAGATTATCAACTAAATCATCAATCATTCACATAAGATGTTTCTAATAATATCAATGATTGATTTGGAAACTTAAAATGTGAATATTTAAGGTTTAGATGAATTGTGTCTAAACAGAGATGTTAACCAGTTAATATTTTGGTTACTTTTTTTTTTTTCCAAATTTACATTTATATCTGTAAAAGAAAAATTACTGCTAAAGATTGTATGCGAGATTTATTGGAATTTTATTTCTTTTAAAGATTTATTTATTTTAGAGAGAGCCTAGGAGGGGTAGAGGGAGAGGGAAAGAGCGAGAATCCCAAGTAGGCTCCCCACTGGGCATGGAGCCTAATGTGGAGCTCCATCCCATGACCCTGAGATCACGACCCTGAGATCATGACCAGAGCCAAAATCAAGAGTTGGACGCTTAACTGCTTAACCGACTCAGCCACCCAGGAGCCCCCAGGTTTATTGGAATTTTAAAAGAAGAGACTGTTTACCTTGTTGTTTTATTGCATTGAATACATATTGAAAATGTCTGTGGCCGGTTTTCTAAAGTAAAAGGTATAAAAAGTGCCAGGGATATAATTGTTATATTTTTTCAGTATACACATGCAAACATTATGAAAAAATCAGGAGTTTTTGGAACCATTGAAAGAAAATCAGAGACCGTGGGTTTTTACTGATATTGTATCTCTTTTCAGTGTTCATTGATTGACTTGTAGAATCTTACAAAGATTTAGTATGACAATTCAAATTCAAGATTTTTTTTTATGAAACAAAACAAATTGTTGCCAGTTGTTCAATAATCACACACACAAAAAAAATGACAGCATGATTTATATTATCTCACTGATATCACAGTACCTAGAAACAAGAAAATCCAAAAACCAATGAAATGGAAAACTTATTGTGATCTAACTGGGCAGGTTGAGTTGCATAATATAAGAGACAGTGCTGAAATCAGAACAAAACATAATACAATTAATAGTAGTGATTCCATGCATTTGTTTCTAGCATGAATCAATATGCAAAATATTTTTCTTGTAATCCACAGTTGTATACTCTGCCTATAATAAAAAGAGGGCTTTTTCAATATTGATAAAGTTAGAATTTTGCACTTCAGTTTAGGCAGCACCCCTTTGAATTTGATGAAAATAACACTAAGCTAATAAAAGAATTAGAGAAGTTGTACAACTTGGACACATGTAGTTCTTAAATGGTTATGCTTTTAGTTCAAATCCAAATCAATCCTTCTAAAAAAAAAGAACCAGTTTTGTTTATAGGATGCGGGTATTAAAGAAACTATTATATTTTTGGTACTTATTTGTGTTTTTTTAGAAAATACTGAAGTAAAACATTTAGAAAAATGTGTATGTGGATCTACTTTTTTAACTGTAAATTTTATGGAACTTGTATACATGTCACAAATTGACCGTAAAAATTTAGTCTTAATTGAGATATGTTGTAGTTATCACATAAATACTAAATTTTAAGGACTTAGAAAGAAAAATCGAAGTGCTACTATTTTAAGTATATTATGTTAAATAAGATGTGGTAAACTTAATTTTATCTATTTCTTTTAACTTTTAAATGTGGCTATTAGAAAAAAATTAATTATATATGTGGTTCATATTAAAATTCTGTTGGGCAGCTTTGATACACCAGTGTCTCTCTTCCATTGTTATTTTGAACTGTTTGTGTAGATTTTACATGCTACAGCCAAATTTTGGCATTTGTGCATCTTTTAACTCCAAATAGATTATAGGTTCATGAAAGTCATTTCACTGAAGAACTATATAAATGGAACTCAATCAAAAAATACTTGTTGAACTGATTTGACCCATGGATGTGGTATCAGATAGTGGGAGCCTTGGTACCTAAGGGACATGAAAAGCATGCAAAAAGAAAGAATATTAAATTTAATTTTAGGATGCCTGACATAGACAATGTCAGTGTGTCAGATTTTTAATTGGACTAGTGGTTTCATTCATTCATTCATTCATTTCATTCATTCATATGTTAAACTCTACCATGTTTCCAATATTGGATATATTCAACATTCTGTAGGTCACAATATCATTTCTTAAACATGTTATCATCTGGTAAAATAAATAGACAAATGAATAGATCCAGTATAATTTGACACAGCCATTTTAAAAGTATGCAAAGAGAATGTTGAATCTCACACACACACACACACACACACACACTCTACCTAATTTATCTTGAATAGAATAAATTGAGAATCGTAGGAATACCTGATTGAAGGAGAGAGAGAAAAAGAGAAAAAAGAAATCCATGAAGGATGCTAAGAAATAGTGGCCAATGAGGAAGGAGAAAACCAGATAGCATTGTCAAGAAAGCTAAATGAACAAAGTGCTTGAATGAAAATAATTGACAAAGTGTAAACTGATACAGCTAGAGCAAGTAACAAAAGATTTCAGATATACATATTAATTTTAATAACGATGAGTGTTGTTTATGTTAGTAGACAAGCTCACACAAAGTGATCAGGACGAAAACTAGAAAGCAGTGGATTGAGTAGAAAAATATGAAAATGAGATAAGGAGTAAAGATAATTTCATTAATAAGCTTAAAAGATTGCTAGTTAAAATAGGACATGCAGTTAAGAATGGGTTTTCTTAAGATACAAGCATTTTAAGTCCTGAAGGGAAAGAATCAGTAAAAATGGAAATCATGAGTACACAGAAGTGAAAGAAAAAAACGTATGAGACAAGATGCCTAAAGAATTTAGATATTTTAATATATAGACATTGAGCTCTGAAAAGGGGGAAGATGATATAAATAAGGGATTTGAAAAGTAGGTAATTTTTGAATTTATGAGTCTCATAATTAAACAGAGCAAGAGAATACAGAGGCTAAGATCAAGAATCAAGGAACTCCAACACTTGAAGGTTTGGTAAAGCAGGATAAACTATGAAAGGAGTGTGGAAAGAACTGTCTACTAAAGTCAGAAAATAATCAGGGTATGTATTCTTGGAGAACATGAAAGTCAATGGAACATCGTAACAGGAGATTAGAGATGGCTGAAGAGATAATCATTGCATGGAATATATATTAGAAGACAGAAAGAAATTCATGAGAAGGAAACCCAGAGAAACAAAACAAAGGAAAATATGTCAAGAGACATAGGGGAGGCCTTGAGAAAACCTAATTTACATTTAAATAAAATCCTAGAAGTAAAGGAGAAAGAGTGGGCCAGAAGCA
The DNA here is from genome assembly GCA_028534135.1 of Potos flavus. Lineage (NCBI taxonomy): Eukaryota > Metazoa > Chordata > Mammalia > Carnivora > Procyonidae > Potos > Potos flavus. The sequence goes on along the minus strand of CM052900.1, from coordinate 86,026,473 downwards.
ATATGTGAGTCAATAATGGCTGATAAGTCTTTAAAACCCTAGGAAAATATTAAGCCTGTGAACCTAGAGCAAAATAAATACTAAAGAAATGAAGCAGGCATATTATTGTAAAACTGCAAAAGTCAAAGTGAAAATTATAAAACCTGCCAGAGGAAACTGATAGACCACTCAAAAGGAGTAGAATTGCATAAACATCTGGCTTCTAATAAGAAACAAGAAACAAAGTAAGGCAAAAGACTATGGAATTCTGTCTTTAAAAGGTGATTTTTTTTTTTTTTTTTTTTGAAAACCTAAAACCTTGAATTCAGTGAAAGGATTCTGCAAAATTGGAGGTCAAATAAGATTATTTTAAGATAAAAACTGGGTGTTCTTTAGGAACAGTAATAATTTCAAAAGGAAGGAGAATATGCAGGTAAGAACAAATGGCAACAACAAAAAAGAGTAAATATGGAACTAAATCTAAATAACTTATAAGCAGTAGCAAGCATGTCTTATTAAAGACATATTGAGAATTCAAGTACAAGTCTTAAACTTGGTAAATTGAGAGGTCCATAAATGGGGTTAAACCATTTTAACTGTTGAACTGTTCTTTATCAAGGAAGGGGGAAAAATATTAATTTATATACCACTTGATAAGTCAGGGACACAGGTTATTATTTGTAGAAGAACTCCACAGAGGATATTGAAAGAGTATATAGGGTACCTAGGTGGCTCAGTTCGTTCAATGTCTGCCTTTGGCTCAGGTCATGATCCCAGGGTCCTGGGGTCCTGGGATCAAGCCCCACATCGGGCTCCTTGCTCAGCAGGGAGCCTGCTTCTCCCTCTCCCTCTGCCTGCCATTCCCCCTGCTTGTGCTCTCTCTCTCTGTCAAATAAATAAATAAAGTCTTTAAAAAAGAGTGTATTTATTAATAATCTAAATAGAGTGGTGAGAACAAGTAGTTAAATATGCTCAGTCATTCCAGAATAATTAAGGAAATGAGAGAAAAAAATAATAGAATAAAAGGAATACATAGAGAGGAAATGCTTAGAGGGTAGATTGAAACCAAAATATCTGTGATCACATTAAATATAAAAAGATGAAGTGCAAATATGCCTGTCTTGATTCTTGAAAAATCAACTATGTGACACTTAGAAACACTTAAAATACAAGGATACAGAAGGAATTTTTTAGAAAGGAAAAAATAAGGGCACCTGGGTAGCTCTGTCGGTTAAGTGGCTGCCTTCAACTCAGGTCATGATCCCGGGGTCCTGAGGTCGAGCCCCGCATTGTGCTCCCTGCTCGGGTGGGCGAGCCTGCTTCTCCCTCTCCCTCTGCCCGCCATTCCCCTTGCTTGTGCTTTCCCTCTGTCAAAAAATAAATTAAATTAAATTAAAATAAAATAAAATAAATAAAAAAGGAAGAACTAATACCACTGAATAACTGATTAAAATAAAGCTACTGAAGTTACATTAGAAAAATAGATTTTAAAGTAAAAGGTATTCTGAGACATAAAGGAGAACACTTCCTACTAATACAAGGATCAAATTATCAAGAAGATTTAATATTTAAAAATGTGAATGTAACTAATAATACAGTCTCATCATAGATGAGCCAAAAATAGATACATATAAAAAGAAAAACAGACAAATCTACATTCATAGTGGGAGATTAATCATACTTCATAAATAATTACACAAAAATCAAAAAGGAAATAGAAGTTTAGAGAAGAAGCATGATTAACAAAATAAGAGTAATTCAAAAATAAAGGACACTGCTGAAAAATACATATATGTGTATATAGGACACTGCTTCCTACAAGTTATAAAGCATGTTCTTTACAAGTATACTTGGAACATTCTCAAAAAATGAGCATACCTTGGGCCATTAATCAAGCCTTGAAAAATTTCAAAGGATTAAAATTATACAAAATGTGCTTTATAACAATCGTGGGCATAAGTTAGAAACAGTAACAAAAAGATAACTATAAAATTCCCTATATTATTTGTGATTAAGAACTATATAAAGAAAATATTATAATGAATGTTAGGAAATATTTCAAAATAAGTAACAGTGGAAACAATACATGTGAAAATGTGTTTGATTTGCAAAATACCTGTTTATGGGAAAATATATAAACTTAAGTGCAAATATTAGGGTAAAAGAAAAGATTTTTTAAATAGCCAAAAATATCAATTTCAATAAATTAGAAAAATAGTATCAGAGACCTAAATCTATTGGATCAGCATTCTGTTCATTCAGAAGTCAAAGATTTTCATGCACCTAACCTAAGCAGTACCTATTTTATTTTAGCTAGTATTTCCAAAGCTCCAAAAATATTATCTTTGGGATTTAGAAACAAAAAAAACAAAATTCCAGAGAACTCTCTAGAACTCAGTCATCTTTAAGGTGGCATTGACAGATAATGTCTACTACAGAAAATATTTTACTATGTTTTTCTAAATACTACAAAGTTGTGCATGATTTCTAAGAAACAGTAGGCATTGGCTCAAAGGAACATTATCAGAATCGTACTTTGTGTGCTTTCAGAATGTTTAAGATGCCTTTGAAGTGCACGTTGCAGTGATTTAAAACATACCTGGCAATAAGCTAATGAATTTCCTTTATCTTTCTTAAGTACATTTCCACCATTTTTCATACTTATTACAAATTATTAGGTATATCTGGGAATTGTTTAATAAAGAAGAATGATGAACATTAGCAGCTTTTACAAAGAACTGTAACCTATAATGAATAACTCAATACTGGAAAACACTAGTAAACATTATTAGGTATTTGAATAGCAATTAAGATTTCCTAGCAAGTTTTAGAGCACCGCACAGAATCAAATGTCATAATTGTGGATTTAATAACTTGTTTTGCTTTCAAAACTTTTCCATTTCTTGGAACAACATTCATAAGATTTATATTATCTATTAGTAATTATTATCTACTAATCAATCTATTTATATTACCTATTAAGCTTACCTATTAATATTAAATTTATTTTATTTACAAGAATGACTATCATTGTCAGCAAACAGTCACACGTGCACACATACTGCACAGAAACAGCTACAGGAGTGACTGATTAGATCTTGTGAGCTTCTGTCTGATGTGCTTCAGGCCCTGTTCTCATACACGACAATTTTATTTGAGTCCACATATCTGCATTTCTCATTCTTGTTTTTGACCTGAAAACTTTTTTGTATTTTTGGAATTTTGTGACTGACTTTTTTTTTTTTTTTTTTTTCACGGTTTGAGATTGGGAAAGATACACACATTAGTGAGAAATGCTTACCTCTCAACTCACATGATTTTAGGTAGTGTTGGGCAGAAAACTTCAGTCTGGTGTTTGTAGCATGAGCTTCTGGACCTGACTGAAGAGACTGAACTTTGATGGTATTGTCAGTCTGGTGTCAACCTCAAGAAAAAGTAAAATAGGAGTTTCCCCCAAAACACAACCAGAGCTGGTCTCATCTGCCCTTGGCTATCCTTGTTAAATGAGAGGCTTTCTGTCTTATTACTATAGCCCAAAGGATCAGGGATCACAAATTTCAAGCGACTAATTCAAAGAAGGATGCCATCTCCACAGAAATCAGAGCTCCTAAATCCTTACTTTTCTATACTAAAAGCTCCTGTCCACATCCCTGTAGTCTTATGTATACGTTTTTGCCTATTTTTTGTGGGACCATTTTTCCATTCCTTAACATCGCCCTAAATACATGAACTTCATGAATTATCTTGGATCCAAATTTTCTCTTCGACATTGACCCCAGAAGCCAGTAAGAGTATTTTTCAGTTGAGTTTGCCCGTGACCATATTATAAAGTAAACTGAATGGCATTCTATTTGGTTCTATTTTGACATTGTGGTTGATGATGTTATCTGTGAAGCTCACTAGCGGGGAAGTAAAACTGACACCTCTTATCCTGCTTATATCATAAATAGACATGCAGATAACATTCCACAAATGAGAAAAAAGAAGCATCAGCACTGAGAATTAAAAAGAAACAGTTAAAAATTTAAAAAAAGACCCATGGGTCACCTTGTCTGGTTTTCATCCTCAAATTAAATAAAACTTTAATTTTTGTTCCTATAAATTACAGATTTCCTAACAAAGATAATTTCATCCTTGGCTTTTGGAATAGCAATATCTGAAGACATATATTTGCAGATATAGTAACTCTAAACATTTTTTTCAGAACATCTGTTAACACAACATTTTTAATCTTTTGAAGTTTTTGTTTTTGTCTACAGATACCTTTACATTTTTCTTTTAATCGTGAGTCAAAAGCCTGAAACTTGCATTTTCTTCCTCACATAAACTATTCTTCTCAAAATGCTTGTATTTCTGAGTCATTTTCTAATACCAGAAAAGGTGACAAAACATGCAAAATATGTCAGCATACCTCCAGAATGTAAAACCAGAAACAAGAAAATTTCTCCTTCCATAATATAAATGGATTTTATACAAATACCCATCATTATTGCAGATATGATGAAGTCCATTTAGTCCAGTTTAAATCCTAACTCTGCTACTTACTAGCTCTGTGTCTTGCAGTGAATTACCTGAGTCGACTCCATTATCTTCATCAGTAGCATGAGGTTAATAATAGTACTTATTGTTTATGAGGTTCTTGAAAGTGTTAAAGAAAATAATATATGTAAAACACTTAGCCGAGAACCTGGTGAATTAGGCAGCCAATAAATTTTATCTGTACTGATCATTAACCACAAATTCAACTTCTCATGGAAAATAAAATTAATTCTACCATACATACATTTTACATTTTTTCCACCTCAGGAATATTATGAGAACTAAAATGTACCAGTGGGAAAACCTATGTAGAAAATAGCTAAGGAATTTTAAAAAATCTCTCTTGATTGAATAGAAATTTATTCTCTGCAAGTGCAGTAGCTACTTAAATGATGTAGTCAGTGGATTAACAATTTAGCAATCAGTGTATCCCATAATACTTTACCAAAATCATCTTTAAAATGAATATATGTGACATAAAATTTTTTATGAAATATATTTCTGTAGTTATACCGCAAATGAGTATATCACCGTTAAATAAGAATAAATTTTAGAATAGACTATTTCCACAAGGAAAATGGTCTAAATTTCTGTTATATCACATCAGGTAAGATACAAATAGGAAAATATATGTAATATTTTAGTACAACCAATAGAAGATGCCAAATGAATTCTAATTTTACTGAAGGGATTTAAATGTCAGAGAAGAGAAATAATATATTTTTTTTAAGATTTTATTTATTTATTCGAGAGAGAGAAAGTGAGGGAGAGCATGAGAGGAGAGAAGGTCAGAGGGAGAAGCAGACTCCCCGCGGAGCTGGGAGCCAGATGCGGGACTCGATCCTGGAACTCCAGGATCATGACCTGAGCCGAAAGCAGTTGCCCAACCAACTGAGCCACCCAGGAACCCAAGAAATAATATTTTAAAGCCAAATTCAACCCTATACAACCAGAACTTTAAAAATGAAGTAGAGATTTCCCTTGAGCAGATACTGGTATTTGCTTTAAATTTTCTATTTTTATATTTACATATTTTTTAAAGACTTTATTTATTTTTATAAGAGAGAATGAGAGTGAGAGAGGGAGAAATAGTGAGTGCACAAGTGGAGAGGAAGGGCAGAAGGAGAAGCAGGCCCCCCAAAGAACAGGGAGCCCAATGCAGAGATGAATCCCAGGACTCTGGGATCATGACCTGAGCTGAAGGCAGACACTTAACCAACTGAGCCACCAAGGTGTCCCTAAATTTTCTATTTTTAAATATTAAAATGTTAATATATAAAATTATTAAATATTTTAAAATAAGAAGCAAAAAAAATGGGAATGCCATTTTTTTCCATATTCCTGTAGAAGATTTAGATTTCATGAAATGAGGTATCACTGTAAAACAAGTTTTATTTTTTTAATTTCAGCGAAGAAAATTATACTAAGGCTGAATTTATTGGCATTTTGAGTTGAAATCATGAATACCAGTGGTTGGTCATTATTGTTTCAACTATATATCTAGAATTAACTTTATCATGGTTTTCCTCATCAAAAATGTTGTACATTATGAAAATGTTAGTAATAAGGTATGCTACCTCCTCACATGTGTAATTCATTGTAGCTGGGTTGATAAAAAACTAGAATTTTTGTTTGAGTTCTTTTCAAATAATTGTATTGCCATTATAATTGGAGTTTTGCCAAATACATATTTTCTCCATTTTCTTTCCTTCTTTTTTTTTCTTTAAGTGACATAAAGGCAATTTGGGATATGCTCAAAAGCTATCAACCATATAAGAAAGAAAAGAATTAGGGCACTATATACCAAAAAGAAAGGCCAACTACATCAATATAGCCTAAATTGGTTTTGAAACATTCCAATCCCAGGGTTTTACCCCATCATAATTGAATCAGAATTGGGGGATGGAATATTTGTACTAAAGAACTGTCTTCACAGGCCTAAAGAAGAATGATCAGACAAACCAAAAATGATTTGTCATCATATCCCTCAAGCAATGTAGGTGCCACAACAAAGAGCAATCCCAGCTTTTATGTCTGTAGAAATCACCTGCGCTACGAATGCTATCTTGAGTGCTCAGGTATGAGAACTGTATGATCCCTCTCAACCCCACATGCTGTGACTACACTTTCCTCCCCAGATGCAGTTATGGTATCATGGAAGGGGGGTTCTTTTAGTCATTCATGGATGTGTTCAAGCATATTAATTAAACAGCTAGAATTGAAAGAAACTGAATGGTAGATTACCAGGAAGAATAAAATATAGACAGGTTCTAAAAACTTAAAATCCAATAGGGAAGAAAAGAAAACCATGGATAACAATGATGTAAGTTAAAATGAGATAGGTTCCAAAAGAAAAGGCAAAACCGACATGCAATAAGACAGAAAGAAAACACTTAAAATTCATGGTGATTAAGAGATACTGAGAACAGTTTTTAGAATGAAACATGGTATTAAATTTACACCCTGACTTAGGCAAGACCATGAGGGGGTGAGAATAGAAGTTTTAAGGGTAGGAAATGAATTAAATCTCCCTCAGTGTGAATTCATAAAGTACTCAATCTTCAGGTCATTTATTTTCTTTCATTATTTTATATCTTCAGCTAGATTTTTTCAGACATCGCCTGTATTTTTTCACTGTAATATTAGTGTCCCAAAATTGCATGGGTAAGTGTTGGTCTAGATATTGTAGATTGTTTTTTTTGTTTTTGTTTTGTTTTGTTTTTGCTTAGTAAAACTATCACATTATCAGACTCAGAAAAAGAAAAATCTTTATACATTTTAAGTTTAAAACTTTAAAGTATTAACAAATTCTTTATCTAAGGATCAAAAATCCTTTGAAGAGCTGTGGGTAGAGCACAACTAAGACTCTGCATGCTTCAGGGAGCAAGGCTCCCTCAGTGGCTGAGCATTGTTGTTCCACCTGTATATCTAGATTTAAGGCTGTCATACTTTTCTTTACAAACAACAACTATAACTTAGATATTCTATGAGTCCTAAGTCCACAGATTTTTTTTAAATCATATAGTCAATCCATAATTATCTGTGAAGCATTTGTATGTTCCTAAATATATATTACTAGAAGCATCAATTAACTAGTGGTGTCAAATCCATTTGGATAAGCAATATACATTTTTTAATACATTTACATGAACTATATTCTAAGGGAAAAAATATGTAAATCTGAATAGAACCAAAGCACAGTAATTAGGCTTTATTGATGTTAGTGTGGAGAGATGATTTGAATATTGAAAAAAGGAAAAAATATGTAAAAACAAAACAATTTCAGATACACCAAGAGAACAAATTTATAACCTGGGAATTGCATTCGAGGAGCAATAAAGCAGTAAATTGGTAAAGCCTTCAGTTACTTAAATAAGTTGTGTATTTCATGTATAAAAGAATTATAGAGGTGGCCAGTCCAGGGCTTGTGTGGTGGTTGGCAAATAGTTGAAGGACTTGAAATCCTTCTATCTCTCTGATTACCATAGTTTCCAACTTCGAGGACACACAATAGTTACTGCAAGTCTTACCATTAGGTACAAGCTGCAAGAAGCACTAAGGATGCCACCCTTAAAAGGGATGAGAAAATCCCTTTTAAAGAGCTTTTCCAGAAAGTTCGGTTCCATCTCATTGCCCATCCCATGTGAAAAGATGACTTGGAGATGTTTTCTTCATTTCTTTGTTTTTGTTATGATCATTGCATTTCTCCACCCAAATAAAAGGAAGAAGAGTTTTAGGAAGAATGTATATACTACTAGATTCACAAGTGGTGAATCCCATTATAAGAAGGTAAAGAGGGCTGACGGGGCATCTGGGTGACTCAGTTGATTGAGCATCAGCCTCTTGGTTTTGGCTCAAGGTCTGATCTCAGGGTTGTGAGACTGAGCCTTCATCAGGCTCCCCACTGAGCGTGGATTCTCTCCCTCACCCTCACCCTCCTCCCCCCACTCTCATGCTCTCTCACTCTCTCTATAAAATAAAGTCTTTAAAAAAATAAAGAGATTTAAAAATTTATTTAGTCTACGAGATAGGTATTCTACTTTGTTGTTGAACTATTTGGAAAGGATAGGAAAGACTTATCTTCCTGATAAAAAAGAATAACAAGAGTAATACTCAGGAGTTCACCATGGCCAACTTGAAATGAGTTCCAGCTGTGATATGTCTAAAAATATGTTTTCTGGTTCTGCTTTAATATCAGTTTTAAGTAACTTTGTTCTCAATATTTTATCAACAATTTTTGTTACTTGTTTCTAGTACAAGTGGATCATATCTCAAAAGTAGAACTTCACTTAAAATGTCCACAGTATGTCTGTCAATTTTGACCCAGGAAATGACTATACAGGTTATATATTTCACTATAAATTACAAGAAGTAAGATTACACTGAAGAAAGGAAAACCTGCAGGACTCCTTTGAACCAAAATATTTCATGATGGAAAGAAGACTTCTAGCTTTCATATGCAATTGAGAATAACGTAATTGCAACAAATTAATGCAAAAATTACACTATTATAGAGGCTGATGTAAAGCAGGGTAGAAAAGGTGGCAGTTGATTTTTCTACAGTCATATTTCAACATTTTTCTTTTTTTTTTTAAAGATTTTATTTATTTATCTGACAGAGAGATCACAAGTAGGCAGAGGCAGGCAGAAGGAGGGGGAAGCAGGCTCCCTGCTGAGCAGAGAGCCCAATGCGGGGCTCGATCCCAGGACCCTGAGATCATGACCTGAGCTGAAGGCAGAGGCTTTAACCCACTGAGCCACTCAGGCGCCCCTCAACATTTTTCTTAATGGCCACGATCTCAGACTCTGTCCACATGGAAATATAAAGTGTACAACCTACAAGTGACTAACCTCAAATAACATCAAAACTCATAAGGTATTAGGATAGCCCATTTACTAACAATACTTGCTTCTGTAAATATCCTATGAAATATCATATTTAAGCCATGAATATACACGTAGGAGTTTTTCTAACATGGGCAAATCATTCCACATAGTAGCACTGAAAATAAACTAAACTCGAATATGGTAGCAATGACATAGAGTTAGCCCCAGAAATCTACACTGTGGGTTTAAAAAAACTATGGGTTTTGGTATGATAAATAAAATTTAATATTCCATCTGAACTACTTAGTAGGAATATTGTGTCTGCCTGTCAACCATGTTTTTGGCAGACTAGTAGTCCTCTATTTTATTTTATTTTATTTTATTTTATTTTATTTTTTTATTTTTTAGTCCTCCATTTTAGTTCGTAAGATTTGAGCGGTACTTAGCACTACCGAGTGTGAGGATTGGGCAAAAGACTCAATCCTGGCCAGTCAGTATGTGCTACTCCACAGGTCACAGTTTGATCCAGGGATGGGCATGTAACCAAAGTGAGCCAATCCAGGTCTTTTTGTGGGATCTGATGTGGCTTCTAAAGAGAGAGTGGTTTGCTCTTTATAATGTAATGGTGATAAAAAAATCATGTTATTATTTATACAAACAAAAGTTTCAAGCTCCTAGGTTGGCAAATAATAGGCACATAATAAAATTTTGAAATTTTTATTTTATACTGGAAAAACATAGATTTCTGTAACAAGAGATCAAGTAAAATAGAGTAGTAGATGGAATAAAGGATCTGGAATTAGAAATCCTTCTCTCTCCCTGCTATAATGGAAATTTAAACAAATTATTTCACATCTGTAAATCTGTTTTCTCACCTAAAAAATAAGTTTAATACTTTTTTTTTAACCCCTCCAGTTAATGTGTGTGGTGAGAACTGGCTACATAATTTCTGATGCCCTGTGCAAAATGGAAATGTGTGGCCCATTGTTCAAAAACTATCAGAGATGTAAACACAGTGATTCATTAAACCAAGTGCAGTCCCCTTCTCAGTGTGGAGCCCTATGCAGCCAAATAGGTCATATGCCTGTGAAGGGAGCCCTGTGTGTGGTAGATTAAATAAGGTCATGACTCCTTACTTATTCCTCCTGTAAAATGTTATGTCTGCTCCTCCTCCCTTTGACACTGGGCGAAGCCTGTGGCCAGCATTAACTGATGGGATCTGAGAGGGTGATGATGTGCCATGGCACTTTCACAATTCTTCAAGCTTTGAGTAAGTTTGCTAACTTTAAGACCATCACACCATGTGGAAATCAAAGCTAGCCACTTAAACAGATAGAGAGAGAGAGGGGGACAGAGACAGAGAGAGTTTGGCCATACACATAAATATCAAGGTGCAAGCATATAAGGGAAGTCTTCTTAGACCTTCCAGTCCAGCAAGCCCCCAGCTGAATGCAACCTATTGAATGATCCCAAGCATACATTGCCCAAATTCCTGACTCACAAAATAATAAGAAAGCAACATAATTATTGTTTTAACCCATTAAGTCATGGAGAAGTTTCTTAGAGAGCAATATATAATGAAAGATAGTATTTAAATAATTTTATAAATATAATTTATCATTAATGTTAATAAAATAAGATAGTATAATTTTATTATTGTTTTCTCTGGGTTAAAGCAACCAATCTAGATTTTGAGCAGTTACTTGTGATATATACTGAGCTTCTAAAATTAAAATAATTTTGTGTGATGACATTACTTTGTATAGTTACAGATACTTAATATAGTTATATAATATGGTAGACAAAATAATGGCTCTCAAAAATGCCATTTCCTAATTCCTGGAATCTGCAACTATGCTACTTGATATATCAGTTTTCTAGGGCTGTCATATAACACATTACCACAAATTCTTGTTACTTAAAACAACAGAAACGTACTATTTCACAGCTCTAAAGTCCAGAAGTCCAAAATCAGGTGTTGATAGGGTCATACTCCCCTGAAGGCTCTCGTGGGAAATTCTTCTTGGCTTCTTCCAATGTCTGGTGGCTCCATGAACTCTTTGCCTTGGGCCTGTATAACTCTGATCTCTGCCTCAGTCTTCACATGGACGTTTCCTCTCTGTCTTTTCCCGTTTTCTTCTCTTTAAGAATACCTGTCATGGATTTAGGGCCCATTCTAATCCATAATGATCTCATCTCAAGATCCTTAACTACATCTGCAAATACCTTTTTGCCAAATAAAGTCACAATCATGGATTTCAATTGGACATATATTTGGGGCCGCCATTCACCCCACTACATAAGCAAAAGAGAATTAAGGGTGCAGGTAGAATAAACTGATCTTAAAATGAGCCCTGGATTATCTAGGTGGCCCCATGTAATCACAAACGGTCCTTAAAAGTGGAAGAAGAGGCAGAAGAGTAGGTCAATGTGTAAAGGGCTTGACCTGACATTTCTGGCTTTGAAGATAAAGGAAGGAGTCCACAAGGCAAGGAATGTAGACAACCTCCAGATGCTGCAAAAGACAAGGGTGCTTCTTCTGTAGAGCCTCCAAAAAGAATGTAGCTCTTCTAACATCTTGATTTTAGCCCATTGAGAGGTGTCAGAATTCTGACCTATAGTATGCAGAGTAATAAATTTTCCTTGTTTTCAGTTACTAAACTTGTGGTAATTTGTTAAAATTAACACACATAATTACATAGGCTTTTTTTAAAGAAGTTAAGGGAAAAATTACAATAATGCAGAAGTATAATCATTATTATTTACTTCCTTTAAAAGAATTTTCACTGTACACAAATTATTTATATCACCAGTACTTCCACAAATATTTACCAAATGTATACTACTTTATTGCTGTGATAATGGATGTAACAAAGAACCTCAAAGCCTCTAAATGTTGCTATGACAACATTTAATTCTCTCCTGTATTTGTGGATTTGTGGATTTGTCGGGGCGGGGGAGAGCTCTGCTTCCGGGTGTGCATTAGACTCACAGCTCGATCATGCTGTTTTTACTTCTGATGGCAAAATGCAATAGAAGTGAGTAGAAACACATGATGCCTCTTAGGGTTTCAAACCTATTCCATTGGCCAAGGCAAACCACATAAATAATGCTAATGCCAGCAGTATGGGGAAGTACACTCTACTCAGAGAAAACCATGGCAGTGGGAGCAAAGGATGCAGCAATTTCTGTGAAAACCGTATGTATAAAAAAACTGCCAATAAATGTATATATAATATAAACATAAAACATATTGAATAAAAACACAAAATTTATAGAGCGCCTGGGAGGCTTAGTCAGTTAAGCAGCAGACTCTTGATTTCAGCTCAGGTCATGATCTCAGGGGATACTGAGACTGAGCCCTGTCTCGGGCTTTGCACTCAGCAGAGCCTGCTTGTCCTTCCCTGTCCCCCTTTGCCTCTTCCCCCGCTTGTGCTCTCTCGGTCTCTCTCACAGTCTCTTTAAATAAATGAATGAATGAATGAATGAATAAATAAATAAATAAAGTAAGTGCTTTCTCCTCTTTGTGATAATTTTGGATTTTATTTTTTTATTATTTTTTTTAAGATTTATTTATTTTAGAGAGAGAGAGAGAGAGCATGAGCAGGGGAGAGAGGCAGAGGGAGAGGGAGAAGCAAGCTCCCTGCTGAGCAGGGAGCCCCACACCTTGCTGGATCCCAGGACACTGAGACCATGACCTGAACTGAAGGCAGACACTTAACCTATTGAGCCACCCAGGTGCCCGAATTACTTCAGATTTCTTTTGTAAAGATTTTATTTATTTGAAAGAGAGAGAGAGCATGAGTCAGGAGGAAGAGGGAGGAACAGACTTCCAGCTGAGCAGGGAGCCCGATGCGGGGCTCAATCCCAGGACCCTGGGATCATGACCTGTGCCGAAGGCAGACACTTAACCGACTGAGCCACCCCGGTTCCCCAGTAATTTCGGATTTTAAAAGTTCTGTTGACACTGAGGTGGAAGGCCTTAAGGAGAATGCAAAGGCACAAAAAAAGAAAAAAAATACATTTACCTACATGTATTATTAAAACTGTGTTCAGGTTTGAATGTCAGGGATTGAACAGTTAATAGTGTTAATAGAGTTAATAGTGGATTAAACATATTAGAAGCCTATTCTGGAGATATGCAATTTATGGCTTGGATGGTGGGTCTGCGCCATGAAATCCATCACTCCTCCATTCCTTACTCTTAATGTCTAAGGAGTCATCTACATTTCAACAATAGATTGGAGAGATTAATGGAGAAGAATGGGCAGTGGGCATGCAACAATGTCTCTTGAGGAAGTCCCTGTAAACTGCACATGATATCCAGGTTACATTTTGTCGAGCAGGGTTTAGACACATGACCACCCTTAACTACAAGAAGGGATTGGAAATGTAGCCTTTTTCGTTGTTGTCTTTGTGCCTAGATGAAAATTTTGTCAGTATGAGAGAAATGGAGAATTGCTGTTGAGGCCATGCAGTCTTTACAATACTAAATAAAACTTTTAAAATTTGTGTGAATGTCATAAAATATTCAAGTTGGGAAATATTGTTTACAAAGTGTAAATACCGTAGTACAAATTAGTACAAATAAAGTACAAATCGTAAGAATGATGAAAAACTCTAATAACAAACACAAAGAAAAGACGAAGATAACAACTCTGATAACAAATACAAATAAGGAACAAAAATTATTTCCATAATATTGGAAATATTGGGATAAAGGGCAGGAAACCCTTAACGGAACAGTAGATATAGAGAAGTAGATTCTTATGAATACTAGGATGTTACTGTCTTCCATTAATAGAAGGAAGTGCTCAGCCTTAGGTAAATCACTGGATGTCGAAGTAGAATTCAAAAGGTAGTTGGTCCCGTGAATGGTAGAGGCTCTGGACTAGAACTCTTACTAGTCAGATCACTATAAAGGGAAATTATCTCAAAATAACAATCTGCATTTGTCTGTGATTTTCCATTCATGTAGTAAGCAGCCTCAAATTGAGAATGGCTACAATAAATTACAGAGAAAACATTCTTCTAGGCAAAACTATCTCCGTGCAGGAAATTCTGGTTTCCGACTTTGTCATGGTAATGAGAAAATTAAGTAACTCATCACTGTTTACCATCTGTATGAGAAAGCAGGAATAGTAGGGAAAGAAAAGTGCAGTTTATATAAAAACAATGAATTATTCCTGGGAGCAGGTAACAGAAGGGCAACATTTGAAACTATCATCTTCACAGTGATGAAGACAAAAAGACAATTACAATTTTTATATTCAGAAAGTTAAACAAATGCCAATAATGAAACTTTCATAAAAAATACTAGAGACACAGTTCCAAGGGCAACTACCTGTCGTAAGTAGTAAGAGAAATAACACTGCCTTTCCTCCCCTGAGAAAAATAGAATGGTGTATAAATGAAACTTATAAGACATTCAGCTTCTCTTGAACAAGTTAATATTTTTTAGACACTCAAAATTATGAAGAATTTTTCCGTAAAATATATCAGATATATATTTTTTGTTTTATATGTATATAGAGAGAGTACATACATGGTTTGCTGGGTATGTTATGATATGGTTTCTACATATCTTGCCAGCTTCAACACACTCCATGTCAAATATCATTCTTCAGCTGTATTGAATGTTTTCCCCAGGAGGCGGGAGGCCTTAGCCTCTATGCCTTTGGGCTTGCCGTTTCTCTCTGTCAGCATTGTTCTCACTTCTCTTTCCCCCTGTTACAACCAGGGATGTGATAGGAAGTAGACTGGGCAAGGTTAGGAGAGAATTTAACCAAAAAACAAAACAAAACAAAAAACCAAACAAGCCCAGCCCCCTTTTTTTGTTTGTTGGGATTTTTTTTGTTTGTGTTTGGTTTTGTTTTTGCCATGATCTATTTCAAAGTACTCAATGTCAAGGATCCCATAGTTGGGAGGCAATGTGCACAACAGGCTCCCATTAACTGATTATCAGCACCATGGTCTCAGTCACTCTTCTTTACTCTTTTACCCCTACTTATGTTCTCCATCTTAGCTTTTTGTTTATTTTTTTTCTTTTTCTAGGAATCTTTTTATCCTCCCCTTCCAAATGTTATTATTTGGCCCTCCCTTATACTGCATTGCACTGCATAATGAACCTATCTTAACACTTACAGCCTGTGGTGTTATTGCCTGTCTGCATCACTACATCATAAGCTTCTGTAGGGCAAAGACTCCATAGTAGAAACTCAATAAATATGTATTAAATAATGTAGCAAATGCATGCAAAGAACATAGTTATGAAATTGTTTTGTAAAGCAAAAATGTATTACATTTTTATGTAGTTTATAAGCAGTAAGTCAATTCTGGGGTCACAATATTTATGGGACAAGAACGAGAATCATGTAAATTGATCATGAAACAGGAAGAGAGTGCATATTAAATGATAGCATTCATACGATTTTTCAAAATGTTTATGGAGTACTTACTTTGTGCAAGGCACTCTTCTGGGTGCTTGGGATATTTGGCAGGATAATGCTTAATGCTTCCTTCTATCCAAACAATGAAGTAGAAAATTTTTCATAAAATGTAAGATGTAGCATCAGCATCCCTGTTTTAAGCAAGTGTTTAAAATGATACATGCATTATTAAATGTATCTTTACTCTATTTGTTTCTACTATTCAGAGACATTTAGAGAATATAGTTTAAATTGTGCCTGAGTTTCCTTTAAGAAATGTGCTATTTTAACACGTAGTTATTGTTGATCTGTCGATGAATTTGTAGAGACATTTAAATCCTGTGTCTTGCTAATAAAATCTAGAAATGACTCAGATGGCAAATAACTAAGAGCTTTAAGACTATTAAGAGACTCTTAAAATTGCCAGTCTGCCATTTGGCAAAGCCATCAATGTCAATTGCCATACTACCACTGTGTTAAGCATAATATTATTCCTTTTGCCAATCTGTGTTTGTAACACTTCTATATTATAATTGGACCAGAAGAGTTATTAAGTATTGCCACCCAAAGGGACCAAATTGTGGCAAAATTATGATAGTTGCTATGTCATTGCCGGTGATTCAAAATGGATAAATCACACTTCTCTAAATGCGAAGACACTGATAAAGAGAAAGTAGAAGGGGAATGTATTCATCAACATAGAAAAATCAACATATATATGATGTCTATACATACTTGTATACTTAATAGCCCTAAAACATATAGACCTTGGGGAAAAGGTGGTTGTTAACTCTATAGGGAAAATGCTTGTGAAGAAATTAAGTAATTACAGAGCAAAGAGCTGAGATGAGGTAGCACTTCTTCTAGAAATCCCCTGAAAATTCACCATGAAATAAAGACAATGAGCAATAAAATGTCTACTTCAGGAGATCCCATGATTAATTCCATGGGCAAGGATCCTGACAGAGCAAGTAGTTTATAAGGAAGAAAAATCACAGTGTATTCAAGAAACCAAAGGCTTAAGTTTGAAACTGCAGTATGGTTTCTATTTCTGATACTCAGAGCATTATTTTCAGCATCATGCAGTGATGTTCAGAAGTGAACATTCAGTGAGTGAACATTCTTCAGCCCAAGAATAAATAACAGTAAAAAAAGAATAAATAACAATAACTTTTAAACAAATAAAGCAAATAAGTTAATGGAAATCTAGTGTATAGCTAATTTATATTTTCTTCCAAATATATAAATATATAATGTAAACAAATGTATACATACATAAACAGCATATATATGCATTTATAGAAATATCATGTATGGTGTATATAAATAGCATATATATGCATATATATATGAGTTATTATGTATCTACCCTGTTGGAACATGTAATCTGATTAAGAAAATAGACTATGCATATAGAAGATGAGATGAAACATAAGATAGCCTATATGGAGGTAACTGGTTAAAATATTATGAAGATAGGGACTGTTTCTTAAGGAATCTCTGAATTCCTTGCAGTAAATGTGGTGGGAGTATTACGGTCATCTGTGTCATTGGCATTGTTGTCAGTAGGCAATAACACTGTTTTAAGCACTTCACAAGTGTTTACTCATTCTACTTTCACAAACACCCTGTGAGAATGATGCTATGATTATCTACATTTTACTGATTAGGAAACAGAGGGAAGAGTGGTCGAGTAATCCACCAAGGTTACATAGCCGATAAATCATAAAGTCAATATTTAAAACCAGGCAGACCGACATGGGAAACTGGAGCTTTTAAGCTGTGTATCACACAGCTTCAGTGAATGTATTGAGTTACATCCAATTAATTCACGTGTACAAACTGTTTATAAGAAAACAGAAGAGGAGAAGAGATTAGTCTCACTTTAGATTAGGATAATGCAAGAGTTTAGCACTCCAATGCAATTTCAACTTTGAACCAACAGAAAACAGGAAAAGATTTCTTGTTATCTCTGGAACCCTTTTGCTTTGGAAATCATAAATTTTAATATCCCAGTTTGACCCCAAACTCTTATCCTTCTATCACTTTAATTCTTTGATTACATTTTTCCTCTCATTCAAATTTATCGATTACCTTAACTTTCACTATTTCTGTTTTTCAATCCATGACACATACTTATGGAAAACTAGTGAATAAAGACATGAGTGAATGAGCAGCATAATAGATGGTACAGAAGCAAAGATGAGCTCTGTTAAAAACCCTGAAGTAACTATTTCCCTCAAAGTAAAATATTCTTCACGGCTCAACATGAGCTTCCACTTTGTGTCTCGACTATCATTCTGTCTCTGACCTCTCTAGGACTATGTTCCCTTGCTGCGCCACCACACTGCTTTTTTCTCAAGCATTACATGTAAAGTCCTACCTCAAGGCTTCGCTCAACTCTCCCCTCTGTTTGAAACATTGTCTCCTGCTTTCAAGCCTCTGCTCTCACTTCTCACCTTCTCAATGAAGCTGGCTCTCACCATACAGTTTAATGCTATAATCAGTCCCTCTCACTTGCCCAGAACACCTAATCAAACTTGCTTTACTATGCTTTTTGTTTTTCTTTTAGCATGTATCAGCCTCTAACATGGTGTATTAAATACTGTATTACGTCTGTGTATTTTCTGTGTTATAATGTAATCTCCACAAGATCAGAAATCTTTTATCCACTCACAAATAGGTGTTGTATGAATGAATACAAGTAATATATCCTGGAAATGTATCCCTTTGTAGGGCAGCACATGGGGCAACACACATTGGCAGTGGTGGAGAACATTACCCACTAAGTTCCATTAAATTCTTTAAACCAACCTGAATTAGGTAAACACAGTCTGCTGTACAGACGCAGCTTTGAGATCAGTCATCTAGCTTACCTTCTCAGGCAAATTGCCCAACACTAAGTGTCCTATTTCAAAACATGGGAGGGGCCACGGATACTGAGTTGTAATGCAAGACTATTGCAATTTTCAGATTCCAAGAACATTCCACATTCATTCAGTCACTCATCCATCTGTACACCCATTTCTTTATCCAATCAGTATTGCCTGCACCCATTGTAGGAGTCAGGTACACTGCTAGGCCTTGGGGAGATAAACAGAGAAAAACAGAAACAGATACCATCGTGTGTATAGACACTGAACGCAGGGAAAGAGGACCTTAAAGAGAGGCTTGAAGCATCAAGAGAAAAACACCAATGTAATATTATTTAAAGAACAGAGCAACTGTGCTTGATATCTAAATACTAGCAATGGAGAATTCAAAGCTCTGGCTGCAGACAACTTTATTGTCTGCAACTCTGAGTTTAAGTAATTTTATATTATTATTTGTGTCTTTATTTACTTGTCCTGAATGCCATATTAGATTACAGCATCTTTAAGTTTAAAGAATAAGATCTTAAAAATGAGGCAGGGAGATACAGACCACAAAGCATATGGCGAAGAAAGTAAAGTGGAGAAAAGAAATTCTAATTTATACATATCATTTTATATTTTATATTTACAGTGCTACTACATTTTAAACTTTCCATTAAACTCCAATCTTTTGTGGCAGGAGGGGCGAACTATTTATACCTCTGTATATCTGAAAGCACTATGTCATGTTAGTTAAATGAATGTTTGTTTTCTGAATTTGTCCTGGATTGTTCTGTGATTTGGCATGGATTTAGAGAGGAAAAAAAAAGAGGTGGGAATGATCAAGAAAATAGGACTTTGATAAATGAAAATGTTTCCAATGCATAAACTGTGACTCCAATAGAAATTTTATGAACCAAGTGAATTGAATATAAGGTATTTTGAAATATGGCCATTATGTAACCTGGGAAAAGATTCAGATGACTTGCAAATTTTCCTAAAGAAAATACACTGTTATATTATTGTTCATTTCCAGTCCCAGGTGAACATATTAAGGTAGTTTCTAAACACTGTGACTATGAGATTTTACCCAGTTAATTAAATACAAGCAATTGAATTACCTAACATATTTGGTGGGCCTAAAAATTGCAGTTTAGAACAGTTAAGTTTACACTACAATGGTAAAGGAATTAAAATACTCTGAATGAAATGTATAGATATTAAAAAAAAGAAGAAAAAAAATGAGTTGTAGTGAATATGTTGAGTTGCCATAATCTTCTCTGAATGTGTCTTCCTACACATGAGATCTTGGTAAACTACATTCCTCAGACACCCCAGCAGTTGTGTTACATGTGTAAATTATTCCTCCAATTTGATATACTCATGTGAGATTTGGAATGCAGAAATGGGAAATATATGGCTTTGGCCATATCTTTTTTGTATGACGATTCTTTGTTGATGATATGCACAGATGCTGAAATGTTGGATTTTTTTTCAGCTGTGACCCAGTCATTAGCTTTGTGGAAGACTCAGAAAGATGTGGCCAAGGGGGGATTAAGGAAGAGGGGCATAGGTGGGATAGCTTCCACATGTAGGGACAGTAGGAAGCTCTCTGAGTGAAAGTTTCCAGTAGAAGCCCCCCTGAGGCCCCACTTGCTGCGGTGGCAGAAGGATCAGCTTTCCTACTGGGCTTTGGGGAGCTCTGGAGTAATTTCTGGGAGGTCAGCCTACAACACCCCTTGTGTCCTACAACTAATTTTTTTTAAGAAACTAATTTCCTGTGTTTAAAACTTCTTCATTAAGATGGATAGAATGGTTTCAGTTTCCTGCAGCTGAATTTCACCAGATCCATCAAAGGTTTGATGGTCTGTGGCCCAGCACTTTCTTTCCATCTTGTTTTTTAGTTTTCATGACTTACCTTATTTCTGCTTTTTTGATAGATTTTTCTAGAGTAACATAGAGACAAAAGAATTTGAAAATAAAAAAAAAAAAAAAAAAGAATTTGAAAATCAATGACTAGTCAAGAATTGCCTCACCGTAGAAGTCGTATCTTTGAATTACAATGAGCTCACATAGATTATATAATTTTTTTTACGGAAATACATGTGTTAATACCTCACCATATTAGTCATCCTCTCATTTAGACACCTTCATAAGGTGTCATTAGTTAACTAACTCTCTATGTGAAGTCCTTTATTTAAAACTAACACAAACAAAACTTATTTTACAATCTACCAGTAATTATGCTGATAGATTCGGGGAATTGTTCAAATAAGAAGTAGGCACACTTCTAGAACATTTCCTGTCTGAAAATTAATAGGTAAACTGACAGTACTATCCTAAAAATACAATGTAGCTTGACATAAATAAATAAATGAATGAATGTAAAATAAAACTCACGTCTTTAGGAAGAGCTAAATTTGCCTAACATTTAATTTATAGTTAAGTAAATCAACATGTGAATATTTGGTGACAGAAAGAAGCTCGATAATAATGAACTAAAAATGCAATTCTGTATCTACAACTTGAGCTAGATTTTAATACATTTGGCATTTTAGTGAGGAATATTTCATAATAATTACAGACTGAAATGATACTGTAGTACTCACATGCTCGTGAATGTGAAGGGTGCTCCTTGAAAGCCATTTAACTGTGCCAAGACCCTGTCTTGGTATTCCAGCTGCTCCCCAGACATGTACACTGGCCCCGATGAGTCAAACTCAGTTTCATCTGTGACTCTTTGCACATACCTTTTATGACCTTTTTGCCAACAACAGAACCAATCATTTTTTCTATACATTTTTTTGAACAGTAAGGAATTAAAAAACAATTAAGGACTGGTGTACCAATTAGATATAGGCAGAATTTTAAACGTGAAATCAAGCAGAGTGAAGACCAAGGGAAGATTGATTACATTGCCCTTTTCAGTATAGTAATTTTGGGGGTGGAGAAAAGATAATTTAGAGTCTTGAAAATATCTTCAGTCCAAAATACCAGAGGATATCCAAATAAGACTTATGGGCAGCAGTCATTCTCTAAAGAGAGATAGTCATGATTCAGTCAAGTTCAAAACTTCAAAATGGATTTCAGTGTTGAGCTTCTACATGTTCCATAGCTAAGAATAATCTATTTAGAGTTTTAACTTAATAATATTAAGTGTCACACAGAGAAAGAAGTACAACATACATCATTAAGGAAACTGTACATAGGTACGCTTTTTCTCAGAAAATATTTTAAATGTCTGGTGAGCTCGTTATACCCCATCAGTAAGCAGCTGTCAGGCTTAAGTGAGAACCTGAACAACTGCAAATGACAAGCCATCTTCTTATAAGATTTAGTAAAGCATCTTAAGGATTTCTGAAGCTTGTGTGTGATTTTTTTTTTCCTCAAGAATTCCATTATTCATTTAATTTCAATATAGCTAAAGTTTATAAGAGGACATATGAAATTATAAACCGATATGGAGGGAACGCATTTTTTCAAGGGATTTAAGAATTCTTTCATATGCATTCCCAAATGTGTCCATGAGCACTAATGTATATTTCATGTATATCCATTTTAGCACCTTCATTAATTTGCAGACTCTTGAAACAGAGACCAAGTCTTATTCACCTTTAGTGTCTCCCCTGGTATTGAACGCATAGTTAGATCCACTAACAAATTATTGATTACCTGATTAAAAATAACTCATTCAGGGTATATAAAAGAAAAGCTGCTTTTAGTAAGTTTAATCTATACTTTCATTTTTCACTCTCAAGCAGTTACTAAGATTATAAAAGCAACCAGTCCTTCTAATCTGTTTAAAAGTCATTCTTCAGGGAACCATATCTCTGATATTTAACCTCTACCCTCTGTCACTAACCACTTCCCATCCCAGGTCCAACAATGTCAAATCCTCCTATCTACTTTTATAAACTTAAACTCAGCTTACCAGGCACATTTAATTCTGTGGTTATTTCATTAATGTTTTCTTTACTAGAATATAAAATCCCATACAAAGAGGAATTTGTTTTGAATCCTACTTACATTTTACTACAACAGAATTTGGCAAGTAGTATAATTTTTATAGATGTTTTAAATTTATGGTAGCAGGGGGAAGAAAGTAAAGGAGGGAGAGAGAGAGAGAAGGGAAAGGAGGCCTCCGTAGTTTATTATTGATTTAAGAGCAACAAGGAGTTTGCAGTGATTGAATCTATCGCCTAGAGTCCTCTCCTCTCTCCACCTCATCCCCACCCCAACTTTGACCAACAAATCAAGATCATTGGCCAAAATAGGGGTTGTAGTTTGGGGAGAATTTTCACTATTTTTCTTTATGTCAGGAGGTCAGGCTCGGAACATAAAGTAAGTAATTCTGAAGTCTTGACTGTGGTCCAGACAGTGTCTAATATTGATTCTCTCCAAAGGTGTATGGACAGCAGATTTAGTTCCTATGTTTACATTGTTCTATAGTAGCAATGCCCAAATGGTGCTATAGCGACTAGCTGTCCCTCAAGCTTTTAACAAAAACCCCCATTGCAAAGTTGTTGTGGTTATGCTTGTGTGAGAGATCCTCCGATTTCCTTGCATAAAGACTTCTCAAGACTTTTAAAATAGTAATATCACAATTCTCCAGGGAGGGAAATTAGCATGCAGCATTTGCCAAACCTATTTGAACATTGAAGATTTATTTTATTTTATTTTATGTTACTTTTGAAGCAGCTAATCATATCCCTAGGAACTAGTATTTCACTGAGTGCTAGATTTTGGGCTCGAGTCCCAAGGTTTATGTTAACACAGCCAAAAATTAAAGCCTCCTCAAACTACCTTTCAATTCATGTTGGTAAAGGATAAAGAAAGAAACTGAGGCAGTGGGCTTCGTCTCTGATTCTACATTCTAATGATTGTTCTCATCCTTTTATTATAAATAACATGAAGACAGGAATGCTACATGTATTAGAGACCTTTCCCCCTCCTCAAGGACTAATGTTTAACATGAAGGACAGAAGAATTGGATCTGAACAGTCTGGGAACAATTTAAGTGAAAGTACCAATTCTCACTCCTTCTCCAGAAAGAATTAAATTAAAAGGAACTCTGAATTTGAATTCTCAGATTATACCAAAGTTTAGAAGAGGAAGCTTAAAAATCGATGTACTAAAGTTAAAGCTTCAGTATATATTGAGCTCCTGAACCATATGTTTTATTCAGTTATTTGGCTGTGGGCTCCACTTTGCAAAGCTTTACTCCACCTCCACAGGGAAGGCAGCATATTCTGATCAAGACTGTCCTTAACCACTGGGTTTGATTTTATCCCTTGGCCTCTATGCAAATAAGATGCACAGGTTTTTACTTTTTGTTGTTGTTGTTGCTTAGCACTTCACTGGTTTATCTTCTCTGTGTAAGTGTGCATATCTTATAAAAGGTCTTAATGAGGCCAGTGGGTTTTATTTCTGTAATGTCATTTATTCGTATAGGTTAATTAGACATAAACTAGCAGTCTCTTTAAGTTTCAATAAGTGAAATGTAAATAGGACAAGTGTACCAGAAAAAAATTCATTTGATTTACTTGGGCTTACGATCTGTATAAAAATGTCAGAATCGTATCTATCTGAAAATAATTGACGATAAAAGACAGCTTATGAATGACTTTGCAGTTATATCTTAATCAAAGTGAATTCATGTAACTCAAATATTGAACAAATGTTTCATTACTATTAGATATGGATTTCTAAAGTATTTTGATTAAATGTTTAATGGCCACCCTTTCTAACTGAAAACAGAAAACATGGTGGATTGGCCGTTATTTTCAATCCTAGTAACGACTCTAAATATAGTTTAATATCAAGTTTAGAAGCAGTAAAATTCGGGTGATGTCATTATTTTACGTTCATAACTGGTAAAATAATTTTTTCATATTTATTTTCTATAACCCCTCAGAGGCATGAATCTTTGAAACTGGCATATATGCTTGGTTCTGCTTCTCAGGTGTGTCTCCACACGCATTCAGGACAGGCTTCTTTCTATAAAGGGCAATAACCCCAAGACTCTTTAAAGTTTGTTTTTGTTTTGTGTTTTTCTTTCCCCAAGAATAATTTGACTTTGTCTTTATTTGAAAAGAAAACTTCATGAGTATTTTTGGAAGATGGGGATAATGTAGAATGCATGTCTACTCTAAGATTTACCAGCCTTGACACATCCACTAAAAATAAGGTTATGATGTTAAGGCACTGTGATTGCTGGAAAAAAAATAATTTTGCTGCCATATGTTTTACCTTGAATGTGCTGAACCTACTTTTTTGTAAGGTAGAAACAATGCTGCCTTTTTTCCTTTTAGTCTTTGTCTTATTTACATTTTTAAACATTTTTTATAAACTGGAAGGTTTCAGGGTAATCATTTTAAGATGTAATCTAAAACATGAGGCAACTTTTACTATAATACTACTTGGTAAATGGTTTCAATAAATATTTCTCCTTCATTTTATTTTCTTTTTAACTACTTGCTGATTCGAAGGAAGATTTGAAACAGTTTCTTTAAGTTTACATTCAATTCTAAATTACCAATGATCCCCCTAAATAAACCGAATTTTCTGGAAAAAAATTTTATTTTCATTTTAGCTCATTATCTGGCAGTGAACCAGGAAAAAGAAATGTAGGTTACTCTACCCACTTTGTAATAATAATCATAATATGGTCTTTCAAGAAAGGAAAGGATGAAATGACAAGAACATGACACAAATGGCATAAGTAAATAATTATAAGAACTTACAATTAAACAAAATGTGTCCTCAGTAGCTGTTTTCACTCTGAAAGAGGTTTGAATTCAACACACAAAAAATACTTGATAAAGTACTAGTTTCAGCTACCATAAGTTCTAGAAGGATCTATTTATAAGAATCCCCTGGCATAAGCCTCTGAAAAAAAAATGCCTCTGTAAGAGAGCTCTAGTGTTGTTTCAACTTCCAGTTTGATCAGATTTTAAACCTAGTTTCTAAAAATGTGCTGTATTGACAAAGTATTAACTTTCAGAAAAAGAGCTAATGATAGCAGGAAAGAATGAGAAGCAGATACTTGAACTGCAGAGATGGAGACACATCCATAAATAAACTCGACTGCTCTTGTTAGGCCGTGAACAAATAGAATATTAACACGGGCTAACAGTTTCCAATTGTGGCTTTATTGCAGACTTTGGAAATAGCTATGCTTACAGCCTCTATCCCGGATTTTTAAAAAGTCATATTTATATAAAAAGAGACCTTTTTGGTTAGCTTATAAATACTTAAAAGCTATGATGTAATTTGCAATCTAAAACTGTATAGAAAAGGCAAATTGTGCAAACAATTCTGTTTTATGCGATTGCCCAGATTAAATTTATCAAGCTTTATTTTCCTGTATGCACTGCAAAAATGTATTTATTCAATTGTTAAAAACAACAAGGTTTAGAGAGCTTCAGAGTCATTTTAATGTATTTAAAGGGAAAGGCTTGCAAAACTTTAAATAGAAGGCGAACACATCAATTAACTAGTCAGCATTACCTTCCTTCAGAACTCTAAATAGGTTTAACTTTTCAATAATTCAGATTCATAGAGCAGACTTAACTGTAAGCAATTATATAAAGAAAAAAGTGATTGTCTTTTTATGCATCCTGGATCTCAGAAAAAAACAAACAAAGATATTTTCTTCATAACCATCAACCAGCATGCTTTAAGACTTTTTGAATTGTGCGTCATTCAGTGTTTCCTTTTAACACGGGTCTTATTATGTCCTTTAATATAATGATTTAATATTGTATGACTTAGATAATTAAATACCATTTGTATTAGGTATGCAGAAAAAAAACTTCTAATAAAACTAAGTATTGGTAAATTTTGTTAGATTTTACAAAGTTTTTTTTTATAACATCCACAGTATTAGACATAGTAGAATGGAAATGCTCAGTGAGATGTTACTTAGTGCGTGCTGCTGACTGAAACATGGGCTTTTTTTTTTTTTTTTTTTTTTTTTAATAAATGCCAAAGGAGCTTCATGCATCTCGTGGCAGGGAAAAGGGGTATCCGTGGGCCCACGTAATAGCTGTGACTGCTCCTGCTCAGAAGTGGCATTTGTCTCTTCCACTAACATTTCCTTAACCCAATCAAGGCCATAGCAAATGCTGGTGAAATAGGTTGGAGAAAGGTAATTCTGTTATTGGGGGAACAGCAAGTAATTGGGCACAACTCTATGACCTCGGACACAAATCTTTTATCCTCTTGGTCACAAACAGAGGTTTTCCTCCCTCCCTCAGCTAAAATATATTCACTTCTCCCTACAGACCCATCCGGTCATGACAGAAGCTGAAATCCCAGGATCTCGCAACAATACGTACTTCTATCCATAGCAATTCCAAAAACTTACTTGGACAAATGTTGCAAGGAGCCGTAAAGTGGGAAATATTCCTTTACCAGTAGTAAGAAATTCTCTCTTGGGATGGCCGATCTATTCCTTGCGTACCTCCTCAGCTAATTGCTCCACACGGTTCTTTGTTTATTCTTACAGTAGTTTTCACTTTGCCATTATAATTTTGGGTTTCATATGAAGAAACAATTAGAGAGTGCTGAGCAGTTTTCTTATCCTGCTTCCTGCTCATGGAAAAGTTAGGAAGTTCAGAATGTGTTTTAAATCTCAAGCAGTCAACATTGTGTTTTAGCCAAATGAATAGCTCTTTTGGAAATAAGACTCTCTTCAAACTCTGTTTTAATGTCTTTGCTTCTGATCAGCAGTGTGTGCAAAGCCACATCCATAATTATCTTCCAGATATGCTTCTCTCTCAAGACATCTTGCCTTGAGCTTTGCCGTGAGCTTTTCAACCTCAAATAGGAGAGCCATACCTTTGTTTATTATTTTTTTTCTTGAGCCATTTTGTCAACCTAAAGTAGTTTACTAGATAGTACCTTAAAACATTTAGAGATGTTATTACAGGCAAAGAACTCTAAGCTCTAATTTTTAAAAGATTTTATTTATTTATTTGTCAGAGAAAGAGAAAGAGAGCATGTGTGAAGAGAGGGAGAGAGCACAGAGGGAGCACCAGGCAGAGGGAGAAGCAGACTCGCAACTGAGTAAGGAGCCGGATGCAGGACTCGATCCCAGGACCCAGGGATCATGACCTGAGCTGAAGGCAAATGCTTAACCAACTGAGCCACCCAGGCATTACTAAAAGCTCTACTAAACTGTTTGTTTGTTTGTTTTCATTAAAACAGTTCTCAATTTTATCTTTTACTTGTTATATATGAGAAACAGTTGCCTCTTTCATCCTTTAAATCCCAGATTTTCTGGATTCTCCCTATTCTACAGTTGTAAACCCGCTAATCCTTTCCAGAGTTATCTCTTTTTTCACTGTATATTGTCAGTACAACCAACAGTTACCAGTGCATATTAGTACCAGTCTGTTTCACAACAATTTTGCCTGAAGGTACCAACTTGCTCAGTATATTATCTTTCTTTCAAGTAGTTGCAGAAACGGTTTTATCAAATGCTCTTCAGATGTATAACATAGGTTGCCATTTTTCCAGCCTTTGTTGCTTACTGCTGGACTCT
This sequence comes from Potos flavus, assembly GCA_028534135.1. Classification (NCBI taxonomy): domain Eukaryota; kingdom Metazoa; phylum Chordata; class Mammalia; order Carnivora; family Procyonidae; genus Potos; species Potos flavus. The sequence continues at coordinate 85,998,301 of CM052900.1, read as the reverse complement.
AAGGTCAGTCTCACGTTTTAGTATTAGACTAGGAAACAACTTCTGTAAGCAATTTCTACGTCATCTTTCAGTAGGTTATACTATGGAAGGAAATATCTTATAAATCCTAATGAGTTACAACTGAGGTTCATTTCTTGTTCTCATTACATGCTGGCTGTAGGTCAACTGTGACTTTGCTCCAGATGTCTTCTTCTTTCTGTGATATAGGCCAGAGAAGCAGGTCCCACCTGAGACATAGGATTCTCATATAGAAGGAAAAAAGCAATGGCAGAGTCTCCTAATAGATCATACATGTTATGCTCAGAAGTGGCATATGGCACTTGTATTCATATATCATAGGCTAAGTCAAGTCTATGTCCTAGCCTGATGTTAATGAGGTAGAGAAGTGTAATCTTCTCTAAGAGTGTGGTACCATCTATTATAGATTGGAAATAAGATATTCATATTCCACCCTTGGGGAGTAGAATTCAGAATTGGTTGAAGACTGGCATATACTGTTAACCTCAGAATATCTTATCTCCTAAGGTCCAGTAAAATAATCTGAGACCAATGAGTAATGTCTTTGCTGATTTTTTATTTTTAGTCTTTATTTGTTATAATATATATATGTCTTTTACCAATTATATTAAAGTCCTGCATAGGGGCCCCTGGATGGCTCAGTTGGTTAAGTGGCCAACATTTTTTTTTTTTAGTGGCCAACTCTTGATTTCATCTCAGGTCATGATCTCAGAGTCCTGGGATTGAGCCCCTGTATCAGGCTCCATGCTCAGCCAGGGAGTCGGCTTGTAGATTCCCTCTCTCCCTCTGCCTCTCCTCCTGCTTGTTCACGCTCTCTCTCTCTCTCTCTCTCTCTCTCTCTCTCTCTGTCTCAAATAAATAAATAAATAATCTTAAAAAAAATGAAGCCCAGCACAGATTATTAACAAAGAGATAAAATTTCTGTTGAGACCCAGTTCTATCATCTGAAGCCAGTGTTTTTAGAACTGTTTTATTTTCAAATCAAGAGAGAAAGAATTATGTAAAAATATTTCAGCTCACAAATGTACCTGAAACTTTGATTTTAGGATGAGAATGCCTTTCTACCCAACCACACCCATTTAGCAACCCCCAGTCTCACTTTCAGCTCTAGCAGGCATCAGAGAAGTTTGACCTACGGCCTAATCCTTCCAGTCATCTGTTCTTGTGCATAAAGTTTATTGGGACACAGCTATGCCCATAAGTTTATATATTGCCTATCATTGCTTTTATCCTACAATGGTAGGGCTCATTTGTTGCAACAGGTATTATATTACCCAATGCAGAATTTTTTTTTTTTTTTTAACAATGTGCCCTTTAAGGAAAAATTTTGCCAACCTCTTCTCCATAGCATTAGATCTCGATTAAATAATAAAATTTAATACACAGTGATTTGACACTTTGAGGCCTAGGTATATGATGTCCTGAAATCATATATCACATTAAGGAGTAATCAATATGCTATATCAGAATAGCTTTAATTTATTACATTGTCTAATGGCTTGTGCTGAAATTCAACACTAAAATATATAAAACTTGAACAAAATGTTTGATATTTCTATTTAGACTTGGCTACAGGTAAAGTCAAATAGTGGTTTTTTAGAAGGTGACTATCAGAGACGCCTGTGTAGTTTAGTCAGTTAAGCATCTGCCTTTGGCTCCGGTCATGATCCCAGAGTCCTGGGATCAAGTCCTTAGTGGTCAGGCTCTCTGCCCAGCGGGGAGCCTACTTCTCCCTCTGCCTGCCACTCCCTCTGTTTGTGCTCTCTCTCTCTCCCTCTGACATATAAATAAATAAAATCTTAAATAGAAGATGAATATCAGATAATCATAATAAGTTCTATGAGGAAAAAAATACAGTAAAACAAGTATATCCAAAATTAGCTATCCTGAAATAAATGCATTATTTTGAAATAAGGTATTAATATTTGCCAATTTCCTTCATCAAAAAACATGTATCCCTTTCTCTCCAGTTATCTGCCTTGTTCTCAGGAATGTATATTCTAACCTACTATGAGTTTGGGTTAATTTCACATTTAAATTATTCCAGATAGTGCATTTATAGTTAATGAAAATTGTTTCAGTAAAATGATTGTTTCTAAAGAAGTGAAGCAAAGTGATGGTTTTTTGGGAGGAGGGGTATGTAGAACTTCTTTTTACCACACATGCTGTATAATGTAGGCAGTACCTCTTATTACCTCTTAGTAAAACCCTAGTTGCTAAATACCAAAATAGATAGTTTACTGTGAAACTTTATTCTAGCAAAAGCTCATTACAGCAAAACCATTGAGACATGTTCTACTGTATAATTCACATAACACATTTTCTATTTTCTTCAGTTACCATTAAAAAACATGGTCAGATATTTCAGGAATATAAAGGGATGATCTCACAACACAAATGCCCATTAATAACATAATTAATATATCATTGACGTCAACACTATGGCAAATTATGTAGCTGAGAGAATGGTGTCAACCTATACTCAGTATTCTGGGGAGATAATATTGTGAAGTTAAAGGATAGACTCATAGATACTGGTATTGTATCCTTGTGGCTAAAGCTATATTTATACATTTTTATGAATGCATAGAGAAAACTGGAAATTATATTGCTTGGGTTATGCATGTGGGGACTTTACCTGATAAAAAATATTTAAATACAGTTAGTCTGTAAGCAACTCAGAACTCATTGCTCCAATTGGCTTGCAGGTCAAAACCCTTGCAATAAGCTCATCTCTCTGCTTTGTTTCGTTCAGTGTGCAGTTTGTTTTTTGACAGCACTGACTTTCCATGGCAGGGGAGACAAAACTTTACCTCCACCTATCTTAGGTTTTCAGCTAGGACTCTAACAAAAAGACGTCAACAAGAGAAAAATTCATGTAATGCGTGTCACGTGAAAGAAACCTAAATGAAAAGTAACTCAAAATGAATTTTGGTAAGTCCAGCTTATCTACCATCTTCACCAAAGACTGTAAATTTGTGCAGAAATGACAAGAAAAAGGAAAGCAGTTTTAGGCTTCAAAAGGGTGGCAGACTGTGGGAAGGTAATTATATAGGAGGGAATTAATGGAGTAAAGTTTCTTTGCTTATTTCTCTGGGTTGAGAGGACTCTGTCTTCAGGAAAAGGAGAACTTATATCCTGCCTTTAGGCAGAAAAGGGCAAACTTCTTCTGGGTTCTTAATTACCTTCTTCTCAAAATAATTTTTATGTCAGAGGCATATTTTGGGGTAACATATTCTGATTTCCTTTACAAACAACTCATCTATTACAGGTCAACTCTCTCTGTCCCAACACTGGTTCCTGTGGTGGTTTCTCCTCTGAGAAGCTATGACTTCCTATATTCACCTGTTTGTCTCCCCAGTCTTCAGGCCAGTGGTTGGCCCTATGTCCTCCTCTCTCTTATGGATCCTAAAAAAGTCGTTAATTTCAAAGTCTGTTCAGATTTTTACATGTTGTTAGGGTATGTTAAAATAACTTTTTAGGCCCAAGATGGAGCCACTTCTGCCCAGGGCGCTGTGTTAACAAACTGAAATTTAAATAAATTAGATTTTACCACTTGACCAGAAATGCAGAATATCCAGTCAGCCAGTCCCAAAATGCACAACCAACTCTGGGCTTTCTCAGTCCAAACTAGGTTGACTATAGGGCACCAGCCCATTAGATATTTTTTATTTGTCTATTCCCCATTCTTTATTCTTTATCTTATAAGAACTTTTTTTTTTTTTTTTTTTTGCCTCCCACCCCATCTTGCTAATAAACGCACAAAATAAATCAAGATAAAGCACAGATGCTCATGGACACAATTCAAAGCTATCGTGGCTGGATGCAGAGATGCTTAGTGGGGTTTCCTGGGCAAGGAGCTTGGCAGGGCCACTCTCACTGTTCAGGGTATGTTCTGCTGAACAGGTGCCGAATGCTATTTTCACTTTTTTTTTCCACAAAAGTGAAAATCCTCAACAGATTTCCTTCAGTTGATGAAAACAGGTACTAATGTAGGTCTTTCATAAGGTGGTATGATGTAAACTTTCAAAAAGCAAGGGGTGCCTATAGTCCAGAGTACTGAGTTCTTTTTTTTTTTTAAGTATATTTTAATTCCAATGTAGTTAACATACAGTGTTCTATTAGTTTCAGGTGTACAATATAGCGATTCAACGCTTCCATCTATTACTCCGTGCTCTTCAAAATAAGTGTGCTCTTAATCTCCTTTATCTTTTTCACCGATTTCCCCATTCACCTCCCCTCCAGTAACCACTTGATTGTGCTTCACAGTTAAGAGTCTGTATTTTAGGGGCGCCTCGGTGGCTCAGTGGGTTAAAGCCTCTGCCTTCGTCTCAGGTCATGATCTCAGGGTCCTGGGACCGAGCCCCGCATCGGGCTCTCTGCTCGGCGGGGATCCTGCTTCCCCCTGTCTCTCTGCCTGCCTCTCTGCCTGCTTGTGATCTCTCTTTGTGTCAAATAAATAAATAAAATCTTAAAAAAAAAAAAGAGTCTGTATTTTAGTTTGTCTCTTTTTTTCTTTCTTTGTTCATTTATTTTGTTTCTCAGAGTCCACATATGAATGAGATCATATAGTATTTGTCTTTCTCCAACTGACTTATTTCACTTAACATTATGTTCCCTTGTTCCATCCATGTTGATGAAATGGCAAGATTTCATTCTTTTTTACGGCTAAGTAATATTCTATTTTATTGATTGATAGATAGATATAATATAAGACATATATTCTATCTATATATCTATATTGCAGCTTCTTTATCCACTCATCTATAGATGGACACTTAGGCTGCATCCATAATTTGGTTATTGTAAATAATGCTGCTCTGAACAAAGGGGTGCATGTATCCATGGAATTAGTGCCTTTGTATTCTTTGGGTAAATACTCAGTAGTGAAATTACTGAATAGTAGGGTAGTTCTATTTTTTTTTAATTTTTTGAGGAACCTCAGTGGTTGTACCAGTTTACATTCCCACCAACAGTGTAAGAGAGTTCCTTTATCTCTACATCCTTTCCAACACTTGTTTCTCATGTTTTTTATTTTAGCCATTCTGACAGGTGTGCAGTGATATCTCATTGTGGTTTTGATTTGTATTTCCTTTATGATCAGTGATATTGAGCATCTTTTTATATATATCTTTTGGCCATCTATATGTCTTCTTTGGAAAAATATATGTTCATGCCCATTTTTTAATTGGGTTATTTGTATTTTTGGTGTTGAGTTGTATAAGTTCTTTATATATTTCAGATATTAACCCTTTATTGGATATGTCATTTGCAAATATCTTCTTCCATTCCTTAGGCTGCCTTTTAGTTTTGTGGATTGTTTCCTTTGCTGTGCAGCTTTTTATTTTATTGCAGTCCCAATGGTTTATTTTTGCTTTTGTTTCCCTCGCCTCAGGAGACATACGTAGAAAAATGTTGTTATGGTCAATGTCAGAGAAATTACTGCCTGTTCTCTCTTCTAGGATTTTCATGGTTTCAGGTCTCACATTTAGGTCCTTAATCCATTTTGAGTTTATTTTTTGTGTATGGTGAAAGAAAGTGGTCCAGTTTCATTCTTTTGGTTGTAGCCATCCAGTTTTCCCATCATTGGTTGAAGAGACTGTCTTTTTCTCTTTGCATACTAGTCTATTTTGTTGAAGATTAATTGAAGATATAATTGTGGTTTTATTTCTGGGCTTTCTATTCTGTTCTATTGATCTAGGTATCTACTTTTGTGCCAGTACCATAGAGAGTACTGAGTTCTTAACAAGGCCTGCCCTCAGGATGAATGCCCTCAAAGATGAATGAGCAAGCAACATGGGTTTTATGTTTACAGAAATCATATATATCCCTATTTTCTTCTGCTTTTTATTACAAAAGTCACAAGATAAGGACACATTAAAAATAGGCACAGTAAAAGTTCTAGTAAGGATGAGCCAGTTGCAAAAACAGCTTTGTATACAGAGAACATTTACCTTCTGCAAAAGATGCTGAGGCTTTTGTATCACTATTATTTATAGAGTACCCTCAGAGGATTGGAACAAGACAAGGCAACCAAGGATGATACGGATCTAAATATAAAGCAGTTCTATTATAAAAATTTCCTTTCAAGAGGTGCTAAATATGAAAATGTGTATGCTTAAATTCTAGGCTTTTATTATATAATTTGCAGTACTGCCCTTAATTTTCTTCCCAGTCTCTCCTAAAACCACTTCAGTCAGCCATGTGGAAGGGCCTTGACTTTGGCATTGTGTGAGGCTGTGATTGCGAAGACTCCAGACTGGTTTCTGCAGATCAGATAAAGGAAAGCAGGGCTCCAGTGGTCCTAACTGCGGTCTTCTAAAGAGGGAAGAAAGTCAGATGTGAAGAAGGGAGACAGAATGAGAAAACGGTTGGTTCTTTTGAGGAGAATGGAAAGGTTAAGTAGCAACTGACAAAATCAAAGCTGCTTTTTTAAGGAGTTTTGTTTCCTATTCAAAGAAAATGTTAAGCTTTCTGAACTTTATTTCCAAGATTGAAAAAGTTGTTCCTACTATGAAAAAAGTTATTTTTCTAGTCTGCATGGTATTAATTTAAGGAGAGACACATGCACATAATTCATCTTTCTATAGCACCTCTTAAAGAAAAATATTTAAGTTGTTTCCAAACATTCTACAGACTACATTAGCAAAAAAAGGGGGTATGTGAATTTTAAAATTTATTTTCATTAACAAAAAACAAGAAAAACTTTGTAAATGAAAGTCTTTCATGCTCTATAAATATAATGATAATTATTTTCCATGGGCATATATTACCTTTTTTTTTTTTTTCCTGGCACTAAAGAGTTAAGCTATAAGAACAATTAACAGTTCAGGCTAAAAGTGCTAGAACATGAAGGTGGAAAAGTGTGAACTTTGCTGTCTGCTGAGTTCCTATTATTACCAAGTTTCTTTCTCTCTCACTTTATCACCTCTAGCATTTCACTTCAGGGAATATATAAAGATAAAAGAGAAAAATTTTAACATAAGTTTACACTGTTCTTTTGATGATCAAAATAGTTACATACACCCTGTCTTACCTATGTTCCCCAATGGTAGCCTGTATGAGTAAAGTAAGTAGGAAAAGAATTTTAAATAATATCCCATTTAATGTAGAAAGCGATCCTGCATAAAGCCTCCCATTAGTTATAGTATTTCGTTAACTATAGTCATGATATAATTAGGTATTTATGAAGAATATCTGGTAAGAAAAACTGGAATATAAAAAAAATCAACCAATAAGATCTCAGTATGTGTCATTAAAGATGCCTTCAAGAATGTGCTAGGGGCGCCTGGGTGGCTCAGTTGGTTAAAGCCTCTGCCTTCAGCTCAGGTCATGATCTCAGAGACCTGGGATCGAGCCCCACATCGGGCTCTCTGCTCGGCAGGGAGCCTGCTTCTCCCTTCTCTCTCTCTGCCTGCCTCTCTGCCTACTTGTGATCTCTCTGTCTGTCAAATAAGTAAATAAATAATCTTAAAAAAAAAAAATCTATTAAAAGAATGTGCTAAAAATGTATACATTAAAGGTATATTGCTCAATATTTTTAAATAACATAAAATCCTTTTCAATTTAATTTTTTCCCAATAGGTGAAATGAACTTCAGTCCTCTGCCTAATTGATTAAAGATTAGTTTATAATCTGTAGTAGACAATTTTAATTTGATCTTTCCTGCAGGGCTAGGCAAGGGGTTACTTGCTTGTCACAAATGGTAGATTGTAGATTGGAGGAAGTGGAGGCAGTTAAAGATATCAAAAGTTGGACTCGCAGGGCAAAGCTAGGCACCTTCAGTCACCCGGACTCTTAGTAAAGTTGGGAGCAAAACTATTTATTTTTTAAATGAGGATGGAAATAATTGAATTAAGGAAATGTGTGCATTTAACAAACAATATTGACCATTAGAATAAGGACATACCCAGTGAGTAACTGAAAGTCTTGAAAAAAGCAACCAGTCCAGACTGGTGGCTGACATGATTAGCAAATGAATGTTAGGGGAGATTTCTGTGGGCTAATGAGTGAGGTGATTCAGAAAGAATGACACACATAGTTATTTAGGCAAAGTGAGAGAGGAGAGATTTGAAATGAGAGTAGAAAAGATTGGAAAAACCTGGGGATAAGGAATCTCTTACAGATAAGCAAAAGTATTGCCAAGTATTGGGTGCCTGGGTGGCTCAGTTGGGTAAGTATCTGACTCTTGATTTCGGCCCAGGTCATGATCTCAGGGTCATGGAGTCATGTTGGGCTCCATGCTAAGCAGGAAGGAGTCTGCTTGAGGGAATCACTCCCTCTCTCTCTGCCCTTCCACCCCCCACTTGTGCATGCTCTTTCTCTAAAAAAAAAAAAAAAAAAAAAAGTGAGGCGCCTGGGCGGCTCAGTTGGTTAGGCAACTGCCTTCGGCTCAGGTCATGATCCTGCAGTCCCGGGGTCAAGTCCCTCATTGGGGTCCCAGCTCCACTGGGACTCTGCTTCTCCCTCTGACCTTCTCCCCTCTCATGCTCTCTGTCTCTCTCTCTCTCAGATAAATAAATAAAATCTTTAAAAAAAAAAGTATTGCAAAGATTTAATGAACTACAGATGTGTAGTATGACTAGTCTGCACAGTTTCCTGTTTGCCTCCAACCTTGTTTAGTGGTGAAAATGGGAGTTATATATTGTGAATTATGAAGTTCCTTAGAATTTGATCTTGTTGGTGGAAGAATTGTTTTGAAGACCCAGATGAAATTCTACCTTCTCAAATCCTCCCTAGGTTTCCAGACCCGCTAACTGTTCTTTTTCAGAATAATCCTGCTTTTCTGATCCTATATGTGCAGCCAGTGTTGGCTAATGTAGGGTCCTCTTAATGGTGAGTACCCAAAGAGCTACCACTATGTCTGCAGTGCCCGCATATGATAGGGACCAGGTCAGGACCTTAAACAGAATAGGAATGATCATGAGAGCATTGCTTTAATGGTTGGCCTCAGGACCTGGCTGTGAACTGAAGAAGGTATTCAATGGAAATGTAGTTGGCATAGAAATCTAGCTTTATAATGATGCCATCGGGCATCTCGGAAGCACTAAGAATAATGTCAGGAGATGTATGGAGAAAAATATTATAAATACAGTACCCACATCCATTAAGGACCTGAAAGTTGATAGACAATTAGAGGTAGAATGGAATTCACTGTTATAAGAGAGGTCCATATACTTGAGAAGAGGGAAAGTGTTATAACAGTGATTTAGAAGTAGGTCATGTAAACTAAATAATATGTGTATGTTTTCTTTGAAACCCAATGGGAAGTGGGAAATGCAAAACCTGTAACATAAGAGATTTGCAAGGTGATGGATGTGGTCAGTGTGATAGGATTGAGAAAGAAAGGAATGCAATTTGGGGGAGAATGAGGTCAAGGATTTGTGCTCACCTGGGCTGGCTTCATGGATTTAGGACTAGTGCTGTCACTATAGGGGCTCCTACTCAGAAGAGTAGGCATTTAATGCTCTTTGGTCACCTTCATGAAATTCTTAATAATTTAATTTTTGAATTTGTGTTTTGTGAGTGAAGTCCAATGAGACAACAGAACATGTACCAATAGCTTCAAGCTTCAACTCACATACAACCCCAATTCCTACTTAATCCTCTACCCTCTATCTTTCCAGGAGAGGTTCAGTGATAACTGCTCCATCAACCCCTAGTACCTGTGCCCCTCCTGGCCCCTTCCTCCCTACTACCTACTCCCCTCCTCCTGTGACAGCTGCCATCTCCTGCCCCTGATGTCCCAGACCCTGCCTGGCCTCCCCTTCCCTGGACCCATCTAATCATTGGTGCTGCCTTCCACCCCTGATAGAGAACTGGGCAGGAGTTTGAGGAGAGCCAAGGCTGGTTGTGCCTGTCCCATGGCATCTCAGAGCTAGCTGGGCATGGCTGTGTTCCTCCCTATCTAGGGCTTACGATACTATGGCATAGTTGGTGGATAACTTTGTGGGAGTGAGCCTCTAGCTCAACCTCAATCCAGGTACCCCATGCGTACTGTTGCAGAGGTTATAATTCCTTGGTAATTTCCTCCTAACTATGAGTTGGGGCAGCCATGCCTTGGAGAAGGGAACTTGACTTCTCTGCCCCTGGCCAAGGTATAGCATTATCAGGGACTGGTGAGAGGAGGAATCCAGCAATTTGTGGACTGTGAGTGAACATGCAGAGTCATAGGGAGAGGCTCTCTGGTAGCACTGGTTGTCTGTGTTCTGCAAAATTAAATAGTAGATAAAAAACACCTTGACAGATTGAAAGAGAAGTAGCAGAAGAAGAGATTTTACATTTAGGACCCTTAGGGGAATTTTTTTTCTTGGTTTTTGAACAAGGGGCTCTATATTTTCATTTTGCAATAGGCCCCAGAAATTATGTAGCCAGCCCTGTGCTTGGGGTGGTAATTTTAACATTACAGATGGAAAATAATTATAGGGGGATATACTGGTAATGAGAGGACATAGATTACTTGGGAGATGATTTCAAGAAACACAAAATGGGGAGTTAGAAAAAGAGACAAAAAGTTATAACCTCCCCCATACTCCTTAAAAAAAAAAAATGGTGAGATATTGAATAGGGTAGCACCATGGAAAACTGTGGCTAGTCTTCTTTGAGGACTTTGGCAGAGTAGAAAATGCTTCAGAGTTGCCCTAACCCCCATCTAAAGGGGCAGGAAGCTGGGGGTATTTGTGCTCTGCCTTACATTCATCACTGGACTGCTTACAGTGTAAATACCTCAGCATTTCTGGCCTCGCCTATATATAAACTGAGAAGTCTTCAATCCTAGAGTCTCAGGGGCTGACAGGAGACACGAGGGACCAGACCTGGATGGGAATGCTAAGAGGATCTGACTTGGGCACCAAAAGGATCTGCTCTACAGAATGCTTCTTTAACCCATTTGATGTCGAGTGAGTTGACTCTGGGGATGATGCTACTGAACTAGGCCACACTAAATTGGGAGTACCCTACGTGGGTTCTTCCTCCCGATGTTTATTTAGATATGAAACTAATAATAACCAACTTCAGAGGCCTTGAAACTCTATCTGCCATTTAAAGTAATAAGAATTCACAAAATCACAAGCATGTGCAATGCATTCTATATAAAGTACCTGGTTTCTTAATTTCTTCAATACACTTCCCTATGTGAACAGCAGTCTCTCTCAGCTCAGAGTGTTCTAAATACAGTTAGTTATCTGCATTCAATTAAGTGCTCTGGTTTTACAAAAGGCAAAATTTTCATTTTTAGTTTAACCAAAATTCAAACACCAATGAACATACAGTGTCTTGTTCTTCATCAATATATGTACTATGAATATTTAGAAAACATAATGGTATCTCATTGACATGTATTAGGTATCAAAAATTTTACTTTAGGAAGTACTAGAGTAAGGGTCGCTAGGGGAATGCCTCAAAAACTGAGGGGGCAGCAACATCAACTATGGATAAAGGCAGGGTTCAGGATATGTAATGCCTAGGTTTGAATCCTGTCTCTGACTTATGAGCTAAGTGACCTTAGGAAGTTACTTCAGCTCTCTGTGCCTCAGTTTCTTTATCCTTATAAAAGGTTTTTTTTTTTTTTCAGATTTAAATGAAACAATATTTATAAAGTACTTACCATAAGCTTAGTACATGAATTAAGTGGATCCATTAAAATTGACTACTTATGTATTCTTGGAGTAAGCCTTCAGAAATACTGTGGGTTATTATGAGTTACCTAACCTGGGAGCAGAAATTAACTCCAAAACAGTCAGAAGAGGCCACAAATATATAAAATCTCACCAAGGAAATGACAAAAGGAGCTTCACAGGGAAACTGACAGGATAATCCCTCTAGTCTGCTGGTAACATTAAGAGTAGGCCCTCTGGTTAGAAGATGAAGGGTGCTGAATTTTTGGATTTCTGCTATAGGAGTCAGATATTTGTTTTATCCTTACTATATTATAGGCAATATGTCACCAGTATTAATTAAAACATATAAATTCTGTCTTATATAAACTCATTTAGAGAATAAGTCTCCAAATCACTTCTATGGGGATAGTGAAGTTTTGATATCAGTATTATATATAGATATGAGAAGAAAGAGGCCAGTATCACCTGCAAATATGGATACAAAAATTATAAACAATTTTAGAAAACCAAATACAGAAATGTATGTGTTTGTATACACACAACGTATATGCAAGTATGTGTATATAAGTGGGAAGACTTATATGGGTATGAATGTTTATAATTATAATCAAGTTACATCATACATGTACCAATTTAAAAAAAGAAAAAATTATATAGGATCATCCTGTTAAATGGAAGAGGCAACAAAATTCAACAATAACTTAAAATTTTCTTTTAAAGATTTTTTATTCATTTATTTGAGAGAGAGAGAGAGAGCACAAGCAGGGAGAGCAGCAGAAGGAGAGGGAGAAGCAGGCTCCCTGCTGAGCAGGGAACCCAATGTGGGACTCGATCCTAGGATCCTGGGATCATGACCCGAGTGGAAGGCAGACACCTAACTGACTGAGCCACCCAGGAGCCCCAACAATAACTTAGAATTTTAAAAAAATTCTTAGCAACCTAGTAATAGACAATAATTTCTTTAACCGAGTAAAATTCATCTATATCTCAGTAAATTCATTTTCAAAGAAGTATGAGAGAAGTTTCCTTTAAAAAAATCAAGAATGAGACAGGAACACCACTTTTATTCAGTTTTTTCCTGCAGGTTCTAAATGACACATTAAGAAGAAAAAAAAGGAAAATATGCAATATTTGGAAAGGAAGAAAAGCCATTATTTGTGTATAAAATGATAGTCCATATAGACAGTCCCATAGAACCACAAACTATTATAGACATCAGTAAGATTTCTTGAAACAAAACCGATAACTAATCAACAATAAAGTTTGTTCTATAAATCAGCATCAAAGCATTAGTAACTATGTATAGTTACAAAGCAATCATAACTATAAATAAGCATCATATACAATAGCAATGAAGTTTTTCAAATTCCTAATAATAAATCTAACCTATATGTGTGTGTCTGGAAGAGCAAAAGACCAAGAATACCTTGAAGAATTCTGAAGAATGAGCTATAGATTTAGTCTACCAGACATCAGGAGTTATCCTAATTCTATCGTAATTAAGACTGTGTGGTCTTGACAATAAGCCAATGGAAGAGAAACAAGAGCCGCAAATCAGACCCATGCAGAGAGTATCCGTGTATAGGTTACAAGCAGCACTACAGTTCAGTGGGGAAAGACTGTGCTATCAATATTCAGTCAGCAGTGCTTGGACAATTTTTTATTTGCATGAGAAAAAATAAATCCCTCTATTTTCCCATATACCTAGTTGCACAATTGAATTAAAGACTGAAATATGCAACCTAAAAAAAAGATGTTTCAAGAATATATAGAAGAAACTTCTTATGACTGTTTAGGACTAAAGCATTTTTAAAACTAAACCCTAAAAGAACATATGTAAAGGAAAAGAGTGTTATGTGTGAATGCATTAAAATTAAATATTTTTACAATTAAGAAAATAATGGGTGAAGCATGTCAAAATGTAATAAATAGATAATAAATGATAAATTATTCTACCTGTGCAAATGAAATGACATGTGCACAAGGTTATTCACTGCATCATAGTTTCTAATAACAAAATACAAGGTGAGCCTGGAAATCGCATTTCTCACCATTAGATAGGTCCAGGAGATGAACTCTGTTCTGTGTACACCTATTAAAGAAAAAGAAAGAAAGAAAGAAAGAAAAAAAGAAAAAGAAAGAAAGAAAAGAAATATTGCAGCCTCATATAATCCAACAGAATTGCATCAATGCCAGCAATAGTGGAGGCATTTTCCTTGACATTTTTCTTTCTTTTTTTTTTCCTTGACATTTTTATGTTATTTAACACTTGGTGCCACCACCTCCAGGGAAGCTCATCTGAGTTCCCTTAATTCCATATGGGGTGGGGGATGGGGAGATGGAATCAAAATGAAAATCCATGCCAAAGACTGAAGGTAAACAGATGCCACTCATACGAATGGCAGACAATTAGTACCTAGAATGTATTTTAAAACTGCCACAGGACAATAAGAAAAAGATAATGCATTCAATGGCAAAGTATATGAAGGCCTTTCAAAAAGAAGACACTAATGGTTTATAGGTAGTATAGTGGATACTTTTTCATACCTATTGAACTGTCAAACTAACAAATATTAACATCAACATCATTAAGTATATGGAACTAAAGTACCCTTATATACTTTTGAGTTGGTATAAATATCTTCAATTCCTTTGAAGAACAGTTTGTCAATATCTGGAAGGATTTAAGAGGTGTAGTATATCCTGTGTGTTAGTAATTTATTACCAGATGCACATTCTTAGGGAAACTCTTGTATTTGTATACAAGAATATATATAGGAAAATGTTTATTATTTTATAGATTACAATTGCATATTATTAAAAACAATCTAAATTATCCTTATGTAAGGTGGATAAATAAATGGGAATAGAACAGAATAATCTAAAGTGGATAAAGTGAATGACCTGTAGTAATAGGTATCACTAATACATCTCAACACAAAATGTTGAGGAAAAAACAGCAGAATAATATATTCAGTTTTATGTCATCTGTACTCACCTTTAAAAATAGAAAATGACCAAATGTAACTTATGTACACATGGGTATGTTGTAAATTAATAAAATATGCATGAGAATGAAAAATGTCAAATTGGGACCTGGAGGAGAGGAATTTGAAAGGGATGAGCATGGATTTGAACTCTATCTGTAATATTTGATTTATAAGAAGAAAGTAAGAAATAAAGTGCTAAGAGTGATAAAATCAGGCAGAAACTGGGGAAGTTTTTATGTTATTCTTTATATATATTTGGATGCCAAAAATTATCTTATAATAAAGGATTACTAATAGCAAAAGAAAGACAGAGGCCAGGGATTGGGGTGAGGAGGAGGAGATTGACTGCAAAGAGGTATAGGGATCATTTCAGGTTGGTGGAACTATTCTGTCTTGATAGAGGTGGTAGTCCCATGATTCCATATATTGTCAAATATCATAGAATTATACACTTAACACTGGTGACTTTTAGTACATGTAAATTGTTACCTCTATAAAGCAAATTAAAAAAAAAAATTCTCAGACTTTGCAACTCTAAAAAAAAAAATGTCAGGGTGGACACTCATTACTCTGAAAGTGTCCCCAAAGATGTTCCTCTTTCTCTCTTACTCAGTTTCTCTCACAGATTTCCCTTCTCTTTATTTTTCTTTCTCCCAGTCCGAAACCCTTTGTCTTTCTCTGTTTTTGCTGGTCACTATTGGCAGCTGCCTTTCTTGCTTTCTATCTGCCTATCTCCCACTGCCTCTTTTGCCAGAATCACATTTCCCTTCTCTGGCAACAGTGACACCTCCTTAAACCCAGTCACAGAAAAAGTCAAATCATTTTGCAGCATCTTTACCTCTTTTTCTTCCTGGTGCTCACACACATACTCTATTGCCGATCCCAACCTGGAAAATGTGTGGGGAGGTGGGGAACCAGCAGCTAATAACTTCTCTAAGAGACGTAGATGCAGCAGGTTGGGAGAGGATATTATGCTGGGTTATGGGGTCAACTATAGTGCCTGACTTGACTATGACATTTCGCTGAGACTGTATGGTGAGGAAAATGTAGAGAAATCATGTTAGTACTTACAGGATTTATATTCGTCTTTATAGGACAGACAAAAGCAGAATCAGAAGCTCTTCACTGAAACATCCTATCATTCCCTTATAGTAGAGATGCTACTACTGTCTGAATTCCAAGCTAAGAATTCTGGGCGTTCATGCCCTGGCCCAATGCCAGTTCCTTCCTGTCATTTCAGCTTCTTGGTTTTTTTAGCCTTACCTCAAGCTTTTGCACTGTAGTCTACTCACTTGTTCAATCTTTGCTCCACTACTTCATCTCACAAGCCATAGTTTGAAGCAAATATAACAAACATTAGCTCCTGACACATTCTGGATACTAGGATAGGCGCTAGAGGGCTCAAGGGGATTGAGACACCGTTACTTGTCCTCAAACATCTCATAGTCTAGAGGGAAAATATACTTTATCTCCTCATCTTGACTTTGAGATATTTAGACTAGCAGCACAGTGTTTGCAATTGATCTCTGTAATATCTCTTAAGAAATGGTTCCAAGTAAACTCAGCTTGACATTCTCAGGAGACACTCCAGTTACAAAGAGTGAAATGTTGAAGAAAAATGACCATAACACCAACTAATATTATTTCTTTCAGATTTCTGATGTAGCATGATATAGGCAGAGATTAGTAAATTTGATGAGGAATTAAGGATAAGACTTTGATACGACAAGCACAAAGAAATGATCTCTAGATGGCCTTTTTCTTCCAAAGCATATCATCAGCATTTATCTCCTTATTACTTCCTCCACTTCATGTAATTCCTTTGATAACACCCTAAGCATGTTAGCTGGAAAACAAAGATCAAGAATGTATGAACAATTTACTAGATTTTGGCATGACTTTTCCACTCTATAGCACAAAAGCAATATACAAATATCTCTGTATCCTTTAAAAATATTAAACATGTCATCACTTACCTTTTAGAGAATATTTTTGCATATGAACCACAATTTTATGTATGGTTTTTAATAAAAAGTAGAATGCTAAAAATTAGCAACATGAAAAAAAATTAAAAACTTTACCTTTTCCTTAAGCATTTACAATGACCAGAAAAAAAGAAAGAAAAAATAAATGAGTATGAATATAGTAGCAGTATTAGCTTTTAATTTTTCCAATTTCAAAAGTGTAGGTTTTTTGGATACCTATATTTATTTTTAACTGAAAATTCCTTTTAAAATCAATGACATGAATGTAAGTGTACTAAGATTTTTCTTAATAGTAATTATAGCTGAAAAGGCACAAAAATTTGTGGGAAGGAAGAAGAATGGTAAATTCTAGGTAATTTTCACTGTTATCCCTAGCAAAGTCTAACATTAATTGGAGAGTTTGGTAAGTGTTCAACCTAAGCTTAATCTCAAGAAAACCCCCCAGGGGAGACTGGTGGCTAAGTCAGTAGAGCTTGCGACTCTTGATCTCAGAGTTGTAAATTCGAGCCCCATGTTGAGTGAAGAGATTACTTAAAAATAAAATCTTAAAAAAAAAAAAAAAAAAAACAGCCCACAAACATTGTTCCCTATGCATGAAGGCTAGGCACTGAATGTTGCCTAACTTTATTGGTTATATTTTTATGCTAAAATCATAATTTTTCAGGATCCCTTAACTTATTTGGGTTTGGTTTTATACTAGTTGACCTCAGTTATTAAATAAGAGAAGATTAGAGCCAAACTGCTATAAATTTCTAAAGAAAAAAAGAATCTTTATAATATGACTCTTAAAAATAACAATAGCATTATTTGAACTTGGTCTTCCAATTTTATAAAAGCTATTTGGAAATGACCCATTATATCCCACTACAGTACAAACCATCACTAATTGCCAAGATTGGGCATGAATAGATTGTGGTATATGTTAGAATGTGTGAATTATAAAACTATATTCAGAACATAGAGTTTATAAAAACAAAAAAACTAAAGCAAATGTTTCTTTAAAATTATTTAACTTTAGTTAGACAACTTCTGTCTCTCAGCCTTATCTGATTCAGTAGTTAAGCTTTATAGGTCAATATTGTAGGTAAGTCTACCCTTGGCTTATATGGCACATAAACATAAAGCATTGTATTGGAAATCACATAACAGTTGTTTGTTCAGTTTGGTGTATGGCCACAATTCTTAGTATTAATAAAATAAAATATTTATTATAGATCAGTTCCTAAGAGACCCGAGGCCTATCTAGCAGAGCCACACAGTCTGATTAAATGCAAGAAAGTATGCAGCATTACTGTGGGGCTCTTGGATGGCTACAAATCCAGCTCGTCTTCTTTAACAGCTTAGCTCTTAACTCCTATAATATGTCCTCTATTTGATCATCGCTTGAAACAAGAGAAGCGTATCTGAAAACTCAACTACAAATCAATTCAATTTACTATATGTCTTTAGCTGCTAAACTGCAGGATAAAGTTCCTATTTATATAAAACTCATACACAGAAGTCAGCAGTGTGCTTTTACTTTGATTTTGAAGCAAATTATATGGATATTTAATGGAATAATAATTCCATTATAACAAATTTTAAATTCAAGGCACTTTTGATGAGAATAGATCGCTCTTATTGACATTTATTATTTGCAATTCTGAGTCACATTAATGCAATTCACCATCTGAAATTTCATTCCTATACATCTTCAACGTGCATAAGACTGTTCAGTTGAAAAATGTACTTTTATAAAACTGTATATTCTATGCATGGATTTAAAGAAAGATACAGTCTGCTTACCTCAAAGTCTGTTGTGGTTACTTGAGAAGAATATGATGCTAATTTATTTAAGATTAGTTATTCCTTTATTTGTTATTTATTTTTAATTTTTAATTTTTTATTCAAGTGTAACATACAGTATTATATTAGTTTCAGGTCTAAAGTATAATGATTCAACAATTCTGTACATTAAAGTTCTTTAATATTTAAACATTTTACTATGTCAGTTAACAGCCAGGAGAAAATGCTCTAGGCGTGGAGCTGCAATGTCAGATTTGAGGAACTACAAGAGCTGAAGTGGCCAGGATTAGCCTCAGCCGCGGAGTTAGGAATGCTTACCCAAGCCACCTTACAATACTTGGGAAATACCGTACCTGCATAAGGATGTTTCCCAGGTTGCATAAGACAATGCCCGCGGGACTTTCCTTTGAAGTATGAAATTTCAGCTCTAAGAAATGGGAACAAATACTTGAGAGGAAAGAGTAGACCATCAAAGAAAGAAAATTTCAGACAGGGCAATTATTTTGGTCCCATAAATGCTGGGCTGCAACCAGGATATTATACCTATATCTATATCTATATATATCTATATCTATATCTATATATTATATCTATATCTGTATCTATCTATAATTAGATATCTAATTATATCTATGTATCTATAGATATCTATAATCTATATCTAATTAGATATCTAATTAGATATAGATATCTATATTTTATATTTAATATTTAATATAATATTTAATATCTACATATATATTTTTTAAATGCACTAATTTTTCCATTGGATGTGGCATTGAAAAATATCTCAGTCTCCAAATTACTTGGTCATTTAGTGAATGTACCTGATATTCCCTTTATCATTTTTTACTTTAAATACAAAATAATTGGAAAGAGCATATACTCAAAATATCCATATTTGATCCACTCATTCTACCTCTCCAGGATTCATTTTCCTGAGGGATAAGGTATAAATATAAGCTACTTTGTACAGCCAGCTCAAGGATCTGCAACAATGTGTATAAAATCTCTTGCAGTGTACTCAGCGGAGATGTGCAGTAGTTTCCTTCTGCAAAAATCCTTGAACAACAATCTTTAAAAAGGAGGTGAATATGAGCACATTCACCATGCTTATTTACTTCCATATACTGCTTATTCCGTGATGACTCTTCTACTACTTTAGGCATTAACAGTGTGGAAAAATATCAGTTCTGTCATAATCTCACCAAAACTGAATGCTAAAATTATTTTCATTCATTTAATAAATATATTAAGACGCCTACTATGTGTCAGGTCCGCAAAAAAGTTCCAAAGATGGATAATTATGTTCTTGTTACTGGTAGAGCTTACTGTCTACTCAGCAGAGCCAGGACAATAACTGCACATCAAGTATGTTTTGATCATTAAGGATCAGTAGCCACACCCAGCAATAATAATATCAAAAAATGCAAGTATATCCTCATATGTGACAAATCTGATTAGAAATCTCTCTACCCTTGTTTTGTTTGTGTGTGTATGGGAACAGCAGGACAGAAGGGAAGGGATGAGACACTGAGGAACAGATTCATGGAAAGAGAGAGCCAAAATATTATTGCCTCTATCATTCTCCATGTACATGAAATACTGGTTGAATAAAATTTAGAGTTATATAGCAGACGACTGGGAAAATATTATCACTGTATAAAATAAGGAAGCAGAAATAATTAAGAAAAATATATCATTAATATTAAACTACTTGGCAAAATAAAATTGAAATAATAATTGAATGACTAGTAATGAAAGTGTATAATATTTGTAATTAATTCACTAAATTGGAGGTTGAGTTTACTGCATCTGACTCTTCATGTCTATAATACATCTGTGATAATCTCACTATGGTTTTACATATATTTAAAAGCTTAAAAGCTTATTCTCTGAGTTGCTAATATTTATGAAAGGGAAAACATTTAAGTCTTATATTCTTTGTTGGTTTAATTTTGCTTTTGACAGTTTTATTACTATAATTGACATATAATAAACTCATAATTCTAAAGTAAAAAAAAATTGGTATGTTTGAATATGCATAGACACCCTTGAAACCCAAAAGTAAACATATCTATCACCCTAAAAGCTTCCCCATATTCCTTGGTAACACCTCTCTCAAACTTCTTCTTCTGACCCTCAGGCATCAACTCACCTGTTTTATGTCAGTTTAGATTAGTTTGGATTTTCTGGGATTTCAATAAATATAGTCATAAAATATGTACTTTTTATTTCTTCTTTCATTCAGCATTCTTATCCTGAGATTTATTCATGCTGTTTTTTAATAGTTCATTGTTTTGTTGCTGGGTAATACTGCATTATATGGCTATGTCATATTTGTTTATTTAGCTGTTGTTAGACATTTGAATTATTTTGCATGTTTGGCTACTCTAAGTAAATATGCTATGAATACTCATATATAAGTCTGTGTGGACATAGGCATTCATTCCTATTGTGTAAGCAGCTAGCAGTAGATTAGCCGGATCATTTGGTAATTTTATAATTAATTCTTTTAAAGTTTTTATTTAAATTGAGTTAACTTACACTGTAATATTAGTTTCAAGTGTACAATAGAGTGATTTAACACTTCCATACATCACACTGTGCTCATCACAAGTGCACTCCTTAATCCCCATCACTTATTTCACCCATTCACCTACCCACCTACCCTCTGGTAACCAGCAGTTTGTTCTCTATAGTTAAGAGTGTTTCTTGGTTTGTCTCTCTCTTTCCCGCTCTCTTTTTTCCCCTTTGCTCATTTGTTTTGTTTCTCAAATTCCACAAATGAGTGAAATCATGTTATTTGTCTTTCTCTGACTGCCAAACTGTGTTCCAGAATTGCAGTTTACATTCCCACCAGCAGTGTACAAGAGCTCCAGTTGCTCCAAAACTTGCTGTGGTACATCTCTTAAATTTTATCCATTCTAATAGGTGTGTGATGGTATCTCACTGTGTTTTATTTTGCATTTCCCAATGAATAATTATAAGAGAGTCTCAGATCTCTTCATGTAATTGCCATACAATTGTCTGTCATGTCTGTGTCCCCTTAGATGAAATGCCTTTTCAGATTTCTGCCCACCTCTTTATTGGGTTGTTTTTATAGTAACGTGTTTTATGTTTCTCATATAATCTGGATACAAGCGCCTTATCAGATATGTGACTTGAGATTATTTTCTTCCAGTCCGTGGCTTATCCTTTCGTTATCTGAAAAGAATATTTTAAAGACCAGAAGTTCATAAATTTGGTTAATTATAATTTATTTCTTTTTTCCTTTCTTGGATCCTTGCTTTTTGGTGTTGTACCTAAGAGCTTCAAAATATATGGGGGAAAAAACAGCTGATTAAATGAAAAAATAAATAAATTTTCAAATATACTAGAGCTTTTAATAATTCTTTCTAAATATTGATAGAATAATGCACAATCATTAAATATATGGAATACCTAAACAACATTATTAGCCAACTTGACCTACTTGACATTCATAGAACACTACCCAACAACAGAAAACATGTTCAAATCAAAAGCAACAGTACAGTTTAGACCAAAATTTGAGCTATAAATTGAGTTTCCATAAATTAAAAAACATTCAACCCATACAAAATATGTTCTATGAATCTGAAATCAATGACAGAAAGATCTCTGGAGATTTCCCCAAAATTTTTAGAAACCCAAAAAACACAATTCTAAATAACCTATAGAACAAAGAAGAAATCAACAGGAAATTTGAAAGTATGTTGTGTTGAATGACAACGAAAACAAAGCATATCATTCAGAAGGAAATTTACAGCACTTAAATGCCTGTCTTAGAAAGTAAGCGGGACACAAATTAATGGTCTCAGCATCCACCTTAAAAAAAATAGAAAAATAAAAGCAAATTTATCTCAAAAAAAGCAATACAAAGAAAATGATAAAGTTCAGACTGAACAAAAATCAATTGAACAGAAAATAGAAAAGTACTGGTGAAAATAGAACCAGAAGCTGTTTCTCTGACATTAATAAAATTGATAAAAACTTAGCCAGACTGATCAGAAAAAAAAGACAAAATTATTAATATCAGGAATAACACTGGTGACATCACAACATGTTCTACGTATATTAAAAAATAATAAGGGAATATTAAGGACAAATTTTATCAATATATTTTATTAACTTAAACTGGACAAATTGCTTGAAAGATTCTACCAAAACTCAGGAAGAAATAGATAAACTGAATAACCCAATATCCATTAAATAATTAAGTTGATAATCTTGCCATAAAGAAAATCCAAGCCCACATTGTTCAAGGATTAATTCTACTAAAGAATAAAAAGGAAATAATACTAATTCTTCACAAAATCTTTTAGAAAGTTCAAGAACAAGAGTATTTCCTAACTCATTCTGTGAGACCACCATCACTCTGATAGCAAACCACATAAAGTACAATGAATAAGAAAACTACAAACAGTAATTTCTGTAAATATAGATGCAAAATTTCTAGAGGAAATTCTAGCTGGTTTAATCCAACAATAGTAAGTAGAATAAAGCATTATGATTAGGGGGGACTTATCCAAAATCCATTCCCATTTTAAGCAAACAAATATCTAGAAACTAAAATTAAAAGAGAACTTCATCTCTCTGGTAATGGGCACCTAACCATAACATTAAGCTAACATCGAGCTTAATGTTAAAAGGCCGAATGCTATTTTCAGGCCACAATGCTTTGAAACTAGAACTCAATCACAAGAGGAAGGTTGGAAAGAACTCAAATACATGGAGGCTAAAGAGCATCCTTCTAAAGAATGAATGGGTCAACCAGGAAATTAAAGAAGAATTTAAAAAATTCATGGAAACAAATGAAAATGAAAACACAACTGTTCAAAACTTTTGAGATGCAATAAAGGCAGTCCTAAGAGGAAAGTATATAGCAATACGAGCCTTTCTCAAGAAACAGGAAAGTTCTCAAATACACAACCTAACCCTACACCTAAAGAGTTGGAGAAAGAACAGCAAATAAAGCCTAAACCAAGCAGGAGAAGAGAAATAATAAAGATCAGAGCAGAAATCGATGAAACAGAAACCAAAAGAACGGTAGAACAGAAAGTAGGAGCTGGTTCTTTGAAAGAATCAGTAAGATTGATAAACCCCTGGCCGGACTTATCAAAACGAAAAGAGAAAGGACCCAAAAAAGTAAAATCATAAATGAAAGAGGAGAGATCACAACCAACACCAAAGAAATACAAACAATTACAAGAACATATTATGAGCAAATATATGTCAACAAATTAGATAATCTGGAAGAAATGGATGCATTCCTAGACACATATAAACTACCAAACTGAACCAGGAAGAAATAGAAAACCTGAATAAACCCATAACCAGGAGGAAATTAAAGCAGCAGTCAAAAATCTCCCAACAAACAAGAGCCCAGGGCCAGACAGCTTCCCGGGGGAATTCTACCAAACATTTAAAAAAGAATTAATACCTATTCTCCTAAAACTGTTCCAAAAAATAGAAATGGAAGGAAAAAATGGAAGGACTTCCAAACTCATTTTATGAGGCCAGCATTACCTTGATCCTAAAACCAGACAAAGACCCCATCAAAAAGGAGAATGACAGACTAATATCCTTGATGAGCATGGATGCAAAAATTCTCACCAAAATACTAGCCAATAGGATCCAACAGTACATTAAAAGGATTATTCACTACGACCAACTGAGATTTATTCCTGGGCTGCAAGGTTGGTTCAACATCCGCAAATCAATCAACGTGATACAATACATTAATAAAAGAAAGAACAAGAAACTTATGATACTCTCAATAGATATAGAAAAAGCATTTGACAAAGTACAGCATCCGTTCTTAATCAAAACTCTTCACAGCGTAGGGATGGAGGGTACATACCTCAGTATCATAAAAGCCATCTATGAAAAACCCACAGTGATTATCATTCTCAATGGGGAAAAACTGAGACCTTTTCCCCAAAGGTCAGGAACACGAGAGGGATATCCACTATCATCAGGCAGACGCTTAAGGACTGAGCCACCCAGTTGCCCCTGTACCAAAGTTTATAATCAGTGAAATAAGACATAAATAAAATAAGTGGCATGCAAGTAAAAAATAGTAAGATTTTATTTGTATGAAGCATCATTATCTACGTTGAGGAAAAGCTACTAGAATCAGTGAATTTGGCAAAGTTGTAGGATATAACATCAAATACGTGAAAATTAGTTCTGTTACAACTTTATTATACCAATGGTCAGAAGTTTAATTTAAAAGTAGTATTTTCAATGGGATAAAAATATCATTATTTTGGGATAAATCTAACAAAATATGTGTATCTTACACATTTAAAGCTATAAAACTTTGCTGACATAATTTAAGGACCCAGCCTAAATAGTGAGAATTTTACCATTTCTGATTTAGAGCATTCAGTATTTATGATATAAATTTTCCCCAAATTTATTAATTCAAAACAATCCTAATAAAAAAATCCTAGCAGGATTGTTTTATAGAAATGTACACTTTTGCTCTAAAATTTGTATGGAAGTGTTAAGGGTATTGAACAGCTGAAATAACTTTGAAAAAAATAAAATTGGAAGACTAGAATTAAGTAACACTGATCAAAAAGATGTGGGTTTTGACTAAAATTACAGTCAAAGAGGTCAAAAAATAGATAGGGAATTCAGAAATAGACCCATCTATATATGAACAACTTACGTTTGAAAATGTTATTGTAATGGCAATTCAGTATAAAAAATGTAACTTAAAAAAAGAAAAAGGTAACTATTCTCAACAAACGATTCCGAAAATGAAAATTTGTGCAAAAAAAACAAACAAAACCAAAACAAAACCCTTCAATTTATACCTGGCAGTATCTACAAAAAATTAACTCTGAATGTATCATTAGATGTAAATGTAAAGCCTAAAACTATAAAAATCCTAAAGTAAAACATAAGAGAACATTTTTGTTGTTTCACCTTGGTTTGTGCTAAGATTCCTTAGATAGAGAACCAAAAGATTAGTACATTATAGAAAAACATTGATGAAATAGATTTTCTAAAAATACAAACTTATGTTTTTAGATAGTCAATAAAAAGACAAGTCTGAGAATAATACTTAAGCATATTTCTTGTATTTAAAATTACAGTCAAGTTCTCAAATCTCCTAGGAAAACAATTTAAGAAATTTTAAATGGGCAAAGAATTTAAAAAGACTTTTCAACAAAGATTAAGGATAGCAAAAAAAAAAAAAAAAAATCTTGAAAAGGTGCTCAGCATCATTAGATGTTACGAAAATGCAAATTAAATCTCTTTGAGCTGCAACCTCACACCTATGGGGATGGATAAAATTAAAAACATTGATTGAACCAAATGTTGGCAATGCTCTGGAGCAACTGAAACTTTTATACCTTACTGGTGAGACCGTAAAATCCTACAACCACTTTGTAAAACAGTTTGACAGTTTCTTAAAACTTAAACGTACACATCTGTACCTTTTGGCCATTCCACTCTTGGGCATTTACCTATAAGGAAAGAAAGCATACATCCATACCAATAATCATACATGAGTATTCGTGAAACCATTATTTGTAATAGATAAAATTCATAAAACAACACAAATATCCAGCAGTGGGTGAATGGATAAACAAATATGGTACAGACAACCCTCATTATTTGTGGATTCTGTAATTGAGAATTCCACATTTGCAAATTCCACTACCAACTAAAATTTATTTGTAACCCTCAGATGAATCCTCTTGGCATTTACATGGGCACTGGAGGACATTTGAAAGCACAGAGCAGTGAAAACATTTGAGTCGCCCAAAGAGCTTATTTTTCTACCTGAGGTTGAACAAGGTCTTGTTTCAGCTCCCATAATGTAAGCAGCTCTCCCTTCTGCTCTATATTTAGTGTCATGTCTTTTGCATTTTTTGTGGTTTTTTTTTTTTTTTGGTGGTGATTTTTCTGTTTAAATGGCCCCCAAACACTACTGAACCACTGTCTAATGCTGTGCCTCATGGAGAAAATATGTATATCAGCTAAGCTACTTTTCACCATGAATTATAGTGCCATAAATTCAATGTTAATGAATCAAAATATATATTAAATAAGGTGCCCTTAAACAGATACTCACATAAAACAGGATTATGTATTGATTCGTTGATGAAAATGTGACTGGAGGCTAGCAGGAACCTAACCCTATATTTTCCCTAGGGGCAATGACTCAGTATTTGCTAATTCGGTCTGCTTGGACTTTATAGAACATAACTGCCATGATAATGAGAATTCACTGTATATCCATACAATGGAATATTACTTGCAGTAAACCAGAGTGAACTATTGATATATGCAACAAGATAAATCTCATAATAATTATGCTGAGAGAGAGAAGTCAGGGGAAAATAAGTACATATTTTATGATTCTATTTATATAAAACTCTAGAAAATGCAAACTGATCTATAGTGACAAGATAAGTGGTTGCTTGGAGGAGAAGGAGAGGTGAGTTAAGAGAGAAGAACTATAAGGACTGTGTTGAACATGTTACCATCTTGATTTTGGTGATAGTTTCATGGATGTATACATGCATAAAAACCTCAAAATGTGCACTTTAAATGTGTAAAACTATGTATATGTCAATTACACTTTAATAAAGCCGTTTAAAAAAAGGACTGATTTTTGACAGTGGTCAAATTGCAGAGACAAGAATCTAAGTCACAATCATATAAAGACACAAAGGCAGGGATGTTTGTATAATATTTGAATTTAATGTATTAAGAATATAATCTCCAGCTCCTACTGGAGTGAAATTCCTTAGTGCTTAATTTTTACCAGTTTTAAATTTTGTTGACCTCCTTTTTTGTATTCGGTCATGTTATCTATGCTTCTTCGTTTCTTAGATGTCCCCAGTGAAGCACTGCATGTTCAAAAGTTTAAAATAATCTTCTTTATAATAATTATTACGATGTTCATACTAATTTATTAATTTTAATGAAAAACATTGTAATTAAGCCACTATTAATTTGCATATAGAGATAAAATTCCAATGTTGGATGAAAATTTACAGTATCTTTATATCGCCTTTCTCTCTTTATATTTCTGACTGTAATTAAGAACCATAATGATGTTAATTTTCTTAAAAACCACACAAAGATGATACAATACCTCACTAGTGAATTTCATCTCTCTTAAATTGTATTAGTTGATAGACAGCTAAATATCACATGATGTTTCAATGTCAACAAAAAATGTAGATTGTTTGCCAGTGACACTATTTTTCATAATATTTACTTAATAGGAATAAATGTAGAAATTGGAATGTCATTTTATTATCATTATTATAGATTATCATTATATGGCTTATGTTTGATTGTATGTATATTTTTACTTTATTATATACTCTATCCTGTGCTTTTCATCCCTGTAACTCATTTAATTTATAACTAGAAATTTGTACCTATTAACCTCCCTCACCTATTTCAAACATTGTATGGAGGGGAATAGAGCCAAGTGACAGAAGAAGATTAGAATATATTCAGTTCACAAAAATGAAATTATAATTTCTCCTTTTTTAGTTACTGAATGAACTACAGCTACCCTTAAAATTATTTTTACGTTAGCATAAATACAACTTTATTTTTGTTTTTGGTAAATAAATGTGTAAAATGAGTTGAGTGTTCAGAATATGCAATGTTAATTTCTGGAAGGATAGATCGGAACTGCCATTAACATTAATATGGCTGATATTATCCATAATTACATTTAAATGATTTTATTATTGAATGTGTCAGAAATGGATGATTCAGGCTTGGTTTTTGCATGCCTACCCATTTGAATTTCATTTACTGAGGAAATGTTTCTAATTTGAAAGTTTAGTCTTTTTTGGGATAGTATACCTTTTACTTATTTATTTGAGTACAATTCACACAAAATCTTACATTAGTTTCAGGTGTACAACATAGAGATTCTATTTCTCTATATGTTATGCTATGCTCACCGCAAGTGTAGTTAACCATCTGTCATCATACAGTGCTATTACAATATTATTCATTGGAACAGATGTGGCTGGTGCCATTCATGTCTACCCTCTTGTTTTAAACACTCACGTGAAGCCTAGAACTGCTGCAACCTTCGTGCCACTATGATAGAAAGGAAAAGAGAAACACTGACATTCTGAGACCATTATCATTGAGCTTTTTTTTCTGATTTGTTTGCATATAATCGACATATAACATTATATTAGTTTCCAGTGTACAACGTGATTTGATATTTCTATATAATGTGAGATGATCATCGTAGTAAATCTAGTTAACATCCATCACTGTTCATAATTACACATGTTAGCTCTTGAACTAATGTCACAAGCCACTGACTTCATTTTTTTAATATATGAAAAATATTGAGTTCTTTTTATTTAAGACATGGTAAGTCAGGATTGATTCTTACTTACATTGACGTTACAGACAGCTAAATGTATTTTTAACTTGTGCAATACTTTTATTGTTTTGTTTCAGGTTGGCTATTTCAATGAGCAAATTTTCTTTTATTTGTGTTATGGCTATGGTTAGAATTATGAAAATCATGAAAAGCAAAAAAAGCTGTGATTTCTTATAAAATTCATAACATCAAAACAGCAATCAGGTTAATTCAAGTTCAGAGAATTAGTGTTACCAGCATACTTCAACATGCTATCAGAAGTTTCTAAGCTAATTCAGTAAACTTTCATTTCATTTGGCTAGCATAGATTTGGCTGTATCTCATGCATTCAGAGAATAGGTGTGCTAAAAAGAAGTATCCTTAAAACAGAAAGTATTTTATAGGTATGCAATTAACATTATGTATAGGTTAATATAAATTTTGTTCCCTATTCACTTTTGTTTTCACCTTATAATGATTATAATAATAAGCCTAAATCTCCAATTAAAAACTTTATTTCACATAAGGTTTATAAAGCTAGATTCATTAAAGAAAGAAAAAACAAATACACCTAATGATAATAATAACAACAACATTAATAACAATTATAGCTGAAAGTTATTGAGTATGCTTGGTATGGTATGGATGCTGGTGTAAGTGATTTACATACAAATCAATTGCAAACTTATGAATACAGTACTAGTATTATCCCACCTTTACAAATGAGGAAACAGGCACAAAAAGATAAAGTAACTTGCTCAACGTCACGCAGTGAATTCTAGAGTTAAGTTTAAACTGTTGCAGTCCTTTTGCAGAACCTGTTTGCTTATCATCTGCAAAGTGTCTCATTTTTTTCCTTGTGTAAAGATGGGATATTTGTGGACAGAGGATTCACTTCACTTCATAGACCTAGCTCAGTCTTGAAAGAGGGATTGTCTGGGATATTTTGAAAATGGAAACACAATTTGGGGTTCACAAATACTTTTCTTCCCAGTAGGCTAGGGCATCTGGGCCAATTGCAAAGAATGAACAGATTGGTTTGTTAGCATTCATCTCTCAGTCTTAGAAAGTATGGATTTACTTTCGCAACGATTTCATAAGGACCCAGTCAACCGAAAGTTAATCCTTTTCGCCTTCCTTCCATCTTTTCTTCTTCTTTCCTTCTTTTCATCTTTCCTTCCATTAAACAAGATTCTGGAAATTTGAAAATGAATTTAATAATATTCCGTGATTTTATTATTTTTAAAAAGAAGAGAAAAAGAATCTATTTGTCCTAAAAATATTAGATCTGCTAATTTTTCACATATAATGTAAGAAAAAAAATTTTATTCTAATCCTATAGGAAAATTTTTAAAACTTTATTTCTTAAAACTTAAATTTTAGTTGGAAAAACCCAAGTTGAGTAGCTTCCTATAAGAAGAAAAAATTGAGGAATTTTTGGAGTGAGAAAAATAGGTAGTCTCAAAAATCAAAGGATGAAATAGAGAACCCATAAAGAATCTTCTCACTGAGCATTAAAAATGAATATTTAGCATTTGAGTATAGCTAGGTCTAAGGAAAGAGACATCATGCACAGTGGGTGTGATAAAGTTGTTGGTGACCTAATACGTTGCCAGTGTTTTGTCACCTATAGTACCACATTCTTTAAAGATGTCTAACACAAAAAAAAAAATCTCTCAAGTGAATTTATTGACTAAAACCAGTTCCACAGAACCAATTAGTATCTTACAAAGGCTGCCCTGCAAGGCTTATGAGGCCATCCATCACCTGTCCATTTAACTATTTAGCATTTGTTCCAGCAATTTGTCACCATGTCAGAATGCTAGCATTTCAGAATGGGAGTTTGGGGTTGAAAGAAATCTAACTCAGATACTGCAGATATTTCTCCTTTAATAAGACTTACAGAAGATTTATGTTTCTATTATACTTAACCTTAAACATCTTGTCTGGAGGGTGAGGTTAATTCTTTGTACTACAGATTTTTCAAATTTAAATCAGCCATTTTATGTGAATTTAAAAATACTATGCAAAATAGAATTATTTTATATTTTAACAATTCAGAGTGCTAACATTCCAAAGCACCTTACTTACCTCACAGCTTCAGTGATTACATTTTTATTATTTTTCCAATTCAGTCATTTGCTTTTATATTCACTTCTCGTACCTTCCTTAATTTTACACTACTGAATGAATTATATTGTATTTACCACTGAATGAAGAAAAAATATCTGCATTGCTCTTACCATTATGCAGCTCAGGTAGACTTGGAATTCTAGAAATATTTAATGATGGAAAAATCACTGCAGCATTTGATTTAAATTACATATAATTTACAATCAAATGTGCACCCATTTCAAGCACAGAATATTAATTATAAAACTTGGCTGTTGATTATAGATCATAGTCAACTGCTTGATTTTTCTCTCATAAAATGCCAAATAAGTACTACAATAGTATAAAATGAAACGCACTGGCCCTAAAGTAGAGTAAATTGACCAGAATCACAGAGTAGAGGACTATAGCAAAAATACAATTTATAAAATGGGTCCATGTAGTAGAACAATTGTACAAAAATATAAGTTCTACATATTGTTTCAATGAACCAGCCATGTCACTACCTTAAACATGCCAATCAAATGAAAATTATTCATGTGTCTAACCTTTAGAATTGATTCAAAAATAGGATGCATCTTTTACTGGTGAAAACAGATAGGTAGCTGGTCTCTTTTTCCAACTACCCTGTAAGTTCACCTGATTAAGATTTCTGATGCAAAAGAAGGAGGCCAGATGCTGGGAACTCAAATGCCATCTCCTCATCTGAATGCTGTTAAGCAGTTCCCATGGCATTTCTCACAGCCTTTCAATGTGTGCTTGTCACTAAACTCAATCCCAGAGATAAAACAGAAAATGTAAACTCCTGAGGGAGGAGAGTTGAGTGAAAAGCTTTCCTGAAGTCCTCAGTGTGCTATGCTTCTGTCTGCCACTGAAGCTTCAACCAGCAATCTATCTCATCCCTCTCACCGTATATAATCAAGAGTTTGACATGGGTGGGTATTAGGCTGAAATAAGGAATGTGCAATAAAAATGTATATGACTAGGTGTGCACACATACATGCATACATGAGTGCATGCATGCATACATGAGTGTTCACAACTAATCTCCGTTTTTAAGACATTGCAAACTCCATTATCCTTATCCATTCCTGACAATGTGTGTTGTTACTTAGAAAATACATTTAACTACTAAAGCAGCCTTTAAAGGTAGAAAAAGAGAGAAATGTTTTTAAGGATTATTGGTTCAATATTTTATATTATATTAACATTATATTAGATTATATTTTACACAGATATATTACATTTCCACAAGTTTTTGGAATTCTTATTTTGAAAATGAGACTAAAAAGAAATAATCTCATAGATATATTTTCCATTGGTATCCAAAATAGTAATAATAACATTAAGATATTTCTTATGGATTCATCAAATAAAAATAAGCTACTTGGCCAAATTATTTAGCTTAAATCTTCATTAAAGTAGGCTAGCAGAGGTTATAAATTATCAGAGACTATAAAGTAACTTATCAGGGTAGGCAGCCTGAAATGTAACTCTTAGAGAAGAAACAATACTCAAGAAATTCTTGAGAAATTATCTCTTTATGAGTAAGAAGTTTGGAAAGAAGAGAGAAAGAGAGGGTGGGAGGTAACAGAGCTAGTAATGAACAAAATAAATAGACATGTCTTTTGCACACTTATGGAAACTATGAAATGTGAAGGGCATACTTCCCTGATTCAAAGAAGTAATAGCAATCTTTGCTAGTTTTGGTTATGTGGTTATTTTTGTTTCAGTAAAATTAATTCTCTGTGTAATTACAAGATAGTTTGGTTTTCTCATGAGCTTTCAAGTAAGAATAAGTGCTAGGATTGAATGAAGGGTGAGTGTCTTGTGTGTAAATGTTGATTGATTTCTTAATCTACTTTAGCATAGGGTTTGTAAAGAGTATTGTTTCCATCCATATATCTTACCAAATTCACAGACATAGCAACTACATAGAGATAACCTCTGGGGAGAGAGGACTATTTTGTTTTTTAAATATAATAATAATAATATTGGAGAGGATTCCTTTTGTTTATTAAATATAGTACTACTACTAAGAATAATAATGATACTAACTACTAATGATACTAATAATACTACTAACTACATTCCAGCCTTTGTTTTATATATATCATAACTCATTCTATACATTCACCATCTCTAAAAACAAAGTATCACAGGGCAAGGGTATGGTTTGAGCTCAGAAGGATCTCTAGTTACAATCCTCTTAAACATTACAGTAAGCTCCTCATAACTGCCTGTGCTATTATAGAAGCAAAGAGAGAAACTACCATTAACTGAGTTCTTTCATTTTTACTTGATAGCAACTTTATATATACTATCTCATTTAATACTTTTCAAAATCCTGTAGTGTCATCTTTATGGTCCCAGTTAAATTAAAATAACTTATCAGAGGTTATATATGAGTAATTGACAGAGGAGATACTCAAAGCTAGGTCTGTCTGATCTCAAAGCACATATTTGATTGCCTTTTCAGCCAGTTAACAGAATACCATTGCCTGTACAAAGCCTCTGTTTTAATCTTAATTTCTCATGCAGTCTTCCTAGGACCTTAAAGCTGTATACAGAAGCAGAAATTAAGATGATGGATACCCCATTGTCCTTATGGTGATAAGAAATCTTTGGGTTATATGGGTACACATATTTCTCAAATGAAAATATGATTTATACTGTATATCTTTGAAAAGTATTATTTTGGGATTTTATGTTTAAGTTTGAACAAGATTAAGTATAGCATGAATATAGATTTTCTTTCTTCTCATGAAAATCAACTTGGAGTAGCCATCTTAAATTTTCTTTAAAAGTTTTCAAGGAAGAAGAAAGAAATTTTCTTCATGAGCCACAGACAATGGAAGGCTTAATTAAATAATGACTATATGTGTATAAATATAAAGCTATTGCTCTAGATATGCTGGTGGTTTTACTTTAAGGCAAGCTGAATGAGAGCTCCTTGAGGACTTGTTTTTCTACTATTGCACATGGTATTTCCAGGATCAGTAATGTTACTGGCACATATTATGTGCTTGGACTCACTATGTGCTTAAAGAGAGGGCTCAGCATGGACATGGCTAAAGCATGTGAACAGTGGAACAACATCCTTTATTAAGTATGCCAATTAAAAGATTCTAGAAGCTGCATTTGTCTATGTTTCTAACTTTGCTGGTTGAGGCAGGGTGGGAATATACAGAAATGTAAAGGGGAAAACAGTCAAGTCTAGTGCCATAATCTCTTAGTAGAGATCTTTAAACTCTTCTAGAACTTTGGTGTCTGGTCACATTACCATACTGTGGTAAAACATCACCAATAATTAGGTGGTAGGATCTATATAGAATAATTTGCAATGAAGAACCTCAAAATTATATTTAAAGAGCAAGCAGAAAAGTGCTGGATATGATCTAAACAGATACAGAGAAAAGTGTGTGTGTGTATGTGTGTGTGTGTGTATGTGTGCATGGCATATATATATCTGTGGTTGCTTTAAATATCGGTGTTTTTCCCTTCCCTATAAGTAACATTTGACTTAAGCCAGAGCTAATATTGTCAAATGAGCAAACATTCATGGATAAATGCCTCACATCTGGCAAAGTGAAGTTAGCTGACATTTACTTCATACAAAGGAACAAGGATTAAATCAGACAGAATCTCATAGGATCTAATATTGGTGTCTTTTTTCCCTCAGTTTTTTAGTTTTTTGAAGAAAAGTAGGGAAATTCATTATCAACTAGGAGGTGAAAGGAGGAAATCACATATATT
This sequence comes from Potos flavus, assembly GCA_028534135.1. Classification (NCBI taxonomy): domain Eukaryota; kingdom Metazoa; phylum Chordata; class Mammalia; order Carnivora; family Procyonidae; genus Potos; species Potos flavus. The sequence continues at coordinate 85,963,641 of CM052900.1, read as the reverse complement.
TATATTTTTAACTTGTCCTATCAATAGATACATATTGTAAAAAAATTAAAAGTACAGACATGAATTGTAGATAATTTGGAAAATGCAGGAACATGTTAAAAAAAGGAAAAATGTCTCATGACTCCTTAATTCAGGGAGTAACACTCTTAATATGTTGTTGTGTTTCTTCACAGTATTTTCTGTGTATGGATAGAGAGATGATAGATATGTTAAAAGAAAGAGAAATAGACTTAGATGATAGCTAGGTAGATAGATTGATTTACACATACGCATAAATATTATTTTTTACACAACTAGAATCAAATTACATAAACTCCTTGTGACATGCATTTAATTTCAAATATATCCTAAATATTTTCTGATATAATTCCATAGTTTTATAAAACTTTTAAAATTATTTCATAATATTCTATCATAATTATTTTATCTTATAACAATAAGATGCCATTAAAGAAAATTTACAAATACCCTTTCAAAAGATCACTTTGATATACTTTGGAGAATGGAATTTTGCTTAAGAATGCATGTTGTAACAGAGAAATGTGGCAGTAATATAGACAAGAAATGGAGAGATAAACCAGTGTTACAAATGTGAGGATGGGGAAAATTAAAAGATTAAGAGGAATAAAGAATGATGTGGGTAACTAGGTAGATAGATGGTAGTATTTCGTTATTATTGGGGAGACAGGAAAATAAGTTCTGTTGATGTTTTTAGAGGAAGTCAGCATGTAAGGGTCACTTCAGTTGATGCAAAAGGAAATCAGAGTAAACAATATTGTTAAAAATTAAGAATGAAAATTGAAATTAAGAATAATGTAATATTTTGGACAAAAAAGTTGAAGATAATAGGAAGCCAAATGAGAGACAGTAAAGAAAATGATGATTAATATAATCTCATAACATTAGAAAAAGTTAAAAAAAAATGCTAGGAAGGATAAGAGGTTATAACCATGGAATGAATTTTTTATGCATATTATAGAATGTATGCGGTATATATGGAAGTTAAAAAGCATGATAATAAAATAACCTAAATCCCAAAATCCAACAGAAGAATTAGAACATCACCAGAGTCATTGAATAAATTCATGTTTTCCTCTTCTGTGCCATCCTCATACCCTCTAGCGGTAAGTATTTTCTGGACTTTCACATTTATTATTATGTTGCTTTTTAAAATAAATATTCATACCTAAAGCATATTTTTCCCTTTTTCTATTTAACATCAATTCTAACCCTTCAACTATACAACAACAATTAGTCATGTTATTGACTAATATAAGGTGATATCTATTACAAGTGGAAACACTCTTATCTCTGCAAAGAGGGTAGACATGAAGTCTCAACAATC
>CM052900.1:85895604-85961796 GCA_028534135.1 Potos flavus | reverse complement strand
CCCCCAAATTTAACTATAATAGCATACTGTTGACCAGAAACCTTACCAATAGCATGAAGAATGAATAACACTATTTTGTATGTTATAGGTGTTATACACTTTATTCTTAAAATGGAGTAGGCTAGAGAAAAGAAAATGTTATTAAGAAAATCATAGGGAAGAGAATATACTTTTACAATACTATACTGTACTTATCAAGAAAAAAATCCGTGTATAAGTAGACCCTCACAGTTCAAACCTGTGTTGTTCAAGGGTCAGCTATACTATAATCTGGTGCCAACATATCTATCTATAAACCAGATTTGAGATATTTTTCTTCCTCCATCAACCGATAATAAAGAATTCCCCATGAAATCATAGAAATTAATGTAGGAGTAGTTTTATTGAAGCCTGAATTACTTTCTTTGTGTCTTCAAAATCTACTCAAGGACTATTTAACATATACTGTTCCCATTTAATAAGGAATTCCTTCTGTATCCTACTCCCACCCCCACCCTTGGCTCAGCAGATCACATAGCACTTAGTTTAAATGGGCAACTAAGTCACATAATCACTGTGACCCAATAGCCAAATCCTCAGATTCTATGACAGTCCAATAAAAAAAAAACCTGTTATTTAAAAAGAAAATGATCTTCTAAGTCCTCTCATGTTACCATCCCAAGTCTCAACTCCTTTCAAACTAATTCTCTAATATTTACATTAGTAAAGTCATTGAGGCCATTTCATTGGCAGCATCTCCTACTATCAACACAGAGTTGTAGGTGTTGGTGTAGGGTTGGAGAAGGTGTAGGGTCTCCTATATTACATTAAACAAAAAACATGCAGTTTTTACAGCTCATAGAGCTTTTGCAAAATAAACTACTGATCATACAGCCCAATTAAAAACTCAAACACTTTATATTACAGGTATAGAAAGTTTATAGTTCAGCAATGCCAATATAGAGAATTTGACACCTTAGCCCCTACTTGCAAAGTGATTAACAACAGCCACCAAAATAACTTTTTTGAGAAAGTGGTTTGGTCTTACCTTTTTTCAGTGCCTTTGTGAATAAATTGGCTTCTAAACCCTTTCAAGAGACAGAGTTCAGGTTAGAATGAGCAGTGGCACATGATCTAACGTTTCTATTTTCTTGAGTATTTTAATTATTTCCCTCCACATTATGCTAGAAAGATTCTGGCATGCCAACTTCATTTCATGTAGACCATTTTTGAATACAAGTATCAATCAGCCAACCAAGATCACTCCCAGCATCTTGAAGCTAGAACATTAAATCCAAAATCTCATATAAATTAATATGAATAAATTTGGTCTGATCCAATGTTATTATTCATTTATAATTCATCCTTCTCAGACTAATACCCTAAGCATTCATTTTCATGTGTATTCTCAGATATCTAACAATTAAAACCAGTAATGTCTCACAATTTTTGCTGTGTAAGCTATCTCTCCATGATGCACAAGTTGTGATACTCTCATTAGTAATAAATTCTGACAGTTTCAACAAAGTTGGTGGGGGTGAGTGTTGGAGAGAATAGTTACCTTTCTTATGAAGCAGCTGCCTCTAGTTAGGTCATTATAGAGTCTTTCAGGCTAGTCTCCAAAGATAGTGGTAAATGAGGCTATTTCTGGTGATAAGGAACATTAAAGGGGAATTGGGGGTTCCAAAGTTCTCAGCTTCATTTAGTCTAGTTCCTCCCAAATTTCTATATTTCAAGTTTCAGGGTCCTATTCCATCCCAGATAATGCCCTCATCTTAATATAGGAGATGTGGTGAAGTTTTACAACTCATGCAGTCATTTTGCAACCCAAAGAATATGTCTGGGGGTGTGTCAGAAGCCACTACCACCTTCAGGGCTGGAAGGATAATGGAAAGAAGTAATATTATTATAGGTCCCAGAGCCTTGGTTGGGACTGCTTTGTACACCTGAGGCCGAAGAGAGATTGAGCCATGGACTAGAAGATAGCTTCTATTTAGATACCATAGGAAGCACATCGAAAAGAAGAAGTATTTTGGATTGGAGAAAGCTTCTTCTTACTCTCAAATCATCCACCAGCCCTTCTGATTGGCTAAACATACCAAGAAGTCAGCAGACATATGACATCTGATGTGTTACAGAGAAAAGATGGGAGACTGTGGATAGTTATCTTAAAAGTAAACATTTAGTTGTCCAACATAATACCACAACATATATTTAGTCAATCTTCTATGATGGACATTTGGGTTATTTTCAGAATATATTTTAATGAAAAATAAAAGGTATAGACTATTTTTGGCACATGTGAAATGTTTTCTCCAGTGTATATTCCTATAATAGGATTATCGTATTTTCAAATTCACAAAATAATGTGAAGTGCTTGAACTATTTCATCCTTTCTCCAATTATATAAGAGTTTTTGTTACTTTATATCCTTGCCAAATTTTTTGAAAATTTGGAGATATAAAATCATAACTCAGTGTGGTCTAAGAGTGGACACTTTTTTTTTTTTTTTTTCAAAATTAGAGCTGTGAGGTCTCATATGGCAGAAGAGAAGTGTTGGTATAAAACCCTCTAGATGAGGAAGCCAAAGATTTGAGAAACTAGGATATTTTCAGTCATCACTATAATTATAAAGCCACCCAGATGATAGCAAGACTTGAGACAAAGAAAGTGGTAGAAGCAAGTGTTAATGTCTGAAATACAAAGTAATTTGTTTCTGATGTTATAATATTAATTTTTGGACTAGAGGCATTTGCGAAATAAGAAAGATACACCTTATCTTTAAATGATAATTGGATATACTCTCTATTGGAAAACAAGCAACCTTCACTAGAATGAACACCAGCAGACAATGTTGTTTCCAGGGAGATCAGAGTTCAATGAAGGCATAATATTGGGGAAAAATGAGAAAGAGGTAAAGAAATAGGGGACATTTGTATTGTGCTTTGAAGTAATATTTTATTACTTTGTTTTAATTATATTTCTAGGTGATTTGAAGCTATTCCAAAACAAATGTCTTATACTATAACTTATCTTTTTAGAGCCCTTAAATCATTTTTCAGGCTAAGATAGCTATATCTATATCTATATACATATACATATATGTTTAAGTTAAATGTAATGATGATAGGACTTAATACTATTAATACTCTTTCATTTCTAATACTCATGTGATAAGTAGGTAATGAAATTCTTGTGTCACAAATATTTTCCTTAAAACTATGTAGATGAATTATTGTTTTTGTATTTTCCTTGATTGAATGTTATAGGTGAGAATATTAAAGGGAGCCCTAATTTTCTTCCTTTGTGCATATCCTACAGGTTTTCCCCTTTTCATTTTTTAAACTTTCTGATTGGAGTTTTTTTACAATTATTTCTGTATTCTTAAAATTTAAAGAAAGTCACCATAATTTATGTAGACAGGGCTATAGTTCTATTAATCTTCCCTGGAACCCTGCTGAACCCTTTCAAACTACAGACATGTGACATTCTTTGACTTTTTTTTATTGTATTTCTTACTATAGCTTCAATTCCACTGTGCTCTGAGGTCTCTCTAGGGAGCACCAATTATCTCCAGGTTTAATTCAGTTCTTGGTGCTCCAAACATACCCTCTTTGCTTGTTGTTTTCATTCCTTTCCCCATCCTCCTCATTCTGGGACATATTTTTCCTTCATATCACTTTCTATAGCATCAACTCTGTTATTTCCTTTCCTAAAGCATAAGGGATTTTTCTCCCTGCCGTTGCATTTAATTTAATTTCAATATTTTCCTATCTCATCCATCTCTGTTTTATTTCAGTCGGACTCTCAGTCAGAACTTTTGTCATGTGTCTTTTGTCTTATCATTCCACATTTCATCTCCTGTTACAGAGGATCCAAGTTATACTGAATTACATTGAAAACACAGATAGATAAATTCTAGCATTTATTCTTTTTCTTACAGCAAGATTTTTTTCAAAGCTTCTTTTTTTTTTCTTATCCTTGAATGGTATAACAATTTTTTTCTTCCTTTTTGTCACTGTGGAATCTTTTTATAGGCTAAAAATGAGGGGTTTAATTCTTCTGTATTTTATAATATTAATACTAGAAAGATCTTTTCAGGGTTATCATTTGTACCAAGTGGAAAAGTCTTCCTGCTGTTCTCTCATCCTCTGGTATATTGCTGTTAGCATATGCATCACAGGCATAGTGATACAAAGCCCTGTTTCAAATGTTTCTCATGCACAGGTTCATGAAAGTTTGGCATTTGCCATTCTGAAAATCTATGGCGGAATATCTTACCCTGCTTTCACTTGGCTATAATTGATGAAATTGTCCAACTTAATTGCTCTAAAAAATAAGAAGACTAAATTTGAGTTAAATACAATGTGAGCTTCAGTATATTTATATATTAGTGTTCTTTCCCTCCTCTTTTTAAATAATTTCTATCATTTTTTTCCTGATATTTGAATTTCATATATATATATGTGTATATATATATATATATACACATATATATATATGAGCTCCCTGTTTCTGATCAAGAAATCAAAACAATGAAACTGGTAACTGATTAACAGGACATTTGGGATTACAGGGAAGATGTATTCAGAAAACATTGAAAGCTAAAACATTCCTCACCTTCAGCATCGACATCAGCCAGCGAATCAGCAGAGGCCAGAAAACTGGCACATAAAGAGTTATGTCTCGTTTCATGTCACAAAAAGATCAGGGCAAGAAGTTCTAAAGGTATGCAGACAGTCATATCAAGCATATAGTTGCTCTGAAATCTTTAGTGCGCTAGTGATGTCTTCCTCTTGAGCATAAGATGGCTGCAACCTTTCTCGGCATCATACTTAGGAACAACTCTGGTTTAGCATGAGGAAGTGGGCACTCTGGTGACTATCTTTTTATTATATAGGAAAATGTTTCCCAAAAGTTGCCCAGCAAGGTTCCATTGGTCAGGATTTTGTCCTATTGCATTCATTAACAACAACAACAAAAAAAGACAACGTGCATATTCAGCATTTTTTTTTTTTGCTTTTTTTTCCCCAAACACTTTTATTTTATTTTTTCAGTGTTACAAGATTCATTGTTCATACCACACCCAGTGCTCCATGCAATACCTGCCCTCCTCAATACCCACCACCAGGCTTGCCCAACGCCCCACCCATTCCCCTCCAAAACGTTCAGTTTGTTGCTCAGAGTCCACAGTCTCTCACGGTTCATCTCCTCCTCCGATTTCCCCCAATTCACCCTTCCTTTCCTTCTCACAATGTCCTCCATGTTTTTCCTTATGCTCCACACGTAAGTGAGACCATATGATAATTGACTCTCTCTGCTTGACTTATTTCACTCAGCATAATCTCTTCCAGTCCCGTCCATGTTGATACAAAAGTTGGGTAGAAAGGCACACATTCCGTTCATGGGCTTATGTCATGAAGAACCAGAGAAGAATGTATCTTTTTGTGGGACCCAGAAGAAATATTCAAATGTATCATCTATCTTGCTCTGAACCTGTAGAACTACCACCGTTAAATAGTCAGTAGTCTTTTTTTTTTTTTTTTAATTGCCAAAAAGATGCTTAGAACTGATTGAGTCCAGAGATTTTTTTAGAAGACTGGCATGTAGATTTTTCTTCTTGGTGTGGCAAATAGGCTAATCTGCTATCTTTGAACCATGTTTTGAACATTATTTAAATTAATATATCCAAAAGTGTCAAGGAATCCTGAACCCACTCTCCAAAATTTTACTCTCTAGGATTTTAAAAACATGTCTCTATGTCCAGACTGATACAAAACCTGGAACAAGGAAAAAGCAAAAGTATCTTAATTTCATGTGACTTGCCACCTCTATACTAAATAGTATTTCTACTTCTTGTTTATGCCATTAATTCATGTGTCAGAGCCAAAGACTGCTTGTCTTCATCTTACTAGATAAACCTCACATAAGTCCATCCAAAATAAAAAAATGTTAAGCTGGAGAAATGGTTGCTATAAAATTGCAATATCAGTTCACAAAGATCAAGCTAGCTGAGGTTAGTGGGGAGAAAATCGAGAGTAACCTAACAGAGGAACTTCATATCTGTGTCTTTCCTTCTTTAGGAATGGTGAACCTGCACCAAAGGTGCTCAGTTCATTATGTCCATCTTGTGTCTGGGCAGACCCCATACTAGGCAACTTTATTTTTCTGCCTTCGGCCACACCTGTTACCCTTCTAGTCCTGGCTGCCTTTCTGTTTATTTTAGCCACCAACAAAATTGTGATGTAGAATCATTATCACTGGTTTCAGATACTACATTGTTTTGGGGAGGAACGAAGCTCTGGTCCTAAACTCCCTATACAATGCAAAGCTTCCCTTGCTTCTGTATCTCACTACAAGTCAGTCACTTTCAATGGGCTTCTGCTTAGGTGTTCTCTAGTAACTTTCTAGGGACAGGCAAAGAAGCAAGTATAAAGTGTTTCTTGGTGACCTCCTCAAGTCTAGTTCTATATACACTATATCTAATATTAATTCTTTATTATTCCCTACATGTGGGTAGCACCCTTCTCTAATTATAAGCGGAGTTTCAGATTTTTTTTTTCAAACTTAAATATTCTACTTGTCATTTCAGTAAGAGTTGGGAAGGAAAATTGGATAAGACTGTGCCTTTCTGCATCTTAACTTGATGTCTTTTATGCATTACTTTATACTGCTAAAATGTGAGGGAAACAATTGGAAAAACATTTTCACCCCTGAGAGAAAAAAAAAGAGAGATAATGTCATCCAAAAAAATATTTCTCTGAAGCGACTGGAGCCAATGGCAGTCAACTCAATTTACATTTTCTGCCCGTGGATATGTTGTTGTTATTGTTGTTCAATTATAGATATATAAAATTTTTGTGAAGGTAAATCAATCTCAGAATATTCTTTAGTATAAGATAATTTCTCAGCAATTTATAAAGTGCATTCTAGAATAAAAAGCTTTATAGGATGTTTTGTACCTTGTCTCCGGACACGTGAGATCTCAAGACAAAAAAAAAAAAAAAAAAAAATTAAGAAGTAATGAAATAGGTCAATTAAAACATCCACCAGTCTTCACCCCCCATGCACAGCACCATTTTAAGAAACACACATGCTCTTCTTTTCTCCCATCTATTTCCAGAGAGCAACATCGTAATAAACAGTTCTCTCATCACATGATATGCAGAGGCGCTGACCAGAGCACAAAATGCTTCGATGAAAGAGATAGGAAAGCTAAAAATAGTATAAGTTGATAAACACTTATGTTAATGAATACATAAATAAAATAAAAGAGATAGCTGGAAGAATTCTTAATAAGAAGAATTGTGTGTATGAAATCTGATAATTCTTTTCAGAGCATATCAGTGGAAACACATCTATTGAGAAATCTTTTAAGAAAGACTTCAAATTTGAAGTACACCATGAGAAATTCTGAATGTAAAACCTACAAATATTCTGTAAATTATAATAAATGTCCTCAGGCCCTAGCACAGGAAAGCTTATAAAAATGGATGCAGCCTTTCCGGAAATAATTTTGTGAGTATTTAATGAACCTTAAATTATACATATTTTACCAGCCAGGAACTCCATATGCCCCAGTATTTATATATCTTAGCAAAATGTAAGCCAATTAAATAAAGAGACACATATGAGGATATTCATGATGCTGTGTGTATGTGTGTGCAAATGCAAGTGTGTTTATTTTGTAATAGCAAAGAGAGGAAAACAATCTAAGTGTTCTGCAGTAAATGAATAGGTAATAAAATGTGATATATAGAAACAATAAGACATCTTACAGCAGTAAATATAAATTATATCTGTATACATCAACGGAGACCTCAAGATGGATCAAAGGCCAATATTAAGAGGAAAAAAACCCACAACTATATTTACATTAATGTAATTTTGTAAATATGAGATCACGATGATGACTTTTTAATAAGGAGATATATAAATGGTTTTAAGACCTACATTGGATACCAGTAAATTATAGGTAACATGGGGGTAGGGAAAATGAGATAAAGAATGAGAGATGAACAATAAAATAAATATATAGGGATTCTCTTTGGAGAAAAAACAATAGTCTAATTTTGAAGGTTAATTTGACTTCAGGTTTAATTTTCAACCTAAGGTCAAATGTAAAATCAAAAGATGAATAAAATAAAGTCAGACCAAAGTTTAAAATACTTAATTCAGTTTTTTAAAATTTTTTATAGAAGAATAAATTCAAAACTAATATTAGGACCTTATAATATAAATTATGGAGTTCGCTTTGTGTTATAGTTTAATTATAAAAGGCACTTTGACCAATGACTTCCATCTCCATAATACAATGAACATTTTTCATTCTCCATTCTACATGGCATCTTATAAGCTTTTACCACTCTGAAAATTCCACTCTTAGTGATATATTTTCTTAGTTTCTCTGTGTCCTCATTATTCTGATATACTTCCTTCGTTATTCCCTCCTATTCCATTTTCCTGAGCTATCCTTCTCTTCCAGGCATTTTCATTCTCCTTTCACCCCATAGTATTTATTTGGGGTCTCCAGTCAAAACCTCTTCATGTAGAATAGGATTTCAACAAACTTCAAACACATCATTTCCAAATCTGAACATAGGATCTTTGCTTTGATAAACCCAGTCCTCCTCCAATGTTCTCTATCTCACTAAGCAGCCCTATCTTTCCTTATTCACCTCTTTCTTGTGAATCCCAAATATCCAGTCCACTGAACATTGATGATTCATGTTGTGAGTTTTTTGTTTTTTTTTTCAAATTTATCCATTTTTTTTCATCTCCACTGTCACTCACAATCATATCATGCATGGAACACTTCAGTAGCTTTTTTTTTTTTTTTTAAGAGAGGGAGAGAACATATATCTTCTTTGGAAATATATCTATTCAGGTCCTCTGCCCATTTTTTAATTGGATTATTTGGTAATTTTTTTAGTGTTATATAAGTTCTTTATGTATTTTGGATATTAACCCCTTATCAGATATATTATTTGCAAATATAAGAAGAGCTAGAGTTTTTAAAATTACGTGTAAACTTCAGATTTCAACTTGTTGGCACATAACTCAAATGTTTTAAAAATACCGTATAAAATAAACAGATGGCATCTGTAGCAGGACTTGAGCTATAGGCCATGAGATGACAACCTCTGTCTTGCAGAGGCTGGTTCCTTTAGAATATATTTGTTGTTACATGTTACTTAAGCATTTTCAAGTCTCCAAATTTCTTAGATTTCTAAGTGTATGATTAGGAATATGCCATGTTGAGAGAATTTATGAACTTGATGTTCTATTTTTATTTTTCAGTAATTTCCATCATGATTGTTAACAGATAATAAAAAATTAAGAATTAATGCACAGATAAGAAGACACAGATGGTGGCTAAATGAAGTAATTTATGTACAATTTCAACTTTAACAGTTTAAAAACGGGTGCTTTCAAAGTAGAATAAAACACAACATAGACCCTAGGTGGGAGGCAGAAAACCTGGAATGCAATAATGATAAAATTAACTTTGCCTAAAAGCTTCCCCAGATTAGATGCACATTATTAGCATGTGAGAAATAGCTCAGAGGGAATAATGCAGAATAAAGCAAGGGCAAGTACTTTCCTTTGTACAAATTTGATTAAATTCCCACTAAGTTCTATGTAATTCTTCATAGCAACTGAACATATTTTGGAAAGACTTTAAAAAACAGTACTAAAGTGTGCAAGAATGAAGAAATTGGTAGTTGTCAAAAATAAGTGAATGATATCTCTATTCTTAATCTCAAAGGAAATGTGATAAAATACAGCTTCATATTAAGTTGAAATATCCCCACCTAGAAATGTGACATAGGTACATAATCATTCACAAAAATGATTGTGGGAGCAGCCAAAAGTTGTATTGGAGCTTTACACCCCTTCAGAATTTGGCTGTGTCAATAATGAACTTTTGAATACAGAATCAAGTCCCAGATAGATTATCTATCTTGCCTATAGTAAGAAAAATTCCCTAAGAGGTGAGTTATTAAAAAAAAAAAAAAAGGCAGGTTAAGTCCTTTCCATTTTAGAACAGGTGTTACCCCTTTTCTAATAAGAGGTTTTTCCTGGATCACATACCCTATTGTTCCCTCTGGGTCTTCCTGAAACAATTATCTGTTGGTTACTAATTATTGACTCATAGCCTTGACTTTTTCTCCCTTTAATCCACAAACATTCTTTATTTAATCTTTTAAAAAATTTTATTTTTTTTTTAAGATTTTATTTATTTATTGGACAGAGAGAGATCACAAGCAGGCAGAGAGGCAGGCAGAGAGAGAGGGGGAAGCAGGCTCTCCGCTGAGCAGAGAGCCCGATGCGGGGCTTGATCCCAGGACACTGAGATCCTGACTTGAACCGAAGGCAGAGGCCTAACCCACTGAGCCACCCAGGTGCCCTTCTTTTAAAAAATTTTAAATCAGCTTGTTATCTCACCCCAACTTTTTACCTTCAACTTTCATCTTTTCTTTAGAACCAAACTCTAGAAAGAGGACTTCATGTTTTTATACCATAACAGAGAAAGATTATATATATTTTTTCACAATATACAAGTTTTTGTTGGTATAAGAGCCAGTTAAACAGTGAAGTTTTATATTCAAAACTAAAAGTGCAAACTATCATCTCTTCCTTACTCTCTGCTGTAGACCTTCTTCATCTAAGATAATTTTGCTGATAAAGAGCTAACATATGTGAAGTGCTGTGCTGAGAGTTTTATATGTATTAACTAATTTTATGTTATCATAATTATTTGGAAATATTACACTGTATTAGATTAGAATCCAAACTTTTAGACAAAACTTAGAGGCAACACAAGTTGCCAGCTATGACTTCAGCATCCTAAGTTCACCTTCTGCTGCAATAAGCAGAACAGAAAAACAGCAAATAAAGGAAAGAATTGTCAGAATATTTTCTTAGAATCCATCAGAATGTTTTCTTAGAATCCTTTATCTATCCCACTACATTCAGAATAAATACCAAAATTGTAAGTTCTATAGCTATCAAAAGCAAAAAAAAAAAAAAAAAGAATCGTGGGTATTTCATTCCTTCAGTGTTCTGGGATAACCACACACACGCAACCTAGATGCCAAAGGTACACAAAGAAGCGGAGCCATGTTTCTTTTGTCACCTGATAAACTTTCATATAGATTAAAACCCAATTCAATCATCAGCCCCATTCACAGGCTTTACCTGACTCCCACAAGTATTCTGTCTTTCCTTTGTGTTCCCATAGTATTTTCTCTTACAATACTTTCAACCTTCCATTGTAATTTTTGGTTTTATTTGCGTGTCCTGCAAGTAATACTAGCTCACTGAGGTTATTATTCATCTGTGTATCCTTGAGGCTTAGTGTGATCTCTAGCACATAGTAGATGCTCAAATGCAGAAAAAGAGGAGAAGGGAAGAGTAGAAGAGACAAAGGGAGGGAGGAGAATGAGAAGAGAACAGGTAACCACATTCTGAAAATGAAAAGTACAATTTTGCAGGCAGTGGTTGAGATTATGTGCATAAAAGAAGTAAGAAAGAAAAATATGTGGAACAGGGGTGCCTGGGTGGCTCAGTGGGTTAAAGCCTCTGCCTTCAGCTCAGGTCATGATCTCAGGGTCCTGGAATCGAGCCCTGCATCGGGCTCTCTGCTCAGCAGGGAGCCTGCTTCCTCCTCTCTCTCTGCCTGCCTGTCTGCCTACTTGTGATCTCTCTCTCTGTCAAATAAATAAATAAAATCTTTAAAAAAAAAAGAAAGAAAGAAAAATATGTGGAACAGAAAGAAAAGCTAAAAGTTATCTGGGTTCAGTGAAAACAGGAGTTTGATTTCTAGAATTTCTTTTTTTTTTTAATATTTGTGGAGCCCAACTCAGGGCTAGATCTTATGACTTTGAGATCATAACCTGAGGCAAAACCAAGAGTCAGACCTTAACCAACTGTATCACCCAAGAACCCCTAATTTCTGGAATTTCAAAAGGCTAACAAATTTTAGAATATGTATTTCTGAAGCTCTATGATATATAATGAAATAGTAAATAAATAATAATTAGGAACTATTAACATACACAGTAATATAGTGGTAACTAATGACAGATGCGGATTCTTTTATACATTCCAATTATATAGTAGAGTTTAAAGCAAAAATATTAGGAATCAACAGCTTATACATGAATATATTTAAAATATTTAATTTGCTAATTAATTATGTTTCCTATTTTAGTAATAAGTAAGATGTGTGATTTCTTAATATTTGGTACATTAACCATACCACATCTGAGAATGTAGATAGCAATTTTCATTATTATCATTAATACAATCACATTTGATATTCTTTTACCCAAACACTCTCACCATGAAAGTGAAGCCTTATCTCTCATCCTTTGCTACTTTTTCTCACCTGCTTCATCTCATTAATATATCTGTTACAAATATGGCATATGTAGGTATCCTTCAACTATATGATCTCAAACTGTATGAAGTCATTTGCCATTGGTTTGTTTCTGTTCCTTCCAATGTTATGCTCATAATAAATGCAGCTGCAAAATTAATTTTCCCTTCCCTAAGCTCATGTTACTTTAGTTAAAGAACAATTTCCTGCTCACAAGAGATTTGGGCTGAAACTACTATTTTTTTGCATTTTGAATTTCCATTGAATGACTCCCTTATATCTAGTTAACAATCTGCATCTGCACTTTTCAGAGGAGAACTGCAACCTTTCTGTGAATCCATCTGGGCCTTGTTCCATTTTGAAATCTAGGGCATTTTCCTATTTGACTCCCTCTTGATGAAATGTTCCATAACTTGAAGTTCAAGCATGTGAGTTATTTAATTACTCTAAGATTCAAGCTAAAGCTTTTATGGTACTTTCTACCATATATTGTGTGTTTATGTTTCTCTGCACACTAAACAGAGTGCATTTTGCTTTTTCTGTAGGCATTGATTTTCTTTTTTTTTTTTAAGATTTTATTTATTTGTTAGGGAGAGAGAGAGCACAGCAAGGGAAGCGGTAGGCAGAGCAGGCAGAGGGAAAAGCAGGCTCCCCACCGAGCAAGGAGCCCTAAGTGGGACTCGATCCCAGGACCCCAGGATCATGACCTGAGCCAAAGGTAGACGTTTAACCGACTGAGCACCCAGGCGTCCCTATTTTCTATAATAATGAGACATAGGTGGTATCTGGGCATACAAAAGACACACAAGTACAAAATGAATGCAGTGATATTTATATCAAGATAAATTCCATAGTTTTAATATAATTTATAGTAATTTTTTAAACTCTTTTATTGAATTTTTATTGCTACAGTAACAAATAACCACAAACTTCAAGACTTAACAATACAGCCTTATTACAGTAGTCCCCCCTTTTCTGTGGTTTTGCTTTCCACAGTTTCAGTCATCCAAAGTCAACCACAGTAGAAAGCAGAAGGTTAACAGTAGCCTAACCCTATGTCACAATGCCTGTATTATTCACCTCTTTTCATCTTGTCACGTAGGCATTTTATCATCTGACATCGTCACAGGAAGAAGGGTGAGTACAGTACAATAAGATATTTTGAGAGAGAGAGACCACATTCACATAACTTTTATTGTAGTATATTGTGATAATTGTTTTATTTTATTGTTGATGTTAATCTCTTACCATGTCTAATTTATAAATTAAGCTTTATCATAAATATGTATTTATAGGAAAAACATAGTATAGAATTTGGTGCTATTCACAGTTTCAGGCATCCTCTGTGGGTCTCGGAATATATAACCCACGGATAAGGGGGGACCACCATATCTTACCATATCGTATCTTATACTTCTGTAGGTCTGAGCACTGGTCTGACTTGGCAAAAATTAAAGTGTCTGCGGGCTTCAGGGCTGCATTCCTTTCTGGAGACTTTAGGGAATAATCTCTCTTCTTGTGGCTTTTTTAGCTTCTAGAGAACACACACGTTCCTTGGCTCATGCCCCCTCCTTTTTTCTTCAAATCCAGCAACAGTAGGTGGAATCCTAATCATGCTGCCATCACTCTGGTTCTCTGCAGCTAGGAAAGATTCTCTGCTTTTAAGAATCCACGTGATTGGATTTGGACCACCTGGATAATCCAAGCTAATCTTCCCACCTCAAGATCTCTAACCTTAATCAAATCTTCATAGCATTTGCCATGTAAAGTTATATATTCCCAGGTTTCACAAATTAGGGAATGGCCATGGTGGTTGGTGAGCATTATTTTGCGTCCTACAACCTTAAATACGTGTACCTATACACATCACTTATGCACCTACTATATGATCTGGCAGTGTGATCTGGAGTAACTCAGAAGTGCAAAGTATTGTTTAAAAAGTACTATGAGGGAGCGCCTGGGTGGCTCAGTCGATTAAGCATCTGCCTTTGGCTCAAGTCATGATCCCAGTCCTGGGATCGAGCCCTGCATCGGGCTCCCTGCTCAGTGAGCCTGCTTCTCCCTCTCCCTCTTCCTGCTGGCTCCCCCAGCTGTGCTCTTTCTCTCTCTCTCTGTGTGTCAAATAAATAAATAAAATCTTAAAAAAAAAAAAAAAAGTAAAATAATATGGAATATATATTAAATATAAAGAAACAATGTAACTAATAAGTGGTGAAAATCTTATTTTATCTCAAAGACAACTCCAGTCCCATTCCTTCTGCCATAATAAGCACTACACTTAAACTTTATATATTTACATATATATTCGTACACATATAAATAAGATCATACTTTTATTTCACACTTTCTTATTTAAGAAATATATTATCATATTTGCATATCACTGCATATAGATTCACCTCATTCCACAGTCTACCTATAACATAATTTATTAAATATTTGCAATATTAAAGGAATTCAAAACATTTCTGCTTTTTAATTTAAAAAATATTTCACTGAATATTTTTGGAACTAAAATTTTGAGCACATTTGTGTGTTAGTTACGCCTCCTTGGTTACATGACAGAAATCCAATTCAATTAGATCAACAACAGAAACAGCTTATTGGTTAATGTAATTGGGAAACCAAAGGTGCATGTAATTCAAGAACTATTAGACTTATGTATTAAACAATGTCATCAGGCATCTGTCTATCCATATCTCCCATTTTTCTCTGTTTAGCGTCATGCTGAGATAGTTTCTTTCAATATAGTAGGAAAATCATATCCAGCTGTCCAAGTCAACATCCAAACAAGAGAGGGTAACTTTCAGGAATGTTTGGAAAGATCCAGTAACAACACTTAGTCTGAGTCATATATAGTGCTAGAAGCAATCAACGGTGGGTAAGGAAGAGGAGTAATCTGACTTGAGTCACAGAATTGTGAAAGGAGGGTGCCCACTGAAACAGTAGGATAGAAAAGATTGCTGTGATTTAGATTAGGGGTAAGTTCCGAAAGGAAGGGAACCACAAAGAATGCTTTCTGTGGAGTTCCTGAGTTAAAAGGTATGTCTGTTTATAAACTTTGTAGTTGTTATGGGCTGAATTCCATCCCCCCCAAATTTGTATGTCCTAACACCCAGTAACTTTGAATGTATTGTATATGGAGATAGGGCCTTTCGACCTTTATACAGAAATGAGGTCGTGTCAGGGAGGATGTACTCCAACATGACTGGTGTCTTTATGAGAAGAGAATAGGACACAGGCAACACACAGACTTGGGGGCAGTCATGTGAGCACACAGTGAGGAGGTAGGCACCTACAAGCCAAGGAGAGAAGCCTCAGAAGAAATCAAACCTTCTAGAAATCAAGCCTCCAGAACCATGAGAAAATCAATTTCTGTTGTTTATCCATCCTGTCTATGGAACTTTGTTACAGGAACCCTGGCAAACATAGTTATTGACAAATTTCCAGAGAAAGATTACAACATTTAACACTCCTACCAGCCATATAAGAGAGTGACTAACCTGTTTTCATTATTGATTGTTAATGTTTTCCATTTTGACTAGCCAGAATGGTATCCCATTTTAAATATAGTTATTTCTTCCACGGATTAGAAAAATCAAATATTTTATATCATTTTTAGTCATTTTGTATTTCATTCTCTATGAATTTTCTGTTTATATCCTTCCTTCATTTTTACAGATTTGTTGTTTATTTTACATCCTCGATTTGATTTCATGTTACAAATACATTCTTCTGGTTTGCTGCATATCTTCTATTTATTTGTAACTAAGCGTGAGTGTTAGTGTGAGTCTTCTAAGAAGCAGATAGAACAAAGTGGAATTAGTCATGCAAGATATTTACTGGAAACACCATGAGAAAAAATGAGGAGTGAGTCTGAGGACATAAGAAAAGCCAGGAGGACCATGGTGAGGAAGAAAGGAACAAAAAGGAAGCAACAAATATGAAAAGTCTTAGACTGTGGCGCAGTTTTAAGAAAGTTTTGTCAAAATCCTCATGAGCCAAAGTCACTATCAGAGGGTTGTCCATCCCCCCTAGAATGGGCCTGTCATGGTATCCCTGCTATAGGCCATCATTTGTTGGGAGCAGTTCATGTAAGGTGTGGTCTCTGTGTGATGTTCTTCAGAGCACAGAAGCTGGAGATTTTGATCAATTATGGGCCATGCAGTCAGTGATCTGAGAGATAGTTCAGAATTTTCCTGGCTACTCCAGCCTGTTTGCTCTAAGATACATTCCTAGTACTTCCCCTGCTCTGTTCACTAATGCAGAAAACTTCAGTTCCCAGATTGCCCTGCAAACTACATATTGGCAGTTTCCCATAGATGATTGGAAAATGGGAAGAGGAGAAAAAAGCCATAGGATTTCTCACTCTTTTCCTCTGCTTTTGGAGAGGGGGTCTCCAGCGCTGGTTGTTCCTCCTCCAGGGCTTCCAACTTTTGCAGAAAGGTTTCTTCCTCCTTAGTCCCAGTTCCCATCGATCTAGGAATAGAGATGTTATTATTGAACATGGTAGTATAATTTTGGTCAAATGCTAGAGGCAAAAGCTTGTTGTGAGGAGGTTTTTGGAGAGAACAGAAGAAGAGAGCATGGAAACAGTGAAGTGGAAGGAAGGAAGGCAGAAGACACATCATCAAGCAGGTTTCCTTGGTGGGCAATAAGGGCTCAACTGGCAAGTTTGGGAGACATTGTAGAGTGTGTTTTAGCATTATATCAAGAAAGAACTCTGAAATATGGTATTGACCACTACTCATCCGTCATTGAGCTATCAAACTTAGGGATTTCCAGTATTCCCTGTGTGCATGAGCTAAACATGCTCATCCACGGCTGGAGGGGGAGGGTGATAAATTTCTCTGGCAGAGCACTTCTGTAATTATCTAGGTAGAGGCTGAGGGGATGTGTGTTTGGCACAAGCATCATCTGCTAAACTTAATGCCCCTTTGGGGACAAAATATGAATTTAGCAAACACTGTGTTTGAATAATCAGACAAATGGGAAAGGGAAAAAGTTTTTGTTAGCTTTTTCATTTGCTAGAATGGTCGTAGCATCATATGTGAGGAATGTGATAGAATGGGATGGGTGAGAGCTAGTGAGTACCCCCCCCAAAAAATACATTTGAGAGCACCAAACCAGCTTCTTCATGTGAGAGAATTTATGTAATAAATGGAGTCACTCAGTGAATTAATATTTACATATACCAATTCCTCACATGGACTTTATGAAGCATTGTTATCAATTCACCTTTCTCAGCAAGAGACTATTTCCATTTTATTTTTTGTATGAAACAAAAATATTATGAGGTCCTAGTTAACTAGGCCTTTCAATTCCAAATAGTAAAAACCCATAAGAGCTAGCTTAATTTAGGAGTCTGTGCTTGAACTAGTCAGAATTATCATATAGCAAAAAAAAAAAAATTGCAGACAGGTCTCTTGAGATTCTAGAATCAGGAACTGAAAAGCCATCTGAAATAGAATATATTCCCTTTGTTTTTTTATGAGTCTCTTGAGTTTAGCCAATTTTTTTTCTTACCTTGGATCACATTCTACCTCTCCCTCCTTACTTTCCTCTCTCCCTCTCTCACTTCCTCTCTCTCTCTCCTTCAGTCCTTTCCACCTCTCCTGTTTGGTTTTCTGTGCTTCTGCAAAAATGTGTTCATTTTCTATTGCTATATAACAGATTACCAGAAACTTAATCGTTTGAAATAACATTAATTCATTATTTCACTGTATCCAGAGGTCAGGAGTCTGGACAGAGTATGTTAACTGGGTTCTCTGCCGGGTTCTCACCAGCCTGAAACCAGAGTGTCAGCTGGGACTCAGTGTCAGCTCTTGAACACTCACTGGTTGTTTGCAGAATTCAGTTCCTATTATCTGTAAGAATAAAGGCAGCTGGATTTTTCTTTTTCTCTTTTTTTAAGTTTTTATTTAAATTCCAGGTAGTTAACATACAGTGTAATATTAGTGTCAGGTGTACGATGTAGTGAATCAACACGTCCGTACATCACCAGGTGCTCATCACAACAAGTGCACGCCTCAATCCCCATCCCCCGTTTCACCCACTCCAGTAACCATCAGTTTGTTCTCTATAGTTAGGAGTCTGTTTCTTGGTTTGCCTCACTCTCTCTCTTTTTTTCTCTTGGTTGCTCATTTGTTTTGTTTCTTAAATTCCACACATGGGTAAAATCATATAGTATTTGTCTTCCTCTGACTGACTTAGTTCACTTAGCACAATATTTTCTAGCTCCATCCATGTCATTGCAAATGGCAAAATTGTATTATTTTTTATGGCTGAGTAATACTGCATTTCTTTATCCAGTCATCAGTCAATGAACACTAGGGCTGTTTCTATAATTTGGCTATTGTAGATAACACCACTATGAACATCAGGATGCATGTATCCCTTTGAATTGGTATTTTTGTACTCTTTGGGTAAATACCTAGTAGTGTGATTGCTGGATTATAGGGTAGTTCTCTTTTTAACTTTTCGAGGACACTCCATACTATTCTCCAGAGTGGCTGCACCAGTTTGCATTCTCACCAATAGAGCAAGAGGGTTCCCCTTTCTCCACATCTTCACTAACACCTTTTGTTTTCTTGTGTTGTTTATTTTAACCATTCTGGCAGGTATGAGGTGGTATCTTAATGTAGCTTTGATTTGTATTTCCCTAATGATAATTGATGATGATCATCTCTTCATGTGACAGTTGGCCATCTTTCTGTCTTCTTTGGAGAAATGTCTGTTCATGTCTTCAAGGCAGCTGGATTTTTTCAGTGCCAGCAGGAGAATCTCTCTCATTCTTCACATTTCATCTTTCAGAACAGCCAGCTGCCTTGTAGCTTCACCTAATAGCTACACCTAACTAAGCTTGACCAGTTAGGCCAGACCTACACAGGAATAGCATCATTTTGATCCCTCATAGTCAACTAATCAGGAACTTTAGTTATACTGCAAAATCCTTCCTCCTTTGTCAGTATAACTTTATCTCTTTATCTGATTATCAGAAGAAATCTGTCATATTCTCAGCCCCATGCACATTCCACACTTATAAAGGAGGGGATTATACAAGGCATGCACATCAGGGAATGGGAATCTTGGGACTATCTCAAAATTCTGCCTATCATTAGACATACTGCCAAATGTGGCCCCAAATGTCAAGCTTATTTTTCGTAAGCAGCTAGAAGGGAGTGACCATTTCAAAACTACTTTTAAATTTCTGGGAGTAAGACTGAATGGTTGATTTGGGGTCTGGCAAGGACTCCTGCCTATTCATCTATGGCTTGTGAGATTAAGTAACTTACCATAAGCCTGGTTGTCAGAGTGTTCAAAGTAAAGGGGATGCACAATGCAGCATCAAATAATAGATAGATTGGGAAAGAGTGTTTAATGGGAAAAAAAGAAAATCAAGGAACCCTGCTGACCTGAAAGTCAAGCACAAAATATGTATATATTTTTCCCAAAGATTGATGGACATTTGGGCTCTTACCATAATTTGGTTATTGTTGATAATTCTGCTACAAACATCAGGGTGCATGTGCCCCTTTCAAATCAGTATTTTTGTATGCTTTGAGTAAATACCTAGTTGTGTTAAGATCTAGTCTCTTGCATTTGCAACCATGTAGATGGAACTAGAAGATGTTATGGTAAGCGAAATTAGTCAGTCAGAAAAAGACAAATATATGATTTTACCCATATGTGGAATTTAGAAACAAAAGAAATGAGCAAAGGAGAAAAAAGAGAAAGAGACGAACCAAGAAACAGACTCTTTTTTTTTTTAACTTTTTTTTTTTTAAGATTTTATTTATTTATTTGACAGAGAGAGAGAGATCACAAGTAGGCAGAGGCAGGTAGAGAGAGAGGGGGAAGCAGGCTCCCTGCTGAGCAGAGAGCCCGATGCGGGGCTCGATCCCAGGACCCTGAGATCATGACCTGAGCCGAAGGCAGAGGCTTTAACCCACTGAGCCACCCAGGCGCCCCCCAAGAAACAGACTCAACTATAGAGAATAAACTGATGGTTACTGGAGTGGAGTAATGTGGGGGGATGGGTGAAATAGGTGATGGGGATTAAGGAGTACACTTGTGACGAGCACTGTTTATGAAAGTTTGATTCACTATATTGTACACCTGAAATTAATATTTACACTGTATGTTAACTTATTGGACTTCGAATAAAAACTTAAAAAATTACATCTAGTATATTAGCAGCTTTCAGTATTTGGATTTGTTTTTAATTGGATAAAAACCACATAGTACTTGAAAACATCTTTCAATGATCCTTAATAACTTTAGTTTAGAGATCTATATGGAAAACAATTAGCTGGACCAGAGTTGACATTTCAGAATAGCATTGTACAAGGCAAAGTGGTAGAATGTGCTTTAATAGTAGAAAGCAGATTAATCTCCACATTTTCTATGAGGAGTTCAACATAGTTACAGAAAGTGTTTTGGGTCCTATTATTTCATATTTCTAGGATTTCACTCATTTTCAGCCATGAGTCACTCTGTACCATAGGCACAAATAGAAGGAGAGAATTGAGCTACTTCATTTCAGCAATGCACATTGCTAATTTCTTGATAATGTCCAGTATAGTATAGTGGTTAAAAATGTAGTAGTTGTTACACAAAGCAGAACTGGAATCAAATCCATTTCTTTGGACAAATTTCTTAACACTCTCGACCTCAGTTTGCTCAGAGGAATAAGAATCATAAAAGAATCTACCTTTTCGAATTTGCACAAAAATTTAATAAGGCAATGTATATAAATTACTTGACTCCCAGGAATCATCATGTAAACTGCCAGTATTATTTTAATTATTATAAATCAATTATTATAAATAATTATTTATTATAAATTAATTTAGATCTCAGTAATTTCACAGCATCAATCTACTTTTCTTTCTATTTCCAGCCAAAGGAGCTTTGGACTTCAATTGTATTATTTTCCATTATGTAGAAATCTAATCAAAACAATTTTATTATATTTGGCTTCTAAGTCTCCTAAAATGTTATTTTATGAGAGCATATCATCTAGATGCCAAAGGTAGTAGAAAACTACTCAGTTAATGTACATATGGAGCCAGTTTCACATGCCAAAGTAAAGGGAACTCCATTCTCTCTACTCCCCATCCAGGTATGGTTCTGGGGTGTGTTACTTGCAATCTCAGGCTTTGGGTCAAATATTGAGTTACTAATGGTTTTTTTTTTTTTGGAAAGAGAACTCAATCTAGCTTAAATGAAAAAGAGGAACTTCAATAACCTAAGGAGCCTAACTTTGGGAAACCATTTTATTAGAATATACTTGGTTCCGGAATCAAAAATTACATAAGAAACAGGAAAAATGGAAGTTAGTACTTATTGCTTAGACTATCCCTTTGGATAGTATGTCTCTCTCAGTCCACCTTCTGTGTCTTTCTCAGTGCACTTCATTTCATACTCTCTTTCTACCTCATAATATTTACTACTTCATATGCTTGACCTACTTAGGATAAAGGCTAAGCTGCTATTTTAAAAAAAGACCCAAAATAAAGAAGCTTAGAAAAAAGAAGATTTTTTTTCTCTCAGATATAAAAGTCCCAAAGTGAACAGCATAAGTCGGCAATCATTCAAAGACCCAGATCCTTTCTAAATTCCAATTTTTATATAACCTCTGATTTTTGTCTTTGACAGTTCAAGCTGGATTGTAGGTATTTTTATGTTCCAACAATTTGAGATGTGTGGAAGCACAGGGTCACATAATGTCTTAAGACCAAGACAAACATTTCAATGATGAGAATTTAGTATAAGGTCACATCTGCTGCAGTGGAGGTTGGAAAATATTATCTTTACTGAGGCAGCCATGTAAAGACCAGTATTTTCTACCTCAATACTGAAGTCTCAGCTCCTGAATGTATTTTTCTTAATTTTGAAAACCCAGGAATACCAATGTCTTTAATCCCATTTCTAAGTTTTCAGTAGAGAGAATCTGAATAGGACACTCTTGATCCAAAAAGTTACGGACAGAGATAAGTGATCTAAAATATGGCTATTGATATCCATATCTAAAGTCAGAGAGTGGTTCAATGGAAAGAGGTTGAACAAATAATCCAGTGGTTGTTTACTACCTATGTAATAGAATGTTAATTTTGTGAAGCTAATAATAATGCTGACATAATCCCAGCATCAAAACAAGATAATACACTCACAAACAGAAAACTACTAACCAAACAAATTTGGTGGATGAAAATATTGTTATCTAAAATACTACCAAACTGAATTTTGAAGATACCTCAGCAGTAAAACACCATGTTCAAGTACAGCTCACTTTTTAAACTTAAAGGTATTTTATAGAACAACTTCTCAAAGTACAACTTACCAATGTGTCAAGGTAGGGAAACTATTGTTAGTATATTTTGTTAATGAAAAGGCATTTCAACTGATTCAACATACATTTTTTCTATTTAAAAACACAGTACTAAAAATAAATTTACAATTAAAGAGGTACTGTATCTCAAAACTTTTCAGTCTTTAATTAGATCTGGTGATAGAATGCATTTTTTTTTTTTTTTTGCTAATTCAGAAAACCCATGGAATGCTAGCCTGGCATGATGTATGAGTTGGCTATGGGATCACAGTCCTTGATTCAGTCTGCCAGGAAATGAATGCCAGAATTTCTGGCTTCCTCCTATAGAGCCTGTGTGTGTGTGGTGTGTGGGTGTGGGTGTGGGTGTGTGTGTGTGTGTGTGAGAGAGAGAGAGAGAGCACAGAGAGAGAGAGATGGAGAAAAAAAGAAGGAAAGAAGGAGGTAGAGGAGACTTTTGTGTGGGTACGTGGAGACTTTTCCAGAATTTTATTTAACAAGAAAAATGGAAATAATCTTTTTCTTATTATTTATTGGGTACTAAGTATCTTTGACATTGATGATACCAGTGCTATTACTAATTTTCTTTTACCATTAAAAAATAAAAATAGCAAAAGCCAAATATTTTGCATAGTCTGGGGTACTTCAGATATTTCGCTGAATAAAAAATACGGGAGAAACAATTTAGATTATTCTCAACAGAATTTTCTTCCTTTCTTGGTCTTTCATAATATCAACTAATTCCATAATTGAACATCAAATTCCAGCACTTAGAAATACTTTCTAGATGTATGACTGTTTGCAGGAGATGGATCTTCAAACATAAAGTATAGCACTCAGATGTTCACACATATTATTTGCTCTTATGTGAAAAGGAGTTATTGATTCTTATATCTATTAATAAATCAGTTTTATAGTCATGCAATCAAGGTTCATAAGAGTTTCTAATTCAAATTTGCAGATACACTGGACATGAAATATGTTTAAATCTAAACAAGTAACACTAGTCTCAAAACTTGCGTTGCTTCTTCCCATCTTTCAAGAGATAAAATTTTCCCTTCTACTATACAACATAGCCTATGTTTCTAATCCTCATAACACCACATTAAGAGAATAAGCATGCTTTGACTATATCTGCTTTACAAAAAATATGTTATCTCCTATACATATTTTTCAATCTTTGCTTTGGCGAGCATTAATTTAGTACCTGTATTCTAATTGTTTATTTGTGTATTTCTAAAATGCTTACCTAAGGGGAGCCCTGCCAAGGAATGCCATGATCAGTTGCTTCTAGACCTTGTCAGTAACTGCTTATGCAAGCCTATGGACAGACCATCTTTATATAGTCCTGATGCAACTGTGTATATCGGATGCTTAGTCATTATTATGTAACTGTTAAGCAATGTAGCTAGATAATGCTGATAGCATAATAAATTGTTTTTCAGATACAGACATTAGATCCAGTATTCTGGCTTGAAAAAAGGCAAGTTCTGCAAACAAGTAATGTAATTTTGCTAGGGTTTCAGGATAACATACTTGGGGTGTATATGAGGGTGCTTGCTATCCCCCCAATCTCTGCCTGGTGAGGTCTTACTCTGGAAGGCAGAATTTCAACACCATCTCCATTTAGGAAACGGGAAACATAAGACTGACTACACACAGAGCTCCCCTTTACCTCCCTGCTTGATGCTCTCTACCATGTAGAGAAGGCTCTGTCGAACATATTTAACTTATTTCTCTGAAATTTTTATCCCATTTTGGCCAAACATCAAACCCTATCCTTGGTAGCACAATTTGAGTAGCATGTAATGACATAGGTAGTAGAAACTCAGTGAAATATTATTAACCAAGCAAAGGAATAAGGAATTACCACATCTTTGAAAAAATCTTTGTGATCTCACTCCTGGATTCAATAGCTTTATAACCATCTGTTCCTCTCTCCAGTATCTCCTGTCACAAGTTATGCAGCACACTATTTCCAGATTATTCTTTCTTAAATGAGGCATTTCCTATGATACCATCTTGTTTACGACCTTGATGACTTTTGAGGGGAAAGGTGTGTTAATGTTTATTAAACTTTTTATTAATGTTCAGAATATGTCAGAGTTTATATAGACTAGATATAAAAATTACGCAGTAAAAATTAAATTAAGGGTTCTTTGTTGGTTATGTGACTATTATATGCATTACCTACTATTTAGCAATTCATCTTGAGTATATCTAAGGTAAATGACAAGGCATTCTAAGGGCACAAATATTCAGGATCAACAAAATGTTACAAATTTTTGGTATGTGTGCCGCTCTTACTGATTACAAAGAGTGAATTTAAGTGAACTTAAATGGAAAGACAAATTCATTGAGTTTGGCAAAACTGTAGGATTAGATCTTTGAGATTGGGAAATCATGTTCCATGTTAAGTTTTTTAATCTCGAGCTCTCAAATTGGCAACTGAATATGTGAAGTTGGAGCTCAGGGAAGAGGTAATCTAAGCATTTATATTTTGATGTCATTACAAATAATTGGAATATAACACCCAGAGGACTTAAGTATATTATTTAGGAAGAAAGTACAAATAGGAGAAAGGACTGAGGACAAGATCTGGGGGATGCTCCTTTTAGAGATAGGGAAAGGATGTATGGATGACAATGACAACAATAACAAAAAAAGACTGAGAAGGAAAAAATAGTTAGGAGACAGTGTCATCATAGAATACAAGTGAAGGAAATATATCAAGAAGGAGGAATTGATCAAAAAGTGTCACATGCTTCATAGAGATATTGTTACATGAAGAACAATGGATTTCAGAAGATAGAAGATGTTGATGACCTTAATCCAAGTAGTTTCAAGTAATTGTTTGAATAAGAAGTGGGTTAAAGTGAAAATGAGATACGAAGAAACAAGCTCAATTAGTTCAGACAGACTTTCAAAAACGTTTGTAATAAATGAATGGAAAAAAGGAAATCGGGAAGGGAAAACTGTAGAGGAGTATGGAGGTAATATGTTGTGTTGTTTTGAGTTCTGATTAGTTTGTTTTAAAACAGGAACTGTTACAGCAGTCGATGAGACTAATCCAGGAGAGAGGGGAATATTAATGATGCAGGGAAATGGAACTTTTCAGCACAAATTCCTTTAAAGGCAAGGGTTTGTGGGATCCCGTGCATATTTGAGAGTGTGAGTTGTCTGAGATAGGGACAGAAATATTCATTGAAGGAAGGAGGGGAATATTCCTACGCAGGCAGGCTTCTAAGATGAGACAATTTTTTTTTTTTAACTCTACTTTTTAAAATGAAGAAGTTAGATCATCACCTGAGATTGAGGAGAAGGTAAGTGATAAAGTTATATAGAAAAGAGGTATTGAATTACTATTTAGAATGGTGAATATTCTTTGGATATACAGTAGGATTATTGGATAGTGTGGGTGCCCATTTGAAATGTGTGTTCCTAAGTTTAAAGTCCACTCAACATGTGTAAATGCTCTTAAAAATACATATTTATGTATATGTATATGTATTTAATAATTGAGTACTTGGGACTTATTAGAGCTATTGTTCTCCCAGGCAAATATTATAAAGGGATACAGGATTTAGTGGCATTTATAAGATACTTGTTACAATGATGGATCATGGAATCGAAGACATGTCAGGAAAATAGGAGGTTTTATGAACTGAGGAAAGGATCAATGGTTAAAGCCAGTAGGTTAGAGAACAGGGATTCTCACTGAGGTTGAAGAAATGCTAGATTGGAACATTGAGCTGGAAAAATAATAGAAAATAAGACAATCAGAGGGTATAAGTCAAGATTTTGAATGAGGTACTGTTGTTGTTGATAATAAGATCGGGGTTTATGGCTGAAGAGTGATGGATGAAAATGTTACTGAAACTAAGAAGATCAAAGATCCAAGATCCTCAGTAGTTGCTGGGCTCATCCTTATAGGTTTTGACATTAGGCAATATTCACAACAGTGCAGAAATGAAAATATGCCTGACATATTACTGAAACTGTTGGCTTCCAATAGTCACATAGGAAGAAAGGGAATAAGGACACGACAGATTTAGAAAATATTGAAACTCTACTAAACCAATGTTATACAATTAGCGTAATTTTAATATACAAAAGGAAAAAATGTGTCAATAGATATTGAAATGGCATTTTATAGTATTAATAAATATATAAAAATATGTGTATATATTTATTTAAATATAGACATATATAGACATATATAAACACATATACTGTCACTATTATTATTTAACTTTGTCTTGAACATACTAAATGAAACAATTAGAAAAAAGGAACGGAAATGAGGTATAAGTATTGGGAAACTGTATACATTCATATTTTATCACTTATTAGTAAATTTGGTGGGAAAATTAGGTGATTTCTATAGTCTCTCCCATGGTTAGCATTCTCCAAAGCCTCACTATTTCTTCCCTAGGATCCCAGTTTAATTGCCCCTGAAAACCCACATGCTTCTTGCTTCATCCTTTTTGCATCATTGTGGTATAGCTATTGACTGGACGAATCAAATAAAAACACTGATGATTGTATAAGATCTTCATATGTACCTATAATAACCATCCTTATAATTTAATTTGCTTTTTTTTACATTTGATACTATATTCCCTACATGCACCAATACTGTTTTCCAACTGTAGAAGGAGGACACTTGCTTGATAAGAATAGTTTGAACAAAATTATTATAAAAGCTTAAGCTTGGCTTTCAGTTTTTTGTTTTTTGTTTTTCTCTAACAGTTAAATAGGCGCTTATGTAAGCAATCCTGGTATGAAAGACTAGTGGATGAAGAATGTGGGTAACTGGGAAATTAAATGATGGAGCTTGTTTGGATATTTGAGTTTTATACCAGCTAAAAATGTATTTTCTTATTTTTTTTGTTCTTTTTCCTGTCCTAATTCTTCCACTCTCTCTCTTTCCCTCCATTATTTAATCTTTATCTGACATAGCAAAAAAATATATATATATATTAAATCAAAATAATAGAACCACTGATATACCTAACAAAATTTTGATAAGAATAACTACTTATGCTATTAAGTTTCCAGATATTCTGGAATCTGTGGAAAACCTGAAAGGACTAATATAACAAAATTTCATTGCTTGATGAATGCCTCAAGGACAGAATGGATATCATTCAACAAGCCCAAGGAGACACAAATAGATACTCTCATAAACAAAATGCTGGAGGCTAGCTACATCATCTCCAGCTTTATTTCCTAAATTCTCCTTTTACTGTTCTAGACCAAGCACTCAAATGATCTATCACCGTTCTGTAATGTCAGAAAGGGTAGTGATTACAACCAGGGAACATGTTAATCAGCAGAATGGATATGTTGGTGTCTCTACTCTCATTTTTTTCCCCTCTGCTTTTCTTTTCTCTCCCTTTTCCCTTTATATTTCATGTCTCTAATGCTGAAAATATTGTGGCTAGATTTCTGCCCTTCCCCCATTCTACTCAGAAGCAAAAACTACATAGATAGTGAATCAGGAAAGTCAAACACATATTTTTTTTTAATTTATAATATGAGAAGGAGTACCAAACTGAAGGATATTTTTATTTTTGGCATAAAATAGTTAATTAGACTATATTAGTAAATTTTGTTATAATGCATATATTATATATGTTAAGCACTGTATGTGATACATTAATAAGAGACTATCCTCATCTTCATGGAGATAACAAGACCTTTACTGAAAGAAAAATTAAAGGAAACATGATAAATATTTTCTCTAAGAGAATAGAAACACAGTAATATAGATTTTAGAGAAGAAATATAGTCAACTGTGTTAGGACTCAAAGAATAAAAATAAAGGGGGAAAAGAAATGGAAAAGAGAATTTGAGTAAAATTGTGAGGGGCTGAACTGAGAGTATATCAAGTAGTAATAACCTGCAAGTATAGGAAATAAATGAATGCATCTGGAATATAACCAGCAACCCAGTTCCACCAAAGAATATGGGAGGAGTAGTCATCAGGGCTGAGAAGATACCTATATTTTTAGGTGGGTGTATGATAACAAATATATTTACTATCATTGGAAGGTAGATAGGCTACATGATTTGCAGAGCCCAGGACAAAATAAAAATATTCAGCCCCTTATTAAAATGTGATTAAGAATTTCAAGACAGCTATAGCAAAGCATTTAACCAGGTGTGGGGCCCTTGTAAGCATGGGGCCCTGTGGGACTGCACATGGCCATGAGTTGGCTCTGTTGGTTAGTAACTGTTTTTGAGTGTTGAAGAAATGACAGGAGGTTTTACAAAGGAAAGTAAGTCTAGCACGAATACAGATATCCCTTTTTCAAAAGTTCATGTATGCCACTTCACTTTTACAAAAGACTACATTAGTATCTGTTTTCGCTAATCAAAACAAATCTGAAGAGCATTTTTACTTTTATGAAAACAGGCAGAAAATGAAAATAGCACTCAGCATTTGTTTTGTAGAGAGTCCTTATAGAGGCAGTGTGTATCCCCAGCCATGAGTGAGGCCCCACCAGAGTCCTTCCCCAGGAACTACACTCAGCATCTCAGCCCCAAGCCACGATAGCTTTGAACTGTGTCTGTAAGTGTCTGTGCTTTATCTTGATTTAATTTGTGCATCTTTTACAACATGTGTCCTACGGTATTAGGAAAGCCTAAGAGGAGTTATTTTGGGGTTCTGGGAACATTCAAAAAATTTTTCCAGGGCCACCTGGGTGGCTCAGTCAGTTAAGTGTCTGTCTTTAGCTCAGGTAATGATCATAGGGTCCTGGGATTGAGTCTCGCGTTGGGCTTCCTGCTTGGTGGGGAATCTGCCTCTTCCTCTCCCTCTGTCCCTCTCACTCACTTGTGTTCTCTCTCTTTCTCTCTCAAATAAATAAAATCTTTAAAAAAAATTTCCATGTAAGTTAATGGTTTTTGTTTCTTCATTTTATGCAATTTTAGTTTATAAAAGGTTTCATAAGAACACTCTACCTTTGGATAGTGGGGGAAAACTATATCCAAGATAAATGGAAGAGTAAGAAAATATGGAAGGGAAAATAATTGAAAACCACTAGAATTTTGAGAAGAGTTTATAGTAGCCTAATTTTTGAGAATAAAAAAATAATAAAAATGTTATAAAATGGAAAATCATCCATAGTAGTTGACAAATGGCAACTAACTAAAAAAACGAAGAAGAGAATTGAAGATGAGTCTGCATTTTTGTGTTGGATGATTAGGAGAGAAAGCAAAAATTTTAACAAAGAGAAAAATCAGAAAGAGAGGTTGATTTTAGGGAAACATTAGGATAATGCTGACCTTAACTGTGGGAGGCCAAAATATAACTGAATAGAAAAGCAAATGAGGCAGCTAATGTATGGGATCAAATATCAAAATAAAACATGATTAGGTAAAGAATTAAAGATTTGGAAAGCTATATAACCCAAAGAAGAGAATGGTTGTCCTCTTTTAGAATGAATTATTCAGACAATTAATCCTTATAATCAAGGGAACACATTATTCTCAGATGACATACTGATTTTGTCATCCTAGACTTACCTCGGCTGTCCTCTACATGAAGGTCAAAATTGAAGGTGTAAAGATGGATGGGATAACTAATGAAGAGATATTGAGAAAGAAAATAATTTACACTCTAATTTCGAAGGTACCAATATTTAAGGGTAAGAGAGAGAATAAGAATACAATGAAGAGGGATGCCTGAGTGGCTCAGTTGGTTAAGCGGCTGCCTTCGGCTCAGGTCATGATCCCAGGGTCCTGGGATGGAGTCCCACATCGGGCTCCTTGCTCGGCAGGGAGCCTGCTTCTCCCTCTGCCTCTGCCTGCCACTCTACCTCCTTGTGCTCTCTCTCTCTCTGACAAATAAATAAATAAAATCTTTAAAAAAAAAAAAAAGAATACAATGAAGAATATTATAAAAGAACAAAACTGTAAGGAAGCTGAGTTATAGGTGGAAAAATTTTCAAGATGGGACGTATAGAGAGACAAAGCCTGTTTAATGCCCTAGAGAAGTCAAGAGAGCATAGCCTTGTGAATAGCCCATGAATGTGGTGGATGGGTTGTTGATGCTGATGTGTGAACCAGCAGTTCCAGGGACAGTATACAAATAGCAGACATACTAAGAAGAATAATCATGGAAAAGTGTGACATCACAGGAAGTTCAACCTGTATTGTACAGTGCAGAGGTGTCTCCTAGCATGGGATTGGGCAAAATGGGCAACAGGGAACCACAAGAAAGTGAGAGATTCTATGAACAACAATAAAAATGTAGTTCAGTGTCAAAAGGGAAGCAAGGAAATGTAGACTGGGGTAAAATGGGAGAAAATAGATGAGTTAAAGAATCAAAGGTTTTAAAGATACTGACCAAGGACCAGTTGTCGTGAGAGAGATAAAAGAGAGGAAAGAGAAAGAATTGAAGTTACTGTGATAAAAATGAGAATTTCCCAATTTCATGACTGTAGAGACAGGGTTAAAAGTTTTTGATACTCTGTAATTTAAAAGGGGCCAAAAATAACTTCTTGTAATATATTTCATTTCTTATTCTTTGAAAATGCTAGTTAAGGTTAAAACATGATTGGTATATTTTTATATTATTATTTTTATAGAACTTATTTTTTTTTAGTTCAGCTCCTAAAACTTCAGCTTTCTGGTTTATTATTTTAAGTTCTATATACAAGAGTTGTACTCTGACTTTTTTGCTCCAAAACTATTTAAATGAATTATATTTAGCAAGTCTTTTCTGCAGTCTAAGAGCTAATGATCCAGCCCTTTAATTCTGCTGTCTCATTTAAATTTCAATCCCATGAAAAACAGGAAGCCTTAGGTTACCAGAAAGGTACAAGAACTAATACCTCTACCTTTCGACTGTTATATTTGCATTATAAAAAATCAAGTTCAGAATTCACTGTGTATTCAGACTAGTACAGACAAGAAGGCAAACTTATCCTGTGCATTTCCTCAGGTTTACAAAACACATGCATACCCTTAATTCTGACTGGGACAGATGGTTTGTATTCTTCCAGATAGACCATTGGGGAAATTGTTTTTGGGAACAGTACTTCAGTGTGAACAAGATCATGTAAGGCTGCTGAAAATACAATTGTGCTTGCTGATACTTTAAAGGCATTTAAGAAATATCTCTACTTTGTTGTTCAAGGTGTCAGGGATGGCATATGACAATTGTGAAAAAGGCAAAGTTTTCCTTTGGTTTTGTCTATAATTCTTCTCTTTCTACCACTGCCGTGCCCATTACCACAGCATACCTTCACTGAACATGGTAATACTTATTAAAAAGTACAATAAGTAATAATTTATTTCTCTGAGTCTACCTTTAGGCATTGAACTCTCTGATAGGAAGGCTTCTGCCCTAATAATGTTGATATCAGTGATTTATAATACAATGTCTGAATTATAATATACCCTCAACATACATTTCTTTTTTTTTTTAAGGTTTTATTTATTTATTTAATAGAGAGAGAGACAGCGAGAGAGCGAACACAAGCAAGGGGAGTGGGAGAGGGAGAAGCAGGCTCCCCACCAAGCAGGGAGCCTGATGTGGGGCCCGATCCCAGGACCCTGCGACCATGACCTGAGCCGAAGGCAGACGCCTAACACTGAGCCACCCAGGCGCCCCTCAACATACATTTCTTAGGTTAATGTTAAATGTATACTTATTTTCCAAATTTGGGGAAATAATGAGAGACATTTTCCAATTTCTCCCGGACCTAGAACAAAATTCCCCATCGTGGGAATCCAAATAAGTCTACACGTTGTTTCATGCACAGGCGATGGTCCTCAAAGTGTAACAAATATAAGAAACCTTAAGGTAGAAGTCTAGGACGTCATGAAGCTCCATGAAATCAAGCAAAGTAGAGTAATGAGAATTAATGAAGAAGAAATGCAGTTAGGAATGTCCTCTCCATCAAGATCATCTCAGCAATATTTTTCTCCTTGTGAGAATATTTCAAGAAATGAAACATATAGTATATAACTTTTTAGAATTTTTTTCATTATGCATAATGCATTTGAGATCTGTCCAGGTTTCTGTGTGCAACAGCAGTTCAGTACCTTTTATTGCTGAGTAGTATTTCATTGTATGGTATTCACTTGTACCAGAGTTGGCTTAACAGTTCACCTATCGAATGACATTTGGGTTGTTTCAAGTTTTAGGTTATTATAAATAAAGCTGCTATGAACAATTATGTACAGGTTTTAGTGTGAACATAAGCATTTATTTCTCTTGCATAAATGTCATAGAGTATGATTGTTGAATCGTATTTGAAAGTGAATATTTAGTTTTAAAAGAAACTGCCAAACTATCCCCAGAGTGGCTATTCTATTTCACGTTCTTATATTCAATAGATCCAACTTCTCCACATGCTCACCAGCATTCAATATTATTACTATTTTTTCACCCTTCTAATTGATGTTTAATGATAAATCATTGTACTTTTAATTTCCATTTCGTAATAGCTAATGATGTTGAACATGTCTTCATGTACTTGCCATCCATATCCCTTCTATGGTAAAATATCTGTTCATGTCTTTTGCCATTATGTAATCAGATTTATTTTTTTTTTGCTGTTGAATTTTTAGAGTTCTTTTTATAGTTTGTATATGAGACCTTAATTGGATGTGTTTTGCAGATATTTTATCCTAGTATATAGTTTGTTTTTTCATCCCCCTTCATAGGGTGTTGCACAGCATAAAAGTTTATAATTTCGATGAAGCTCAATTTATCCTTTTTTTTGACAAATCAATCTTAGAACTCTTTTTTTTTTTTTTAAAGGATTTAATTTATTTATTTGACAGAGAAATAGCACAAGTAGGCAGAGCGGCAGGCAGAAGGAGAGGGAGAAGCAGGCTCTCCGCTGAGCAAGGAGCCCGATGCAGGGGGCTGGATCCCAGGACCCTGGGATCATGACCTGAGCCGAAGGCAGTTGCTTAACCACTGAGCCACCCGGGCACACTAGAATCCAAACTGTTTTGCAGGGCATGAAAAGATTTGCCTTGTCTGAGTCCTGCTTACTCCTGACTCAGAGACTGCTAGTCCCCTGTTCCCAGTCTTTGATACAGTCTCATAGGATATCTATCTGACATTCCCATTCTTTTCTTGGTTGACTCCGAATCAACCTTCCAGACTCAGCTGAGATCGCCTCCCCAAGAAAGCCTGCCAGGACTCCCATCCATCCCTAGTCTGTGCAGCAAACAGCATGTTTTTTGTTTGTTTGTTTGTTTGTTTGTTTGTTGAACATATAATGTATTATTTGCTTCAGGGGTACAGGTCTGTGAATCGTCAGTCTTACATAATTCACAACACTCACCATAGCACATACCCTCCCCAAACATCTTAGAACTCTTAACGTAGTCATAGTCCCAAAGACTTTTCTTCTTATGTTTCCTTCTGATCCTTAATATTTTAAACAATTGCCTATCCCAAGAAATGTTTTCCTGACATGCTACAATACATGCAAATAAGTGATGTCGTTAGATTTAGTTATGAATTGAAATGTATGAAAAATTTTCTGAAAGGTTATATAAGTTAACATGAAAATGACATTATCTCATTGTCATTCTGTTTTGGAATGAATGAGTTGGGAGAAAAGTGCCAAAAACAAATATGTGAATAGAAAGAATAAGTGGAGCATAGTCAAAAAACTTTAATAAAATTTTCTATACCTAACTTTATATAGCAATTTAATTAACTAAATTGTTAATTCTTCCCACCCATTTCCAGGACACACAGACACACTAATAATCCCATAATAATCCATTAATTAATTATCCTGTAAAAATTGTCACATTTTTAAAACTGAGGGTAGACAATAGTATAAGGGAAAAGTAGGTTAAGTATAACTGCTGCTATTAAGCACAAAAGTTAACTCTGTCCTGGAGTTACAAGCAAATGAAAGCATAATTAGTTACAAAATTTTTATTATTTATTAATAAGAAGTATGCTAGCTGGTAAGGAAAAATTGTTCATACCTTGTAAAATCCCAAAAGGACTAATTACATGCATTTTTTCCATCGTTGCCATCAAACAAGAAAGGAACATTGTCTACAAATGTAATTTTTATCAATAGGCAGAGAAGACATTCATATAGTCATATTGACCCTTTATAAAATCAGTTCTCAAAAGAGCTAGAGAAATGTTTTTCAGTTATATAAATTTCTGGCATTGTAATTTCACATGCTAAAAGAAAAGGGATCCAAAGGAACAAATATCCCTTTTTAATTACTCTTAAATATTTCAATTAACTCAATCAGAGCTAAGAGATTTCTGAGAGAAGCTAAAAATCAGAATATTAAATATCGAGGTCACAAGAAAGAAGTAGAAGGAACCAACATTCATTAAGTGCCTGCTGCAGGGTGTGGTTAATGGAAAATGATAGTTAATGGAAAAAAAAAGTTTTTTAAACAATTGCTCTAGGTAATTAACTTGATTCATTTCATGTTCTTCAAAAGATGCAAGAAAGTTTAGAATTTCTTTTAATGTACTCTTTGCTTTGTGAGTGCATTACTTTAACTATAACATTATGCCCAGATTAAGCTTATATTCTGATTATATTTGAAAGTCATTTTAACAAATGTGGGCCAATGGTGCCATGCCCAATTGGACCTATTAAAAGTATAACTCTGATCCAAAATTGTATTTTCATTATGACTACTCAAACTTTATACCTATAATGTAATGTGTTTTTGGTTCTAAACATCCATGAGGGAGTCAACAATAGTATGGGAGTATCATTGTGATAGGAACAATAATTTTGGAAAAGAATGCTTTCCTTAAGACTCTGTGACTCAGACACAGATATATGGCATACTGTGAGTTCACTAAATTGCAGGTATCTAAACAAACATCTTCTAAAGCTATCAGTTAGAATTTAGATTTTACCCCATTTGAGGAACACTGAGTTTCATATGCTATTGAGCCTTTTTTTTTTTTTTCTTTTTAATAGATAAAGCTAATGTGATGCCTGCCTAGATTAACTTATGAATTCCACCTGGCTCCATTGGCCACACATTGTAAAATACCCTGGAGAAATGGGGGTTGATGTGTTACTTTCAATCAATCATCCTTTGGAACCAAAATATAAGCTAATATATTCCTACTCTGAAGGTATTGTACCAGGGACTAGAAGAAAAAGTGTACTTAGCTGTATTTGAGAACCAGCCACTAACAAGACACCATGATGAAGATCTTTGGACATGAGGGCCTGCCAAGGCCTAAATAGGAGTCTCCAAATTCCAGAAATCAGGATAATTTCAGGCCTCAGATCATAAACCGTCTCATTTGTTTGAAAGCCTCTCTTCTTTCAAACCATCATATGACAGAAAATCAGTGTGATTGAGATCCAGAATTTAAATATGTAATGTGTCGCCCAGAAGAGAAAATATCTGACTTTGCATTCAACATGAAAGAACTACTATAGGAAGTCATGTGAGCAAGGTGGCTACTAGTAAAGCATATAGGCTCAGAAGCACCTGAATCTATTTACGTATAAATAATTAAACTCAGTATTTAAATGTGTATAAAATAAGTTTGAGTATTAAATGCAAAGATAGTAACATTATTTGATGGGGTTCTCAGTGTATGTAGAGGTGGTATAGAAGAAAATTATAAGAGGGGGAAGGGTAAAGAGCCTATATAGTGATAAGATTTCTTTATTCTTCTGGTAAGCGATTGATTTTAGTAGACTGTGAAAATTAATTATATAGTTTATAATCCCCAAAGCAACTACTGGGGGAGGAAATAACCTGATACAAATATACAAATAGAATAAAAAATAGAATAGATAAACTAAGTGAAATAATAATACCAAAAAAAAAAAAAAAGACAGGAAAGGAGAATCAGAGGAGTGAAAAAGAAACAATAAACTTCTAGCAAGACTAACAAAAAATTAGTAAAGACCCAAATTACTAATATCAGAAATGAAAGCAGTAAAAGTGGTCTGAGGATATAATGTAAAACCATGGTGATTATAGTTTTTTATCATTTATGGTATAGTTGAAATTTGCTAAAGGAGTAGGACTAATTGTTCTCACCAAAAAGAAGGAGAAGAGAGAGGGGTATTGCTAAAGACACTCAAACTTGAAAAAGATCATGAGGAATTGTACAAAACTTTGATGTACATAAATGTGACAACTTAGGTGAAATTGACTAATATAAGTATTAGAAAAATTACACTTATATTTTGAAACCTGGAAAAAAATTCTCCAGGCTCTGATGGTTTTACTGGAAAACGCTGTCATACATACATACATAATACCTTCTAGAAAACAGAAAAGGAGAAACTAAAGCTTCCTAATCGATCTGTTTAGGCCAGATTACATCATTACAGAGAAAGAGAAAGAGAGACGGAGAAATACCAGACAAATCTTCCTCATGAACACAAGCACGAAAACTCTCAGCAAAGTTATTAGTAGATTGAGTAGAGTAGTGCACTTTCTTCCAGGAAGGAAAAGCTAGCTCTATATTTGAAAATCAATCCAAGTAGTCCAACATATAATATAAGGAGAAACCCTTTATGATGTGAAGTTAGGCAAATATTCTTAGATATGACACCAAAATCATGATTCCACAGGGAAAGCAAATGAGCCATTTCAGTGAACCTCTCCTATGGTATAGTGGAGAAATGCCTTATCTAATAATTACATGTGAAAGAATAATATGAATTTAAAAACTTTATAAAAATATTTAACCCTAAATAATTTCCTCATGATTTTGCAATGAATTTTTAAAATCCAAATTGAAATAGTACTATTTAACCGGTGAAATTTGTTAAGATGCTGATATAAGACTGTTCACAATCACATTTTTCCCAAAAGGATTAGGCCTGCAAATCCAATGAGATTTTTATATATGAATGTAGAAATATTAATATATGAATTAAATAAAATGGTATGAATGAATAAGTGGTATAAAATATCTGTTTATTTCCTAAATTAATTATACATAAATGTATATATAGAAAAATAGAAAAAGGCAGAGAGAGGCAGGATATGAGATATATATGGTCTATGATTTACATTTATACATATTTGTCATTATGAATCAACTTTGAAGGAGAGAAATAATCTTATGACAAAGCAAAGTGTTTTGTGTTCTAAGATATATATTAAAAGATTTTTTAAAAATTAAGTAATATGTGTGTATGTATGTTCAGTAATTTATTAACATTTTAGAGTATACAAGAATAGTTAAAAATTCTAAAGAGGTGCTCTACACTTTTGGTATTTTCTCAGGAATATATAGTTTCATTATCTTGTCAGCTCTTTTAAAGTTTATAGGTTAATGCCATTCTGGCATCAACCCTGCTTTGAAGTTAACAAAATACTTTAATTGTAGTTATAACTTATCCCTTGTAGTTTACTATCTTCGTGTAGTGCAGAAATTTAAAATGAGAACTAAAAGAGGTCAATATCTAAAATTCTTGCCTCACTTCTGGAATAAAAATTAGTATATTTCAAAGGTTGGAAAAGGATCTCAGAAAAGCTAATTTCACTTAATTTTCAGAATTAAAAAGATACCATTGATTCTAACCTCTGGGAATTAGAACATTTGTAATTGTTTAATCTGATTTGTGGTAAATCTGTAGTAAGAGAAAGGGATAGAGTTATCCCATCCATATATACTTAGAATGTAATCATATTGTCTTGATATCTAGGGTATCAGAATATTCTATTATATAAACCAGAGATTTCAAAAAGCCCATGGTTATAATGAACAATTTACCTGAGAGTCACTACGAATTTCTCCTCCATTTATTCTGGAGTCCCAATTTATCTACAGTCACAAGAATTTTTTCAATCAAATGACCATCAATGTGAATGCAACAATTAGAATTTTTCTCAACGTTCCCTGCAATTAGCAGCCATAGATTATAACATGCTGTTCAAAATCTTCCTGTATAAGACAAAAATCATTTTGTCAAAAAATGAGCTCAGGGCAGAACTACTGTAATTTTTCTTTTGTTTCAATTTACTTCATTAATGAGAACCAGATGCAAATGCAAAAGTAAACAAAATATTTTAGAGGGAAATTTAAAGGGTGGATTTCTGTTAAGAGTAATATATTTAAGATCCCTGAACCCACTATCTATAAGACATATAAAAGATTTAAAATATTTTTAAGTAATGAAAGAGACTGTCAGAAAATAGAAGAACAATTTGAAACTAACAATGAAGCAAAGACACCCATCCAGCTATCCAGGAAACTAAGTATATTGGAGAATTATCAAAATACCCTAATGGCATTAAGTCTCGGTGCTTTGAGCCTCCATGTATAGAAACTGCACAGGGGGGAAGAGAGAGAGATGCTATGGGCTGTCCCTGGGGTTTGCACTAGGTGGTGAGCCAGAAGAGAAACAGCTACTCACAAATCTGGAATCAGGACAAGCTGTATTTTGAGGAAAATTATGAACTAAGAGAAATAGCTTTTATTGTGTGCTCTGAATCGTAAGCTAGCTCCCTATTTCTCTCTGGAATTTCAAATGTGTTAGCCACCCTCATGTGTTTAAGGCCATTTACATCTTGAAATCATCTAGTTGAGATGGTAGGTACTCCTGAGAATACCAGGAAAAATCAAACACAAGTCTTCTTGGGTAAACACACACCAATACACATGTAGTGTGAATGGTATTACCTTCGCAGAGGGTATGGGGATCTCCAATTCATTACCTCTGTCTTTGAACTTTTCTTCCATCAGTTGATAGAAGTGAGCCTATAATAGTAAAATCATAAACACACAAAAAATGAGAGGGAATTCAAAACTAATATCTACTTAGTAACTAAATCCTTAGCAAATTTCAGTGAACTTATTTTTCATCTCTTGTATAAATTACATCTTAAGGTACTAAGGAACAATGTTGATTTTATGGCAGGTCCACTGTAATTAACATTGGTTTTACAATCGTGGAGAATCAGAGAGTAGCTTAAAGTGAGGTGGTAGATAAATGCATCAATTTTAAATTAAAATAATTCATTTCCAAAATTAAAAGATGGTAATGAAAATACCATAATAAAATCCCGTAATAAAATCTAGCCTGAATTGTCCTATAGATTTGAAAAGACTAACAGAGAAAGGAATCATCAGTAGCTACCCTAAATAGAAAACCCTGTACCAAAAGAAAAAAAAGAAAAGAAAGAAATCATTCCAAATTGCACTTTCCAAAAGCACTTATAAAATTTCGAACAAGCATCTCAAGTGGAATTAGGAATATACTGTTTGATATATTATTAATATATTAAATATATATAATTTTTTCAAGTTTGATGTCCTTATAGACATAGTAGAGATGTTAGTTTTATAAATTTTGATAGATGTGATGTGTTATATTGCTATATTGCTAATGGATATACTGTACCCAAAGAAAGATTATTATACTGCTATTCAACAGGGACTGAAACTCTTGCAGTGTGTGAAAGAATTCTCTCTTCATTTTACTTATCCATTCATTATTTGAACATCTTTATTTAGCATTTACCGTGTACTACTCACTGTCCTAGGAACTCAGTGTCCTAGGAACTGTGGCAGTGAAACAAAGTGCAAACAAAATCAGTAGCCTGTTATATTTGTGTGCAGGGGAGACAGACACAAAGGTTAAACAAATGAATGTATAAGATATGAGATGCACTAAGTGTTTTGATGAAAAGTAAGGCATAGTAAGAGAAAATAGAGAATTACAAGATGTTTTATGTAAGATATTATGATGAGATTTCTCTGATAAAATGACATTTGTTCAGAGACCAGACAAAAGTGACCAAGAAATCTAAGCACTTTGAAAAGAGGAAACAGCAGGTCCAAAGAACCTAAAGCAGAAACAAGCTCGACTTTTTGATTAACTCCTAAAGTAGGTCC
Source organism: Potos flavus (assembly GCA_028534135.1). Lineage (NCBI taxonomy): Eukaryota > Metazoa > Chordata > Mammalia > Carnivora > Procyonidae > Potos > Potos flavus. The sequence continues at coordinate 85,921,251 of CM052900.1, read as the reverse complement.
TCATGAGGCTGGAGCAGAACAAGAAAAAGAGAGAGTAGTTAGAGAATACATCTGAGTGCTATAAAGGAACTAAATCATATATAGCTCTCAGTGAAGAGTTCTGAGCAGGATAGTTATGTGATCTGCCTCATGTTTTAAAATTTTAACTATGGCTGCATTGAGGAAAATAAACAGTGGAGAGGATGGGGCAAAAATGGCAACAGGGAGAACCGTTAGAGAACTATTGCAGATGCCCAAGTAAGAATGTTTAGATGAGGCTGTGAATGTTTCCATCAGGTCAATAGCAGTGGGAATGGAAAGATTTGACAGAAGGTGAAGACAGAAAGAAATGTGGAGTAAGAGAAAGATAAATGTCAGAGGACTCCATGATTGTTCACTTGAGTAATTGAAAGAACTGTCTTCTTTTTGGAATGGGAAAGACCTTTGGTGAGGGAAGTCAAGTGTTTAGTTTGGAACATTTTACATTGGAGATGCAGCGATGACGTGTGAGAAGAAGCATCGAATGAGGTGGATGGAGAAGATGGAGAAGAAATAAGAGTGTTGACTCAAAATAAGTGGAAAAAATGTGTTTTAAGAGGAAGTTATGGTCAACTCTATCGGTTGCTTTTATTTGCTGTAGTAAGATATTACTTGAGAAGTGAAAATTTTATTTACTACGTGGGGGTCATTTGTGAACTTAACAATAACAATTTTGATGGAATGGTTAGGAAAAAACCTGACTGATATGAGTTCAAGAGATAATGAACAGAGATAAAGCACATTCACTGGGGAGTTTCACTGCATCTGAGAGCAGAGAAGTGGCACAGTAGTTACAAGGGGAATAAGGTCATTTTTCTTTCATAGTAAGAACTACATAGCATGTTTGGATGATCTGAGATGATACAGTAAAGAGGGAATAATTGGTGACGCAGGACCGAAGATGCAATTGTAGTTGTGGTGCCTAAATGAGGTGTTTCCCAATTGGATGGGCCCCCAAATATGGGGCGAGGATTGGATGGAAGCAGATGACACTGGAGATGAAAGAATTCACCTGAGGCAGAACAAAAGAGATAGAAATTTATTGAATACACCTCAAGGGAGGGCCAGGCAGGATAGCAGAGGAGAGGCTGTCTGCAATGAGTCAGTGGTGGGGACTGTTTTTAAAAGGTGAGGATGAGGAGGTTTGGCGATGTACGAAATCTTCCCTTTTTTGGTAACTGTGCCTAGTTTTAGGTAGCCCATTGGTCATTTAGGGCCTATGAACGTTTCACGGTGGGTCACCTGATGGACCAGTTGGTATTCAGCCTGGTGGTCACTGTGCCCTTTCTCCATTCCATCCCTCAAGAGCTTGTTTGCTTAAAAGCAGCCTCTTCAGGAGTGCTGTCCTTGAATAAGTAGGGAATGCACAAAAAGGACTGACTTTTGCTGGAATCCTGGGTAGTTCATGAAGGCAATTTATATAGGCCCAGGGATGGATTTGAACTACATATCACATACCTGGCATTACTGTGCTGATTCACATATTCATCCATTGTACTTGGCAACTATTTATTTGTTGAGCATTTTTAAATTTGGCATCTTCACATAGGCCAAGGAAGAAGACACCATCAAACAAAAATTGAGGGGAATTAAAAAATTGACTGCAGAGTGTAAATTTCCTAGAAAGTAATTAAGAATAAAAAATCTGTAGTTAGAGGCACCTGGGTGGCTCAGTGGGTTAAGCCTCTGCCTTCGGCTCAGGTCATGATCTCAGGGTCCTGGGATCAAGCCCCACATCGGGCTCTCTGCTCACCAGGGAGCCTGCTTCTCCCTCTCTCTCTGCCTGCCTCTCTGCCTACTTGTGATCTCTTTCTCTCTGTCAAATAAATATATAAAATCTTAAAAAAAAATCTGTAGTTAATATAGAAGTACCTAAAACTCATCTGTAAACTTGAATTATTTTAGTTTTCTCACATTCTGAATCGACAAATTGGTCTTAAGAAGCATCTAGATATTCTGCTCTTCTTTTTCCTTCTCATGTTCAGGAGAAAACACCTGAATAGCTAATGCGAAGGAGAAGCAGAATTTGTCAGCCCCAAATAGGCCTCTCTGGCATAAAGGATTATTTTAGGCTGATTACTTTTAAGAAACAGCAGACACAGAAGCAGCTCTGAAAATGGGAGTAGAAGTTATCCTTTTGTAGGAGACATTTACATTTACAAGAGAAATCTCCATTTGTAAGAGTGTCTCCCTACCTGCACCAAGAAGAGGGTGATGACTAAATCTCTAGAAAATCTTATCAGTGGAGAAGGTGGAGACTTAATTTTGCATGATACAAATACCTTTTACTGTGCTTTACCTGAAAACCACTCACAACTGGCACTGCTCTCCCCAGCATCTTTTGTCTTTAGCTGGAGATGGTATTTAAGATAATAGTTTGGGCCATTGGGGGAGTTAGTAAATTTTCCTGGGTATCTCCCATATTTACTGGAGTTACGCATGTTATTAAATTTGTTTGTTCTTCTCCTGTTAATCTGTCCTTTTATTATAGGATGTTGAGATCCTAGCCAAGAATCTAGAAGGATAGAGAGAGAATTTTTTCTCCCCTACAGATAATTCAAATTGTCCCTTTTGGATAAAAGATAAACATTCCAACACTTAAATTATCATACAGGTGTACCAAATGTGTTATCCTATTGGTCAAAGTGCAACATATTTATCTATCTATCTATCTATCTATCTATCTATCTATCTATGTCCATATACTTGTTTTTTTGTTTGTTTTGTTCCTTCCTCTTGTGATTTTTATGTTGAACGCTGGTAAGACAGCCCCAGGGTCAGTCCCAGCCCATCATGTGCATTTTAATGACTTGAAATGGAAACACCCAGCATTTATTTTTAGTTGTAATTGGCAGATTATATAACCTACTAACAATGTAATTGGTAACATTACACAGCTCAGGATGTTTTGCAGCTAATGTTAAAATGTGATTGAAATGTAAATATAGTAGCAAATGTTGCAGGTAGCAATGAGTTTTGATATTTTTCTGTTAAAAAAGGAAATCAAATTGGAAGAGCAAGTTAAAGCCATCATAATAATTTAGGGTAAAACTGTATCTCTTCTTACTGGACATTGCTTAGCTATTGCATTAATCCAATAACTAAAATGTCTTGCTTTTTTATTTTCAATTTTATCGTACAGTAATGTCTATTTTGAATTAACTGGTGACATTGTCAGGCAGAAAGGCTTCCAACATTTTTTAAGATCTTATGCTTTTTATATTAAAGACTTTTTTATATCTTGGCAATACAATTCTGCATTAAAGGTACAGTAAGATATGTGCCATTTTTCTTGCATAGAAATATTAATGTTTGGAGGTTTTTTGTTTTTTCTTTTCTTTTTCATTTATATGATAATATGAGGTTTTTCTTTTGGTAAAAGAAAATTGACCCTCTCTTTAACAAAGGCTTTTTTGCACCATTTTTGAAGCATTATCTTTATATATCAGCTTCTATCTTCTGCAGCTGTTCCTACCAATACCATAGATAAATAAGTGAAATCAGTAGCAGGAGAATTGTTCTTTATAGATTGAGTTCTGCATCAGGTTGGCACTATCACCTCTTCGGGTCATCACCTTTTTTATGGTGACTGGCATATCTGATCTGACATTTTCCAGCCTGCCTTTTGGTTGGCTGAATTTCTCTGATAGCCCTCCCAAAGGCACAACCTTGGATCCTGTGCTTTGTCCAACAGCTGTGCTCCTCAGGAGTCGCTAAGCATTTTCATGAGGAAAGGACAGAGAGGTTAGGAAAAAATGTCAATCATCTCTAGTTCTATTTCATTTCCCAGTGCCTTGGAGATAAAGAGAATATCTTTTAAGTGACTTCAGCATAAATACTATTATGTTCTTTTACGTCTTATTGTGTCATCTTGTCTGGCTTACTTGAATTAATATAATCTGTGGAATTGCAGGTCTATTTCAAAATATATATTAAATAAGGAGATTAATGTAAATAAATACATATGTGATGATGAAATCTTTTAGAAACTAATCACATAGAGTTCATAAAATACTTTTTCATATGTACATATACTTCTATTAAACTATTATAAAAGACAATGGTTTACTTTAGGAATAGGACTTTGTATCTTCTAGAAGGGAAGGTTATTTACTAAAACTTACTAAAAAACAAAATTCAGCTGATTAAATTTGAAGATCTAATTGGCTTTATTCAATGATTCATGAACTGGGCAGCATCCCACCTAGCAGATAGAAAGAAACTTCAAGGAGCTATACAAAACAGAAGACTTTTATAGGCAGAAGGGGGTGGGAAAAAGAAGTTTCTAGCAAAGAGTGGATTGTTTCAGGCAAGATCTTCTTCCTTTGGCGGGAAGGTGGGGGTCTGTAAGACAGATAACCTCACTAATGCTAACCAGGTAATTCCAGATTGGACTGGTTAAAGATCACCTTCCTGGGGGAGGCTGAAATTGCAGTTAGGTTAGGTATTAAATACGATTTGCTGATGTGGGGCTTAGCACAAGTGACTCCATTTGGGCCCAATGTTTCTTTTTGTTTTTAACAAGCTCTGAAGCAAACTCTTTCCCCAGTGACACAAAAGAGCCTCTCAAATGCTAACAGAGATTTGAAATTAATATATGAGAGGTTTGTAGCCCCATACATAGATTGCCTAGAAATTTATGCTTAGAGATGAAAAAATAAGATATATACAAATCAGTTAAGAATAGATGCATATTTTTCTCAATTGTTTCATATAATTTTTTTTGGTAATATGAAGTAAGCACTGAGTTAACATTTATTTCTACTTTTATTATTATTTATGTTTCCAAAGTATTAAAATATTCAAAGAATGATCAAAATTTAAGACATTGGAAACAATAAAAACCCATTAATGTGAAATTATGTCACATCCAAACCCTTTTGTAAATATCTGCATTCTACCTATATTTTCTTGCCTGAAAAAATTCAGTATCTGCACAAGTTAGTTGTAATTCACAAGGAGCATTAAGATAATTAAGTTCCAATATAGCACAACTATTGTAACTTTTATGAAAAGAGTTTCTAAGATGATCTCAAGGGATTGCATTTATTTTCTTTTCTTAAGGATTTTTAGAAAATCTGGTGGGAACATGTTTACCATAAACACACTAGTAACTTTGATGAAATAAATTATTTCACTGTTGGGGGTAGGAGAGGAGGAAAAAGCCTATTCACTTCGTTAAGGAGCTGATCTAAAATGCATCAGCTGTCATCTGTGCTGTCCCCGTTTGACAGTTCAATACCTCCTCATCTTCTGAGAATGGCATCCCGGAGCTCTGAGTAAACGGTGCCTGTATGCAAACTGTCAAAGAGAGCCTGACATATCATTAGTACTGACCTCCATGATGACAGTCACAACATGAAACCAAACAGCACAGCTAATTTTCATTAGAGTTCAAATTAATCTCCAAATCTTTCCATCCAGGACTGTGCAAAGCAAGTCCCGGAAAGAAGGCATTTGATGAACTGTGTGATAGACTGACAAAAATCTTAATGCGGAGGAATCCACATAAAAGTCTGCATTCTAAAAGGCTCAGTACAATTATTTTCAGAAGTCAGGCAAAATGCAGCCTTTGCGACCAACAGTGGAATTAAATTAGTGTGTGGTAACTCACAGCAAGTATTACAAATTGCCCAATCTCAGCAGCGCCGCTGCTTTAATTCCCTTCTAGCTCAGATGCCTCAGAGGAAGACCAACTGCCACAAGAGGCGCGCGGGTACTCGGCAGCGGCGGAGCTTGCCAAGCTCTCTGACGTTTCTTTGCCCAGCTGCTCCCGGACCTTGCTGGAGCATGAAGTGCGTGGGGAAATGCGCCTCACGTGACCGACAGCGGGAGAGAGTGAGCGAGCAAACAGGACCAGCAAGTGTCATATTGAAACACTGTGCAATGATGCAAATGCACCAATTTTCTGGCGTTTGCTCTTCAGATTGCAAGAAGTCACAGAGCTAGGTCATCTGGAGGAAGCAATCTGCCTCCTAGCCCCAGGACTGTAAAGATCACACATTACCCATCTTCTCACCCTGTGAGAGTCAAAGGAATGACCTTTGGTCCTGACAGAGTCTGCTTACTAAAGCCATAGACACATGCAGCGTCAGACTGTCAGGTCATACATACAGACAGCATATGTGACTCCCCGAATATTTGTTCAACTCCGTCTGGGGAAAAAATACATTTTAAGGATTAAAGGATTGTTTTTAGCAAAAGAACTAATAGCTATTAAAAAAGAGTGAGAGATGTCTATATATGCTACTATAGTGTACTTATTGTTACTGTTAGTAAGACTATTACTATACTTGTTCAGTAAAATAAGCATGTTGGAAGAAATGTGTAGGTTACTGTTTAAGAAAGGAGCAATATGTGTGTGCGTGAATATATAATGTATACGTAATTATATATTACATATATACACATATATATTATATATTACATATATTAAAATAATAGAATAAGTATGTGTAAATATATTTATATATATGTGTGTATCTGCTATTATTAAAAATGGAAAAATAAACCTTTATGTTTTCATTTAAAGAAAAAGAATTGGTTTTAAATATTTAAACTACTTATTTCTGTGTCTTAATACATAAATTGATTTCTTACAGAACAAGGCAAATTTTCCCAGGAAAATAGATTGGGCACCTTTGGAAGAGCATTAAATCTTTGAGGTAGCCCAGGCCCTGTTGCTCAAATAGCCACTTCCGTGCATCACACAGTGGCCTGTTTGGTAGCTGTGAGTACGCGAAAACAGAAAATCTGCAATACTGGAAAACAACCTCAGGAACAGAGACTTGAGCTGTGGGATACTGAAGGGCAAGATCAGTCAACTAACTTGGGAATTTAGCAATCAGATACGGAATAGTTCATTTTGTGCAAAGGCCCTGGACAGCTGGTGAGGGAAAGTGGCAGCGCGACAAACAGTGACAGGCTCTAGAGACAGTGACTACATTAGCAACAGTGATGTATATACAGTGACTCATTTTTTTTCCTCTTTCAGCCGTCCTCACATAAATAGCAACAGCATCAGCAACAATAACTAAGCTGAAATATGAAACATCAATGATATATTTTAAATTTTCTCAACATTGGAACATTTGTCATAACTTAATGGAGGCCACATGGCATAGTAGAAAGAGCACAGGGCTTTGGAATCATATACTATGGTTTAAATCCTGGTTTTGATCCTTACTGGTTTTGTGACCTTGAAACGGTTACTTAAACTCTTTTATTCTCAGTTCTTCCTCTGTAAGATGGTGAAAATAACCTCTAAATTACTTACTGAGGTATGGATTAGAAATGATATATATGACTAGAGAGACAATATCACTGGCGTATCAAGTGCTAATTACAGATTTTGCTTGGTAAGGCTAGATTTCCTGAGAGTATTATTTTCTGCTTGATGCTTAAACTAAAATTTAGATAACTGCTAACAGGTCAAGACTGTTTTGACTTTAATTTTATGGTTTGAATATTTGGGTTTCCCCCAAAGCACAGTTATATATGTCAAAAATAATTCACATCCTTTATTTACTCAATTTTATTTTTCTCATAAATTTGAGGATAACTAGTTAATGGCATATGTTGACCACAAGGCGGAGCTCAAGATTCCTTTATCCTCTTACTCTGCCTGAGAATGGGATAAATGAAAGGACAGCGGAGACAGGTGACATGGGGGAGTTTTCTTTGTCTATACCTTAGGACTCTCAAGCTATCCCCTTGCATCTCCTCCTTAGATTCTTCACACTGGGGCTGTAATCTCTGAGGTAATTAGGAGGCAATTGTGTTAAGTGAAGGCCTATTTGAATATGAAGGGGTACATCTCTGAGAAGGCCTCTGATGGGTAAATTCATCTAGTTGTGCTCTAAACATTGAAGAGAGAAAACACTTTTGTTTTTCTTTACTCTTCTTTGATCGTCTTTTCTTCTCACCAGAGTGGTAATTTTTCAAGGACTGTGATCCAGAAATAGGTTTAGGGAGAAAGAGATCAAGTAGGTTTCTTGCCCTACATAGGTGCCAGAATTTGAATGCTTTCTTTCACTGACAGGAATCTTTGCTGTGCCACAGAGATCAAGCTGATGACACACAGGAGACTTCATTAAGAGTTCTGTTAATATAAGTTAACTTGCTACTTGGTACTGCAAGAGATTGATTGTTGCCTATTTGAGCTTTCAGGATCCTAGATGCCATAGACATCTTAGATGTCCTATAGACAGCTATAGTGTGTACTCACTTGGATTGAATTTGTGGATCTTCCGTTTACTAGTTGTATGACCTTAAGTAAATTATTTAATCTTTCTGTGCTCGTTTCTTCATCTGCAAAATTAAGATTATAAAAATGCATTTCTCATAAGGTTGTTAATTGACTTACATAAGCCCGTGATAGCTGACAGACACAGTTCTAGGCTTTAAAAATGTAATGCTTAACAACAAACACCCCATCTCCACAAACTATGTTCTAATGAATGATATTGACAATAAATGAAGATATATATTCAACAAATAAATATATGTATCAGTTAAAGTACTATTAGGAAAAAGAATAAAAGGTAAATTGTTTGTCAAGAAAGTCATCTCGGGGGTGCCTAGGTGGCTCAGTGGGTTAATGCCTCTGCCTTCGGCTTAGGTCATGATCTCAGAGTCCTGGGATGGAGCCCCGCATCAGGCTCTCTGCTCAGCAGGGAGCCTGCTTCCCCCTCTCTCTCTGCCTGCCTCTCTGACTACTTGTGATCTCTCTCTCTGTGTCAAATAAATAAAATCTTTAAAAAAATAAATAAATAAAAGAGAAAGAAAGAAAGTCATCTCAGGGCACCTGGGTGGCTCAGTCAGTTAAGCATCTGCCTTCACCTCAGGTCATGATCTCAGGGTCCTGGGATGAGCCCCACATCAGGCTCCCTGCTCAGCTTTCCCCCTTGTGCTCTTTCTCTCTCTCAAATAAATTAAAATAAAATAAAATAAAATAAAATAAAATAAAGTAAAATAAAACAAAACAAAACAAAGAAAGAAAGAAAGTCATCTCTGAAGTAGCAAGCCATGCAAATGTTAGGGGAAAATTCATTCCATGCTAAGAAAAAAAAGTACAAAGACCTTAAGATGGTATGTGTTTGACATGTGTAAGGATCTGCAAAAATAATAGTATTGTTGAAATTACTTGAGCAAGGAAAAGAGTGTAAGAGATATGGTCAGAAATTGTCAGGAAACAGATACTATAGTGTCCTTCTGGGCCATTGAAAGAATTTCAGATTTTATTCTATGTATAGGGAGATGGTATGTTCCTTTAAGCAGAAAGTGACCCAACAGGACTTCCATTTTGACTACATGTGGACAGTGGAACATAGGGAAGTCCAGAGTGGATGCAGAAAAATATTGGAAGTTATAAAAGTAGTCCAACCAATGACTGGGAAAGAAATATAGAAGTAATGAGGAAGAAAGAGATTAGAAATATATTTGAATGGTAGAGCTAACAGAATTTTCTCATGGATAAATTACATGTAGGGTATGAAGGAAATGGGAAGTTTTTTCCTAAGAATGAATGACAGTGCTGGGAGAGATGAAGAATAATACATAGATCAAAAGTTCCTTTGAGGAGCTTGCTTAACATCAAAGTGGAGATTTTAAGACTATTCTGATAATTATTAAAGTCTTGAAACTATGTTTTACACATTATAAGAACTCAAAGAACCATAGCTATTATTTCAATTTCTATTTCTGCCTTATCATCTGACATAATATTGACAGAGAAGGTGAGTATGTGAGCAGAAGATCAAGGATAAAAGTGCTGCATGGGGACAAGAGGGCTACAGCACTGAGAGCTGAAATTATTCTGGATGAAATCCCCTGTCGAAGTAACAGCATCTGGCATTTGCAGGATTAGCATTTATTAAGCAGGCTGGATGTATGGAATTGAGGGATTCAGACATTCCCTGGTCAATTCTTTATAGGCTCACTGTAGACAAAATTAGATTGATAAAAGCTATCTTTATTTTTAAATAATTGTTCAGAGGAAAAAAAAACACACCTGGATAAAATTTTTTACTTTATAGACCACCAACTGCTTTTTCTCCCTGAGTAATCGAAACTATTTCTATCTTTAGGCCTAGTAGAACATATTTTTTTAACTCACCTAGGATCCTTCTAATATTGTCTGTGGTGCTTTTGAACATGAATAACTTTGTGTCAAAGACTATTGCAGAGAATTTCAACTAGCCTTTTAAGTTATCTTTAAATAATTTAAATAGAGAGAGTAATGTATTTTCAATATAAATGGAGATATGGGTACTAAAATTGTTTTGAATTTATATTAGCAGACATTTTAACACAGAGAAAGACCTAGAGAACAAAATCATAGGTAGTTATGCCCCTGCCACTTAACAAATATTAGCATTTTTCCATAATCACTTCAGAATTTTAGAAATCCCTTATGTTTTTCTCCCAGGTCTCAGAAGAATTCCTTTGATTCAGAGTGTATTTTTTCTATACATCCTTCTAACTTGTATAACTATGTACTCAAATACAGTCTTTAGTATTTTTGCAAGAATATAGCTTTATCTGAAGAGTGACAGCCTGCACCTTATTCATTTTCACTTGACCTTATACTTGTAAAAATTATCCATTTTGATACATGCCCCTTTTAACGATTTTCATTTTTGGAAATATGCTACAATGTATTCATATGGTATATTAATTTTCCAGTTTATAAACTTGTAAGTTGATCCAATTTTTCAATATTAAAATGAAGTTGCAAAGAACTTTTTTCTACATCGTCTCCTTGTGTACAAATTCAATATTTCCTCTCAGGCAGAGACTATTCCCAGTGTGACATAGATGGATTTTGGGTATACCAACATAGTTGTGCCCTCAGGTCTCCGAGCAGCTGGTGGTAAAGGGGAAGGAGCCTAGACCTGTTGCCTCCTAGAACAGCCCAATTTATTTATAGGTGATCCTTGAACACTGGATGGGGTAGGGACATAATGTGGGGTTGGGGATGCCGGCCTCCCAGACAGTAGAATCCTTAGGGGTAACATAAACAGGTAGTTAACAAATATTTTATATTGTTATATGTATTATATGCCATATTATTACAATAAAAGAAACAAAAATGTTAAAAGCATAAGAGAAAATACATTTACAGTACTGTACTGTATCATAAAACATCTGTGTAAGTGGACCGGTGCAGTTCAAACCCCTATTGTTCAGGGGTCAACTTTAATAGGTCCTCGAATATTATCATTCTTACATGTTTTATGGCAAACACATATTCAGTTTCTATTGCTAAAAACAGAATTTCTAATCGGGTATACAAGAAAGAGTCAGCCTGGCAAGACTGAATGTTATCTTTTCAAAGGCCTGCTTACAAGGTTGGCCCTTACCTGACATCTGGGAACTTGGATATCAGGAAGTTTCCAGTATTCCCAGAACTGATGAAAGTGGCTCACTGTGCTTAAAATATTTGTACAAACAATAGGATTTATACTGAATACCTGATTTCTCTCTGGGGCTCTAGAATTTGAGTACATGCTAGGCAGAGGATAGCATGTGACTAGTAAAAACCCTGAACACTCAGTCTCCAACAAGCTTTCCTGAGAGATGACCTTCCCCATGTGTTGTCATGAGTCGTTGCTTTGAGAACTAAGCGTATCTTCTGGAATGCCGCAGGGAGAGGACTCTGAAAGCTTGTGACCGGTTTCCCCTAGACTTCGTTCATGTGCCTTTTCACTTTGCTGATTTTTCTCTGCTTCTTTTTGCTGTAATAACCATAGTGATGAGTATAACTCCATGCGTGTCCTGAGAGTCCTCTCCCTGGAGAATCATCAGATCTGGAGGTGGTCTTGGGGGATCTCCCAACACATGGAGTACTGCTACGTTATTCTTACTGTGCAAGCTTCGGTAGAGGCATCTCTGGTTTCTGACTTGTAAATTAGGTGTGGTGTGTTCTGCTCTGCCTTGCAACTCAGAAGATTCTAATTCTTTATCTGGATCCCAGAGCCTTCAGGTCAGGTTATCTGAAAAGAGGAAGTTTCTTCCTGGTTGGTACTATTTTTAGTGAGCAAGCAGCCAGGCTAGAGTGGGGACACTCTGAGTTCATGGGCCATCATTTCTGACATCCTTTGTTTTTCTGTTAATCCCTTATAATTCACTTGGCCGTTCACTTGTTTCATTTCAGGTCATAATATTTCTCTACTTCAGGAACTTCCTCATAGCTGGATTTCAAACTATGGTCCATTTCTATAACACCCTTCCTCTTTGCTACTGTTAATTATTCTTTAATCATGTGTTTAGAATTACCTCTGTACTTCTCAACAAGCATCCCAAAGATGAGCTATCTTTAAATGCGTCTTATAAAAAAAGGAATATTTTGGGCGCCTGGGTGGCTTGGAGGGTTAAAGCCTCTGCCTTCGGCTCAGGTCATGATCTCAGGGTCCTGGGATCGAGCCCCGCATCCGGCTCTCTGCTCAGCAGGGAGCCTGCTTTCCCCTCTCTCTCTCTCTGCCTGCTCTCTGCCTACTTGTGATCTCTCTCTCTGTCAAATAAATAAATAAAATCTTTAAAAAAAATAAATAAATAAAAATAAATAAAAAAGGAGTATTTTTTGTTCCGTTAGTCTTAGAATATCAAAAATGTAACTGAATCTTTTCTCATTGCATTCATTTTTGTATTCATAGTACTTATTGATAGATGATACATGCATATATACCTAGATAGGTACATACCGTGCTACAGAGTATCTCATGCAAATACTCACATATCAGGAAAGCATTTAAATAACTCATTGGTGAGTTAAAGTGGCCTCATCTCTTAAGAAATTAATTGCCGATTATTTAATTAAGTACTTTATTTATCTAAGAGGCTTTACTTTGAATGGATATACTAACGAATCCACCTGTTTGGATTTCACTATTGTTTCTCTCTCCAAGAAATCATGTTTTGCCAATATTTTGATATGAAAAATAATTTCTAGTCAAAGAAGTTTCTCAATTAAATTTTTTTTCTTAGAAATAAGGTAAATAGAAGATTAGTTTTTGAGGTTATTCATTATTTTTCTGGCTTAAAAAATTTAGCCAGACTTAAAATTTTGCTCTCTATAGAATATCCTGAGCCACATTATTCAAGGTAATGTAGTGTCATTTTTGAGAGTAAATTTGGCATCTTTGGTAGCTTCTTTAGTTGTTTCACAGTACATGAATGCATTTAGTAAGCAACATTCCATAAGAAGGTTTATTTTCCCAGCTAGGTTATAAATTCCTGGAAAATAAGAAGACACGATATAAGGACATAAGATAAGGTGTCATAATGATGCCTGGCATAATGATAGGTGCACAGTAGCTATACACACACACACATGCACACACACACACCATTACTAAAAATAGGGGGATTACTATTGACAAAAGAGTAGAAAGTCTATGATTATTTTTTTAAAGTTCACCAATGAGTCACTAAGGGAAAGACATCTTATAATGACTTTTTTCCCAGAGTTTTGGACAAAATTCCTGCCAAACACCTCATGTGGGATCATTAGAGCCTGCAAAAGTCGGTATGCTATGCTGGCATCATGAGCATGATGCCTCACTCTTAAAAGTGATTTTTCCAAGAGTTCTAATCCAATTTAACTCTCAAGCCTTGCTTGCTGTGGTCTATCCCTCTTCTATTTACTGCACAGCATCCACTTAGGTGCCCTGTGGTAATTGTTAATGTAACTGCTATTGAAAGAATAGTGTTGCCCAGGGATAGAGTACATGCTGCCTGCATTAGAACTTACTTAAAAATCAAGTGTTTGGATGTCAAAATCAGAACAGACCTTAGGGATCTGACACTTAGATACCAATTCATCACCATTATGAAAAAAGTGCTTCAAGCAGAGGAAAAGAGAATTCTAGGTGGTCTCATAAAAGAAAACATTATGTATTAAGATTAATCAATAGGTAGGACTTTTTATTGTATATTTCACTGGATAAAGTAAAAAAATGAAAATGATGATGCATTTTTTGAAAATATAATGAGATCTAGAATAAAAATAGATTTGTTTTAGTGGTATCATGGGTGAATTCAACTCATGAATTTGGCTAAAACAATCAATTTACTGAGTGTCAATGAAACAGGTAATTTTATACAGGAAAGAGCTAAGTTGAATTTCTAGTGTGAAGATTTCAAAATTTTTTAACATGAAATTCTTTTATTTTAAAACATCAAGCAAAAAGGTTGTATTTTCAATTTCTGATGATTTAAAAAACATTTAAAGATTTTTTTAAAATAGAATTTCAATAGTGTTACTAAATTTATTCATACCTTTTCACGATATCTTCTTTATTCTGTATACACCTAACATGTAGGACACATATGGATTCACCAACCCCTTGAAATTATACCATTACCCTCCTCTTCCTCACTCCTGTATAGTTCCTGATCAGTAAATTAGGACCTATGGTGTAGAACAAGAAGAATCTGAAATCCAGGCAATAAGTGAATTACATACAAACAGAGGTTCTCATAAGCAAAGACAAAGCCAAAACTCAACATCAGGTCTCCTGATTTTTAAGACTCACTTCCTGAAGTAGAGTCCTTTGTCTCCTGTTAAAGATCATTGTTGTAGAGCCAGAAAGCCATGAATAAACCTTAATCTGACTGGCATTTCAAGACAAGGAAAATGCTATTACTAAAATCAGGGTCAACTCAATCTGACCTTTTGGTTTGTGGTCCAGGTAAGGAGGACCTTCCCAGAATGGGAAGAAATGGGTACACAAAGAGGAGGGGAAGAGCAGAGAAAAATACCTCTGATCCCTACTGTCAATTATCCTTTGTTTATCGTATCTGTTCTGGCTTATTTACTTCCCCTCAGTACTGGTCCCAAGAACATTAGCTCCCAAGAAGAGGGTCTTCTTACTAAGGTCTTTCTGCGGTACTGTTACACTATCATGTCATTGTAGCCAGTGGTAAGTTTGTGTAGTAAAGTCTGCAATTTTGTACTGACAGTTGCTATTCTGATCGAGTAAGAAAAAAAGCAGGTGATAAACTGTTTTATTCAGCTTTCTAAGTACAGAGGGATTGATGGACCAAGATTGTAACTAACTCTAATAGGTGTGGCTTAGAGAACTGTAAATGATAGCTATCCACTAATATTTAAAGGCCGAGCAGCCCAGGGACAGAGTATAAATTTAGCCAGGTTGAAATAAGTATGGGGGAGGAAATATTATTAAAATAAAACACCACAAGTCAACTGGAGAGAAAATATGGAATCTACCTGTAAATAGTAGACTAAATAAATAAGTAATATTGTGAGAAGGGGAAAAGTGAGATGGAGAAGTAAGATGGAAAAACATTTCTTTTATGTGAGGCTGTTGCCTTGGGAAAGGAGTTTTTGGGGGTATGGGGTAGGCAATATTAAGTGAGAAGTTCACTGGAGTCAAGAGATAGAGCACAAGGTTAACTGTTAGAACATAACTATCTCCCCACATTCTTGTCTGCCTAAGGGAGAAATATTTTATTCTATTTTTTTGGGATTTTATTTATTTATTTGAGAGAGAGAAACGGAGATAGCAACAGAGCTAGTGAGGGAGAGTGTAAGTGGGAAGGAGAGGGAGAAGCAGGCTCCCCGCTGAGCAGGGAGCCAACATGGGGCTGACCTGAGCCAAAGGCAGACGCGTAATCAACTGAGCCACCCAGATGCCCTGAGAAATATTTTATTCTAAATCCAACAATGAAGTCCTGAAGTCCTGAAAATTTATGTGAGCATTTTTTTGTGGAGTATGCTCAATCAAAGTATGGAAACCCTCTGATTTTGAAAAAAGAAATTCTACATGATGTGATTATTAATAAAATTTTGAATATACTGATTGCCTAAAGCCTTCAGTTTCTTTTTTTAGCCTTCAATTTCAGTGTAATAAAATAGAGTATTTCCTTTAAAGAAGTTAAATAAACTTTAACAAAAAGATAAGCCATTCATTAGTGTTAGAATGGATTATTTTACCAGCTAGTACAAAACTGTGTAACAGTTGTTCAATGCATTCCTTCCCTCTGAGTCCCCTTTACCCACCAAAAACTGATTTGCTTATTAGGTCAGGCAGCGATTTGCAGACATGTCACTTACTATGGGTCTTTCTGCAATGCTGTTACGCTGTCTTGTCCTTTGCAGCCAGTGGTAAGTTTTTGAAGTAAGACCTGCAATTTTGTACTGGAGTGGCTATTCTGAACTCAGTAAGAAAAACCATCAGAGGGGCGCCTGGGTGGCTCAGTGGGTTAAAGCCTCTGCCTTCAGCTCAGGTCATGATCTCAGGGTCCTGGGATCGAGCCCCGCATCGGGCTCTCTGCTCAGTGGGGAGCCTGCTTCCCCCTCTCTCTCTGCCTGCCTCTCTGCCTACTTGTGATCTCTCTCCTCTCTGTCAAATAAATAAATAAAATCTTAAAAAAAAATAAGAAAGAAAAGAAAAACCATCAGACTAGAAAGCAGGTGACATACCATTTTATTCGGTTTTCTGAGTAAGACCAGAGGGATTGATTTATGGACAAAGATTGAAAACCCACATGGGTGTGGCTTAGCTAAATGAGAGCTAGAAATGATAGCTATCCACTAATATTTAAAGACTGAACAGCCCAGAGGCAGAGTGTAATTTTAGCCAGGTTGAAGTAAGTATATGGGGGAAAAGGGCTAGGAAAAAAAAAATCAGCATAATCTAACTAGAAGAAAATATTGCTATGAATTAGTTTGCAAGGAAGAAAGAGGAGTACTTTATTTATACATATATTTTTTAAAAATAACAGTTTAAGTAAGGTACTCCCACACTTTGAAAAGGAACTTCAATTTAAAATGTTACCTAGAAAGATGCTAATGGACAATGGTATGACCCAGTATGTAAATGATTCCTGGGATGAGAAAGTGCTTCTGGAACTGCTGGCTGTTAATGGTTTTAGGTTTATTAAACCTTAAGAAATAGAATTTTAATGGAATTAGTTTGGAAAATACAGGACGGTTTTTATTTTACCTATAAGTAAAGAGGTGGTCATTTGCAACTAGCACAATTAAGAACCCAAACAAGAAGTTTTGGAAAAAGTGCCGAAGGTAAAAAAAAAAAACTATAGAACAATGTCATTGATATGTAAAATAACTGATTTCTGTGTATCAGTGTATAATTTATTGTCCCATCTCCCCCACTTACAATAATTTTTTATGAACATTAGGTCCCACCAATCCCAATTTTTCCTGGAGCTTTTAGACTGAATCTCTGACATAAAAATACCTGAAGTTTCTTGCAAGTCCTTTCTACTGTTTTTTTTTTTTTTTTTTTGGTTATTGTTAAAGTATAGGCTTTAGTATTTGCTTTGCTGAAGAAAAATAAGTTCCTTTAGTCTTTATGTGAATGAAATATATGTATTTTACCCATATATTAATATTATTTGATATAAAAATCAAAGTTGCAATTTATTTCTCGCAGAGTGATTAAGATTTTAATTTATTGTCCTCTATAATGTATTTGTTACTGAAGAGAATTTTGATTTTCTTTTTTTGCTTAAGAACGATTTCTTTATAGATAATCCATTTTCTCACTGACAGCTTCTCATATTTTTTCTTTATTCTTGATATTTTGCAGTTTCTGTGTATCTTCATCCTCTTTCTATGTGAGCGCAATTGTGAGCTAAAGATACAATAATTTAGAATCTCAGCAGCTGTCTTCAATATTGGTTTTCTCCCTTTTGACCATCTTCTGTTGAAACTTCATCTAAGACTTGTGGTCGTGCTTCAGATCCACCCTCCAGGTCTCCTCCTTGCTATTTGCTTTAGGTTCTTTGAATTTATAGTATTTTCAAAATCACAACATCTCTCCTCGAATGAATTCTTTCCTGAAATTTATAGAATTTCATTTCTGTTCAGATCTAAACTTTAGTATTTACATAACTTACCTTAAGGTTTTTTCAATTAATGAAAGTCTGTAGTTGACATTAAGGCTGACTTTTGTTGTACATTCCGTAGGTAAAAGAAATGTGTAATGACATATATCTTTCCTTATAATATCATACAAAGTATTTTCATTGCTCTAAAAGTCATCTAAGCTCCACCTGTTCATCCACCCTTCTTCTTGAACCTCTGGCAATACCTGATCTTTTTATTTTCTCCTTACCTTTGCTTTTTCCAGAATGACATGTAGTAGGAATCATATAGTCTGCAGCCTTTTCAGATGGCTTCTTTCACCTAGTAATATGCATTTTTCTTCCATGTCTTTTGGCATGTTAGCTCAATTCTTTTTATGAGTGAGTAATATTCCATTGTATGGATGCCCCACAGTTTATTCATTCATTCATTCATTCATTCATTCATTCATCTTTTGAAGGATTTCTTGGCTGCTTTCAAATTTTGAAAATCATGACTAAAACACCTATTTATATCTGTGTGCAGGTTTTTGTGCAGGCATGAGTTTTCCACTCATTTCGGTAAATACTAAGGAGCATAATTGCTGGATCGTGTGGGGAAAGATGTTTATTTTTAGTTTTATAGGAAACTGTTAATTGTCTTCTGAAATGACTGTACTCTTCTAACCAGTGATGAATGAAAATTCCTATCACTTCATACTTTCTAGTGATTGGTGTTTTTAGTGTTTTTCATTTTAGCCATTTATATAGGTATGTATTGGTATCTTCTTTTTTTTTTTTAATTTGCATTTCCTTGATGACATATGAAGATGGGCATCTTCTCATATGATTATTTGCCATCTGTATATCTTCTGTGGTGAGGTGTCTTAAAGGCTCAGGCCCATGTTTCAGTTGGATTGTTTTTTAGAGTTTTAAGAGTTCTTTTTATATTTTGGATAATAGTCCTTTATCAGATACGTGTTTTGTAAAGACTTTCTCCCAATCTGTGGCTTGTCTTTTCACGGTCTTAAAAGTGTCTTCTGCAGATAATTTTTAAAATTTTAGTGAAGTCAAATTTCATGATGTTTATTCTTGCACAGATCATGCTTTTGGTGTTGTGTCAAAGCCATCACACTCATGGTCACCTGTATTTTAAGTTATTTTCTAGGAGTTTTATTGTTCTGACTTTTGAAATACCATATGTAATGTGGGTAGAAGGATAGTGTACTAAACTTGTGGATTTGGGATAAGTTATCTGGGATAGAAAGATAAGTCAAAATACAAATGAGATATGCAAATATGCAGATAAAAGAACAGATGAGTTTATGTAACAGGGCACAATAGGATGGGAGCCACGATTAGTCTGAGTAGGCAATGATCCCCGTTGCTTTGGTTATAGAACTCTATCCTCCTACTAATGACATTATAATAAAAGCAGATTAATTAAATAATGATCATGAGCCCTTCAAAGCAAAATCTTACAAACTTTATTTTGAAGCAGACACTAAGAAGCATGTCAGAAGTGTTTCAATAGAGGATAAAGAGAGAAATCATATGGGGGTTAGCTTGGAATGAAATGCAGTCAATCCCAACTGTTCAGTATCATTAGTTCTATAAAGTGGTCACATACACTAAGTGACTGCTCATATATAATGGGGAAATACAGGGTTTGGTTCTTGCAAGCCTCTGATCCCATTTTTATCAACTGATTAAAACAAGCTTTTTATGTGTGTTTCTTTTTGAAGATACCTTATTCAACATATATTGTTGGTTTGCTAACATTGAATTCATGGCCAACAGAACTATAACCCTTAGTACCTGAAAGAAGCTTGTCTAACACTTACTTGCACAAGGCACATGATAGCCTTCTTGCACTTAGAAGCATGAGGCAGCCCTTCAGCATTATACTTTGGGGCCATTTTAAACAGAAAAAGCACCAACAAAAAGCACAGAAATGTGAAAATTGTGGCACTAAAAAGACTAAAAAGGACACTTGTTTATAGTAAAAGAGCTGAAACAGAAGGCAGAGGGTTGCCTTGTTTGACCTTAACTGGGAATGTGAAAGTCAGGCGGCTCAATTTTTTTGCCTTTCTGCATGTGTAGAAATGCCTGTGAAAGCACCGTGAATATAGGTTTGAGGGTTACAAAATAGATTCGGGGGAGTAGTCAGATTTGCAGATGTGGAAGCTATGAATAATGAAGATCAACTACATGTGGAACACACAGAGCCTGCATGCTTATCATTTCTCCCACTGGCATCATCTCTACTCTGTAAATAAGCCAAATTCTCATAATCCCCGTTGCCTCACCTTTCCTTCTGGTTGGTACCATGCCTAATATGAAGCCCTCAATGTAGCAGTGAGCTCCATATGATATGTAACACAAATTGGAAATAACTTAAACATCCAAAAAAGAGGGTCATGGGCAATAATTTATATAAAATTGTCAATAGTGATATCATCTGAAGTCATTAAATATTATGATATGCATGTATTAAACTTTAGTGGCATGGAAATACTTTATGGATTACCAATGATAGATCCCATCCAGAGTAGAGAACAGTGTGATCCATTTTAATAATCCATTTACATGAAATATATTTTTCTATGAATAGGACTAAAAGATTTTCATTAATATTTCTGTCATCATCATTCCTAGAGAGGTTTTAATTTCCATTTGGTTATCTTGATTTTTTACTTTCATATAATAATTACATTTTATTTGTACAGCTAAAAATACATATGAAATAGAAAAAAATGTAGGTGATTAATATTAATTCAATGAATTACCAGTCATTATTCAGCATTGTCCATATGCACAATTGTTTTCCTCCCCTTCCCAATTTTTATTTTCTTCTCATTTTCAGTACACATTTCTTGTTCTTCTAATCACATTGAAATACTGTCAGTCAAAAATATAGGAGTCAAATTGAGTTCACACATTAGTACAAATCTAAGAACATTATATAAGTGACATTGTTTGAGCTCTAAAATAATCCTGTTAAATGAGTAAATATTACTCTCATTTTTTATAGATGTGAAATGCCGAAAAATAGTTTACTTAATTTGTCCAGGAATATACAGCTAGTGAGGTGTGAAAGTAAGGGGATTTATAGGCACTGAGTTTATTTTACTTGATTTTATTTTTAAGATTTTATTTATTTATTTGAGAGACAGCAAGAAAGGGAACAGAAACAGGGGGAGTGGGAGAGGGAGAAGCAGGCTTCCCACTGAGCAGGGAGCCCAATGTGGGGCTCAATCCGAGGACCCTGGGATCATGACCTGAGCTGAAGACAGATGCGTGATGACTGAGCCACCCAGGCACCCCTAGGCAGGGAGTTTAATTTCAATGCTCATGCACAAACCAGTATGCTATTTGGCTGTCTCCAGTAAGGACTTTCAGTTCTCTGTTTCACTGTCACAATTGGAAATACCCTATAAATTTAAAGAATATATTTTTGAAATGGACATTTTTTTCCATCTTGAGAAGAACTATTTGAGGTGAGAGACTAAGGTTTGGTGTGGGTGGATGAGTGGAACAGGAAGGGAAGGGAGCAAGATCCCTTGGAAATCTTGAAACAATCTAGCAGTTCTGTGTGTTGAAGCCTGCTTCCCATCTACCAAGTCAGAGAAAAATATCAATGGGCATTTAAGATTTTTTGCTCATAAACTCATTTGATTAATGATGTTAGCTGAGGAACATCAATTACAAAAGCATACTTTGCTCTAGGAAAACCCAAGATCCAGTCACATAGGGATATTTATGGGAGAACACAAGAGATTTATGCTGTTTATGTAAAGCACTATATGTCTTGGATGATAGTTTGTTTATCTTGTACTTCAGAACAGGGATTCCAAAAATATGCATGCTATGAAAGACATCATAAGAGAAAGAGGCCCACGGTGTGATAAATGCAAGCCTGTTTCAAGAACAAATTACTATCAAATAAACAGATCTCTTTAAAAATTTATGAAAACAGAATATCCATTCACAACCAACTATCATTGGCTGGAAGAAAAAAAGACATCTACAGGATTACATGTGCCCACTAACTTTATTTTCCAGATTTACATTGGGGTATATAATTTGTACATTGCATTTTTAATCTTCCAGTTCATTCTAAGTGAATCAAAAACAGGGAAGAATACTGCCCATTCTTCAGTGAGGATTTATTCTGTGATGCTGAAAACACTTAAATTGTGTGGGAAAAGTCAGTAGCTACCAAACCAAAACCAAACCAAACCAAAACTATAACCTGTGGTATATTATTAGTACAAATTATCGTTGCTGTCATTTCTCTAATGTCTGCCATTTGCCGGGCACATACGATAGTACAATATCATTAACTTCCAAACATCTGTACCAGGTAATGGGTTTTATTCCGCAATGACAGTTTAGGAAACAGGACCTAGGTGACTAAATGAGTGACATGCTTAATAAAACACCATTAAATTATAATTCATATTTTATTTATTATATATATTGCTGTGCAAGGGTCCCTAACTTCTACACCAGGTATAGAGCATAGAGTTGCTAAAATTTAGCTGTATCAAAATCCCTACAGTAAATCTTTGAGATCAAAACCTCCTTTTGGAAATTAAGTTTGCCTTGTACTTCATCAGCCATAACGTTAATAAAAAAGTCATGATGTAAAGGCAACAGGAGAAATGGAAGAGACGAGGGCAAAGCTAAAAAGAAAATTTTGAAAAGAAGGTACACCGTGTAAAGCAGCAGACGTTATCCAAACCAGTGGGAAACAGGAAAGGAAAACCAAAGAAGGAAAAAATAAAGTATCTTAAGTGTAAGACAGAAACGAGACGGCGGAAGTTATTCCAACATAACCAGAAACTTTAAATGTATTTAAATAGGCTAAATGTAAACATTAAATAAAGAGACTGTTAGATGGGTCAAAGAATAAAACTCTAGAAATACGTGGTCCACCATGGAGACACAGAGACTGAAAATTTATATATGGGCAAATAGGCACTAGGCAAATATGAATAAAAAGAAGACTAGAGTAAAAATTTTAATATATGTCATTTTGTGTCCAGACAGGAAAATAGAAGCCTCTCCAGGTTTTTCAAAGAAAGAAAATGTAATGCAGGGAATTATTTTTAAAATGTTGGAAATGTTAGACAAGTAAAAGGGAAAAGGTGAGATACTTCCAAATAAGTAACTCTAGGAGGATGATAACAGTCCTTGGACTCAAGGGACATATAGCGAAAACCCCTTCTACTGTTGATGTTTGAAACACAGCCAGCCTCCAATCCGAGAGCCTGCCCCTCTGCTTTCCATGCAGAAACCAGGCAGCGGGCACTTGCCCACCGCCACAGCTGCTCTGCCATCCCTGCCGTACCTGCGGGGGCACTGCTGGAGATGAAGCCCACGGTGGTTCTCTGCCTGAGTCTGCTAAAGGTCTGATTGCCCTCAACACTGCTACAAACTTGCTGCTGCTGCTGCTTCTTCTTCTTCTTCTTCTTCTTCTTCTTCTTCTTCTTCTTCTTCTTTTTTAAGATTTTATTTATTTATTTGACAGAGAGAGATCACAAGTAGGCAGAGAGAGAGGAGGAAGCAGGCTCCCTGCTAAGCAGAGAGCCAAATGCGGGGCTCGATCTCAGGACTCTGGGATCATGACCTGAGCAGAAGGCAGAGGCTTAACCCACTGAGGCACCCAGGCGCTGCTAGAAACTTGCTTCTTGAGGGGAGACTCGGAAGTCTGCATTTGCTCGCCACTATTCATAACAACAAAAGCACTGCTAGAAAAAAAAAGGGGGGAGGAATAATGTTTTCTTTCCTCTGCTTTCACTTGTCTTTCCTGTGCCTCCCATTGGCAGAACTTAATGGGACTCTTGTTAATAAGAGTGTTTGATAAATGTAGGTTGCATGTTTCCAGATCCCTAGTATGGAGAGGAGATCGTAGTTGGGTGAAATGGAATGTAGACCAAATCAGGGATCACCTCTCTGTGTGATAAGCATCCATTCTTGTCAGCAATGCCATTTATAATATATAGACGGTAATAACAATAATAAATTCTGCCTAATATGATGCAACTATACCTTATAAAGACTAACCCCATACTCTCACCCTCTTCCTCCAACTCATATATCCCATTATTCACTGTATCCCTTACTAGGTGATTTTAATACCTTGTCTAGTTCAACTGATGTTCAGCTGTAATATCCTACGATCTAACAACTAAATTGTTGTTAAATCAACAACACTTTATAAAGATAGGTTGGAAAGGATAAAAAGTGATACAATTGGTTAACGTAAACTGTATATGTAGTACAAGGAAGTAAATTTGCACAGTGCTGAAGTCTTCATTTCAGTAACAATTCATGGATATATGTACAGAGTTATTAATTATAATATTATTTCTAATAATAAAATATTGGAAAAAATTTAAGTGTCCAAAAGGAAACAATTAGTTAAATGCTATAACTATACAAGCATACACTATGCTGCCATAAAAAGAAATAAGAATAAACTCAATGAACTGCTATCTTTGAGGTACACGGTCAATTTTTAAAAGTAGGGTGCAAAGGATGTAAATAGTATACTGACTTTTCATAATAAATGAGGGAAATTAAAGAATATATTTACTCACACACAGAAACACATTCTTGCATTTGAAAAAAATAGAAGGATAAATATGAAACAGGATTACTACCTCTAGGAGCAGAGATTCTTATATCTAAGATTCTAAGTAGTTTTTACTTTTGACTAATAAAAATTCATTATATTTTCAAAAATGAAACAGTGTACAAACTTCTAAAATTAAAAATAAGTTGAATAAATGAATAAGCTATCTGACCAGTTAAAAAAAAAACACTCAGAGAAAAAATTTATCATAAATGACTGTAAAACACAGGGTTTTTACTATACAAACTTAGCAGAATATATTCTAAAGGTAAAGGAAACTAATAAAACTTTGTAATCTTTACTCCACATTTTTATTTTCTGCAATAATATCGATATTGTCATTTGGAAATTTTCTTTATATTACAGATTTTAGCAAATCTGTAATTATACATTTGAAGGGTTAAGAATTTCATTATGAAAAGCAAAATGCAATAGTAAAA
This sequence comes from Potos flavus, assembly GCA_028534135.1. Lineage (NCBI taxonomy): Eukaryota > Metazoa > Chordata > Mammalia > Carnivora > Procyonidae > Potos > Potos flavus. The sequence continues at coordinate 85,896,318 of CM052900.1, read as the reverse complement.
CTTTATATATAGATGCACAGTAGTATTAAAAATAATTGAAATAAAAAGAATTTTTAAAAAATATTTTCAAAAACATCCTCTAGCCCTGTCCACTGACACCATGACCTAAAATCAATACCAATCCAGGAGCAGTAAATTCCCCTAGAACCTAGATTTTGATCTTAAATTTCTTCATAAAAGAACCAGGACTCTTTGGGGAAATGACTGATCGTACGTCTCAGTCCAAAAAGGTACAGAGTAAACCCCAGATATCTTTTTTGTAGCAGAAGGCAAAGAAGTTTCCAAACAATCGTTAGGATCCCATCCGCAGGATTAGGAGCTAGCCTGCAGGAGCCTGACCTGGTGAAAATGAGGCCAACATGTGCATCTAAAATAATGATGTTAGTCATTTCAGATACAATGAATCAAGAAAATCCATGCGTACAGAAAGAGCCTCAAAAGAAAAGAAATCTAGAAAAAAATGTTCACCATTCAATGCCTTTGATAAGCCATCGCTTTTTTTTTTTTCAAATATTGTAACTAAAAAGAAAAGTATGTGAGGCTTTTTTTTTTTAATGGAAGTATTTTTTATTTTTTTTTTTTATTAACATATAATGTATTATTTGTTTCAGGGGTACAGGTCTGTGAATCATCGTCTTACACAATTCACAGTGCTCACCATAGCACACACCCTCCCCAGTGTCCATCACCCAGCCACCCCATCCCTCCCACCCC
>CM052900.1:85870581-85895104 GCA_028534135.1 Potos flavus | reverse complement strand
CTCTATTTTTAATTTCTTGAGGAATCTCCACACTGTGTGGAGATTCTTCGAGAAATTTAAATCTTTATCAAAGAAAAGAAGTCATGAATCCTTTAGTGACTTAAATTATTTTATTATATATTTTTAAAAAACATATAAAACTGGGTATAATTTTCTTATGATCATAGCTCTTTTATAGTTTTAAAACTAAAATATTTAAACAAATTAAATACAATTTTAATACAAATACAAATTAAATGCCAAATAATAAAATCTCAAATTAGTAATATTAAATAATAAATAACATTGCAGATGATATTTTACTGGTAGCAAATGTCCTTCTCAACAAAAATAGTAATGCCTTTAGGAGAAGCACCTCCCAACCCCTGGCAATTCTTGTTACCTTGGTAACCTTCATTTCTACCACCAAATCTAACTATTAGGACCAATGCAAAAACCTTGGTACAGTGCTTCATAAAATTAGCCTGTGTTCTCTTCCCATTAGCTTACAATAACCAGGCAATGAGTTTAAACCAATGCAAGTAAGCACAAATAAGAGGGGCCTCAAGAGCTTGTTATAGTTTTCAGTTGTAAGGTAGCCATTCAGATATTGGAGGATATAAAAAGAAGAATTTTTGTTAGGTTATAATTGAAAAGAAAACTTATCTTTTTTGGTAAACTCTCAAAATTCTAACATACACCCATTGGCTCTGTTTATAAATAATATAATTAGCCACATGAAGAGGTAGTAAATTGAGTTATTGTTCTACAAAGCATGGAGTTGAAAGACAATAATATGTGCACAGGTTACTTATGTAAACCTTAAACAGTTGGCTATCTCTATATCTCAGTCCCTTCTAATATAAAACAAAGATAATATTATTATCAATCCTGTCGTCCTGCTGTTAAGGGTCAACAGATGTGTCATAAACACAATACTGTATTTTTCTTTGTAAGAAGAGATTTCAGTTTTGATCTCATGAAGACCTTCCCCATTGTTAACCTTAGAAAAGTTGAAAAATGTATTTCTAAATGTAATAGATGTCAGAAATTCACATAATTTTTAGACAAAAGAAAGCACAGAAGAGCATCCCAGAATGAAAAGATAATTACACAGTAGCTAAATGAAATGTTAAATGCAGTAACTAAAAATGAACTTAATGAAAGATCAGTATTAATTGTTTTATTCTTAATTTGGCTGCCACCTTAATGTTAAAATCCCTACCTGTAAGGGATGGTTATATTGGTTACTTATGTCTACACTATTTTTACTTTATACACATAGTGCAGGTCTCATCACTTAGGAAAACTATTCGACTGTTTCAGTCAAAAATGGCTTATGCATCAAAGACTAAATATTCATTCACTATACAGTTTAAAAGACATAAAATATTTGAAACCTGAAAAAAAATAACATATTTTTTATCAGTCATAGGTGGTTTTCCACAATCGTTTGGCAATGGCTATTGTCCAAACTCCAGTATAAATATCTACCAATCTGAATTAATAAAACATTGTGAATAGTTTCATAAAATTTTCGGTATTATCCATAAATCTTACCATCTAATAAAATCTGCAGTCACCCTTGCAAAACTGAAGTTACAGTGGCTCACTATATACCAAATTATTTATTAGGGAGAAAACTAACAAACCAAGAAAATGAAATTTACTAAAATGTTTGTTACTTTTACTGTTCCTTATCTTAGAGATGGATTGAGCTAACCAGTAACAATACCAGAAATAAGTGTCACATTTCTCTTTGAAATTTCACCTGCCTTGTTTAATACTTCATCTGTTCTGATATGAGCTTTTTACTTTGTAGTTACTGGAACACCGTAATGTTAACTGAAATGCCAAGTGTGACTGTCTAGAGAGACAGAAAATTTTTCTGAAGTGCATTTACCTATGAGTATTTTTAAATGGCTTTAATAATCTATAAAAATATGAAATTTGTTCCACATGGTTTTTTTCTGCTTACTCTGCTATTAAGTATAGTGACTTTTTTTTTTAAGATTATTTATTTATTTATTCGACAGAGAGAGAGAGAGAGAGAGAGAGAGAGATCACAAGTAGGCAGAGAGGCAGGCAGAGAGAGATGGGGAAGCAGGTTCCCTGCTGAGCAGAGAGCCCGATGTGGGGCTCGATTCCAGGATCCTGAGATCATGACCTGAGCCAAAGGCAGAGGCTTTAACCTACGGAGCCACCCAGGTGCCCCAAGTATAGTGACTTTTAAAGAATTCTTGTCACCTCTATGGTCAACACTTATGTCGCTTGATATATTTGCATTTACTCAATATAACCCACTCAGATTCTAATACCTTTCATCCTTATTGTTTGGCACATATTCAGGACATGATATTAATTTTTCCTTTTCATTTTATGCATTATGACTATGGATAAGCTCCTCTGAAACCTGTTAACGCTAATCGTTGCCAAATGTCTACCCTTAGTCAGAAAGAGAAGAATCTAAGATCAGTGTTATGCACAAAGTAACTGAAAAGCACAAATTAAAGATACATTTCTTTTGTTACTCCTTTGAAAGGAGAAATTCTCAGAGATCTATGAGAATGTCAGTAGTTGGAGGAGTGAAGTGATTTAAAAGCACAGCTATGACATTTGATAATTCTGGGTTTGAACTAATTGTGTCATTAAAAAACACTAGTATTTTCAGAGCTTCATTTCCTTGTATGCAATGTAAGGCCATAATACTGCAAACTACTTGAGTTAGTGTAAGAATTAAATGAGATAGCATATAAAATCGCTGAGCAGAATGACTAACACATGAGGGCTCAAAAATATTTAACTATATGTCTCTGATATTCTATACCCATGTGTCAAAAAAAAAAAAATAACCTTTAAGTCATAAAGATATACATGCCTACACATCCCCTTTCCCTCACTCCTATCTTCCCTCCCTCCTTCCCCCCCATTTTACCAAACAGACAAATATTATAAACATTTACATATCTAAAAGAGGGACCTTAGAAAGAGTGAAAAACACACTATATTGCCAAAAACCCACAAAGATTAGGATGGAAAATAGATAATCCACATCCGGCTCTGATATGTAGAGAGCTTGGAAACTGTAGTTCTGTCCTTAAAAAAAAAAGTTGGACAAATTGAAAATCAGTGAGTTTCTTGGATGCCTCAGAGAATTGAGATTGCAGGGCAAATAGAGACCTCCAAATCCAGATAGACAGACTGATCTGCCCTTGGGATCTGCTTACCTGGAGCAGAAACTGCTAGACAACATACATGGTGAGACAGCTTACTTCGCTAGTAAATTTGATGAATTTTCAGAGGCTGAGCATAGACTAGGTCAGTGTAAGAGTTTAGAATGTCTAGGGCCAAAAACATAAGTGGAGTGTACATAATTTCTCAATCTTTTAATTCAGAAACCACAGTGGGGGAGGGAGGCGGTATGAAACAACCAAAACAGAACAATCAAAAGAACTGTGAGATAATATCAAAATGTGTAAAAGAAGTGAAATTGGAATAACAGAGGAAACTAAAGCAAAAGAGACAGAAATAGTTGAGATAATAATGACTAGAAGCTTTCCAGAAGTAATGACAGGCTAAAACCACGGATGGAGGAAGTTTATAGAACTCGTCATGATAAAAACCAAACAAACACACCTAGGCATATCATATCCAGACTTCAAAAATCAGAGACAAAGAGAAAATCTTGAAGGAAGCCAGAGGGTGGAAAAGCATCTTATCCATATTGGCAAAGATAAAAACCACATAAGAAAGGAAGAAAGTTGAGTAAAATATTTAAAGTGTTGAAAGAAAAAAAAAAAGAAACTACAAACCTAGAATTTTCTTTCAAAAAGTCAGGACAAATAAGACTTTCTCAAGCAAATGAAAACTGTGGGAATTCACTGCTAGCTGATTTACACAGTAAGGCATGTTAAAAGGAGCTCTTTAGGCAAAAGAAAGATGATATAGGTTTGAAAATAGAAATCTACACAGAGAAAAGAGCATCAGAGAAAGCGTAAGTGAAGCTAAAGTAAAATATGTAATATTTCTTATTCTTAATTGATCTAAAAGATAACTGTTTAATGTAATAACACTAACAATGTCGTGAATGATTTTAGTAAATGGATATGTGAATTGAATGCTAACAATGTCACAAGGATGGGAGAAAGGATGGGAATACTCTGTTACAAAGTCCTGCACTATATGAAAGGGAATCATGTTATTTGAAAGTACATTTAAATTATTTTTAAATGTTTATTGTAAACTTTAAGGCAATCATTAAATAAATAAGTATAATTGCTATGCTAAAAGAAGAGATAACGTAGACTTGCATAAGGTGCTCAGTTGAAACGTAGGAAGTCAAAATATAAGGAGATAAAAAAATAAAGAGCAAATGCAGTCAATAGAAAAGCTACCAAGCTGGTAGATTTAAATCTAACTACATCAATAATAACTTAAAATTTGAATGGTATAAAAAATTAAATGACAAGGAATTTTGGACTGGATTTTTTAAAAAAAATGTATATTGTCTATAAGAAAGTCACTTTATAAATATTTATAAATATCTTTATGTTTAAATATAACTTTTAGGTTAAAAGTAAAAGTATGGAAAAAGAAATATCATAAAAATACCAATCAAAAGAGCATGGAGTGGCACCTGGGTGGCTCAGTTGGTTAAACCTCTGACTCTTGATTTCAGCTCAGGTCGTGATGTCAGGATGGTGAGATCGAGCCTTGTGTCGGGCTCTGTGCTCAGTGGGGAGTCTGCTTGAGGCTCATTCTCTCTCTTTCTCTCCCTCTCTCAAATAGTAAATAAATAAGTCTTTAAGAAAAAACAGCACAGGGTAGCTATATTAATTTGAAGTACACTTAAAAACAAGATTATCAGATGTAAAGGAAAAAGATTTAAAAAAAGAGGGGCAATGAAAGATAAAGGAGTTAATTCTTTAAGAAGTCAAAACAATTCTATATGTGTAAGCATGCAGCAACAGAGCATCAAAATACATGAGGCAAAAAACTAATAGAACTGAAAGAAGAAACAGACAAATCCACTATTTTAGCTGGAGGCTTCAACACCTGTCAGTAATTGATAGTTTAAGTAGGCAGAAAATTAGTAAGGAAATAGATGACCTAAACAGCAATCAAATTGATCCAATTGATAATTATATAATACTTCATCTAACAACAGCAGAATTCATATTCTTCAAAGGCACAGATGGACCATTCATCTGTAGATTACATAAAACACACCCTAATAAATTTAAAGGGATAGAAATTATGCAAAGTATGTTCTCAGATTATTATAATCCATCATATTAATGCAATGAAAAATGAAAAACATATGATCACATTAGAAGATGAAGAAAAAGCATTTTAAAAAAATTATCACTCAGTCATGATAAAAACTATCCAAAAAATTATATAGAGAGGGGAATTCTTTTAAGCTAATAAAGGGTTTATACAAAAAATATATATAGCTACTATTATATTTAATAGGGAAAGACTATGGTTTTCTTCTAAATTCAAGAATTAAGCAAATTTGTCCTCTCTCACTATTCAACAGCAACTAGAAACCCTATCTAGTACAATAAGACAAGAAAAAAAGAGCTAAAAGCATGTAGCTACAAAAGAAGAAATGAACCTGAATTTATTTGCAGATGACATAATTGTCTATACAGAAAAACCTCAAAGAATATAGGAAACGAGTAAGCAAGTATAAAAAGGTCACTGGATATAAGGTCAGTATACATTTCTTAGTGTTCTCAAAAAATTGGAATATGAAATAAAAATAATTTATAATAACATGAAAAACTTAAGTTCTTAGGTGTAAATCTAATATAAAGACTACAGGATCTGTATACAGAAAACTACAAACACTGATGAAAGAAGTCAAAGAACATTTATGTAAATGGAGAGATTTTTTTGTATGCATAGATAGACTCAACGCTGTCAAGATGTCAAACTCCTTGATAATATTTAGAGTGTCAATACAATACCAATCAAAATCCCAGCAAGCTTTCTTTTATGTATGTCAACAAACTGATTTGAAAATTTATATGGAAAGACAAAGAGTGTAGAATTCCCACCAGTGTTTAAAAAGAAAAAGAAGTTGGAGGACACACGCTACTTAATTTTGAAATAATAAAAAAGTAGGAATAATCATAACAGATTATTACTGGTGAATTAACAGACATACAGATTAGTGGAACAGAATAACTAAACCAGAAACAGATCCACACAAATATAGTCAACCAAGTGTTGACAAAGATACAAAGGCTCAATGGAGAAAAACAAATCTTTTCAACACAAAATGCTAGAGCAATTGGACATGCACATGCAAAAATTGAGCCAAGATACAAACCTTACATCTTTCAAAATAGTTAACTCAAAATGGTTTATAGGCCTAAAAATATTCTAAAAGAAAACATAGGAAAAATCATAGTCTTTCCCTGGTTATTGGGGTCGTTTTGTTTTTTTTTTTTAAAGATTTTATTTATTTATTTGTCAGAGAGAGAGTGAGAGAAAGATCACAAGTAGGCAGAGAGGCAGGCAGAGGCAGAGGGAGAAGCAGGCTCCCTGCCGAGCAAGGAGCCCGATGTGGGACTCGATCCCAGGACCCTGGGATCATGACCTGAGCCGAAGGCAGCCGCTTAACCAACTGAGCCACCCAGGCGTCCCATTGGGGTCGGTTTTTAGATACAATACTATAACCATAATCTAAGACAAAGAAATTTGATAAGTTGGACTTTATTCCAAACTTGCTTTCTGAAAGACATTTGGAGAAATATTTGTAAATCAATATGTGATTTACATATTTACATAGACTAGTATCCAGAATGTACAAATTTTTTTTTTATTTTTTTAAAGATTTATTTATTTATTTGAGAGAGAGAGAGAGAACATAAGCAGGGAGGAGGGGCAGAAGGAGAGGGAGAAGCAGACCCCCACTGAAAGAGGGAACCCGATGTGGGGCTCGATCCCAGGACCCTGGGATCATGACCTGAACCGAAGATAGATGCTTAACCAACTGAGCCACCCAGGCACCTCAAGATTTCTTAAAATTTAACAATAGGAAATGAAAATTCCATTTTAAAAAGATGGGCAAAATATCTCAACAAATATTTCACCAGGGGCACCTGGGTGGCTCAGTGGGTTAAAGCCTCTACCTTTGGCCCAGGTCATGATCCCAGGATCCTGGAATCGAGCCCCACAACGGGCTCCTTTCTCAGCAGGGAGCCTGCTCCCCCTCTCTCTCTGCCTGCCTCTCTGCCTACTTGTGATCTCTCTCTGTCAAATAAATAAATAAAATCTTAAAAAAAATATTTCACCAGAGAAGATAAACAGAGGACAAGTAAGCATATTAAAAGTTGCCCAGACATCATTAGGGAAACATGGACTAAAACAATACTGAGATAATATTACATAACTATTAGAATAGTCAGAATTCAAAAATTTGAAAAATCAGTTACTGGCGAGGACGTGGAACAGCAGGAACTTTTATTCATTGTTGGAGGGGATACAAAATTGTACAGCCACTTTGAAAAACAGTTTGGCAGTTTCTTACAAATCTCACGTAGCCTTACATTACCATTCAGCAGTCTTACTAACAGGTGTTTATCCAACTGATTTGAAATGTCAAATCTACACAAAAAAACTGTGCATAAATGTGTACTTACAATCACCAAAAAAAGGAAGCAACCAAGATATCCTTCCTAAAGTTAATTGAATAAAAAAGAAACCCTGTGAGAAATACATATATATATTTCAATATTTCAATATTCAATATATATATTTCAATATAATATTTCAATATTAATAGCGATAAAAAGAAATGAGCTGTCAGTTCACACAATGACATAGATGAATCTTAAATATAGATTACTGAGAGAAGCTATTATGAAATGCTTCATATTGTTTGGTTCCATTTATAAGGCAAAACTGTGGAAGGAAAGGCATCGTTGATTGCTAGAGGAGTTTGCAGAAAGGTTAGTTTTGAATAGTTGAAGTACTTCATTTTTTTAAGAGCTGTGAAACTATTCTGTATAATACAGAGGTATATGATATTATGTATTTGTCAAAATCCATCAAATTTTACAGCACAAAGAGTGAGGCTTAATGTAAGCGAATTTTTAAAAATTAGGACATTGGGGGAAATCCCATAATGAAATTCAGACTGTGACAAAATAATCTAACGGTATTACAATTGTGTGGCATCACCTCATCGAAGAGGGGAAAATAAGTGCTGGCATAAGTAACTTTGGAAATTCACGGAGCTTGTAAGACTAAAGACAACAGGAATTATACATAAGCACTGCCCTCTAGTTGGCAGAGTTGTTTCTTACTCGTATATGAGTTAACAATTCTAGAACCACAGTAGTTGTACTTTGGGATCTAATAAATCAGTAAATGGATGAAAGATGGTGGGAGCCATATTTCTCACTGTTGGAGCGGGATGTTAAATATAAGCAAGAAGTTGGAGTGCCTGGAGGGCTCAATCAGTTAAGCATCCAAGTCTTGATTTTGGCTCAGGTCATGAACTCAAGGTCCTGAGATTGAGCCCCAAACTCAGCATGGAGTCTGCTTGGGATTCTCTCTCTCCCTCTCTCTTGGCCTCTCCCCCGCCCCCACTCCCACACACATGCTCTTTCTCTTTAAAAAAAAATGTGTGTGTGTGTGTCTGTGTGTGTGTATATAAAAGCAAAGGGTAAAATCTAGAATGAGCCATGAAATACTAGATTAGAATTGACAGCATTAGTGTAGATTTATGTTTAACATAATATACAGACGGATAAATATAGAAATAGTTATAAGTATATATGTATACATGGATTAGTATATAAACACACAATTCCAAAACCTGTTGCTAAGATATCCTAGAAATATCAACACCCAAGTACCAGTGAGCACACTCAGTGCCCAGATCTTGGTTTCTAATACTATTCTCCAATAAAAGAAATCAGGGCTTCTTGGAGAAATGGCTTATTCTAATACCAGAACAGAAAATATAGATTATCCTGAAGGTAGTGTCAAAAAATAAGAAAGTATTCAAAAAAGAAACTATTGAAATATATCAAAGGAACACAGGCACTGACTGAAACAGAGGTCCAGTGGCCAACATTGCAGTAATTTGAGCAGCAAAATATATAAAGTATATTGGACTATAATACAGAATATAAAATAAGTATCTCAAAGTTCATGTCGATAAAAAGAAATGATTAAATAAATAAACATATGGGGAAAATAAGTGGATTTCTCATTTAAAATAACTCCAAATAATTTATGTTGGTATTGTCCCTCAGGGGGTAGCATAACTCTTCATTTCTAAGTATGGGCTGTACACATTGACTTCCTAAGAATACAATATGGAAAGCTGGGGAGAGAGGCTTTATAATGAAATAACTTAGTACCTCGACCAGCTAATGATGGTTGACATCAATTGTGATAACTCACATGTTCGTAACATGTACCCTTCATGTACTCTCATAAGAACAGCATTTTACCTCTGTAGTCTTCCTCCCTCAAACTCATAACTCATGTCTAATCATGAGAAAATACCAGACAAATCCCAGGTAAAGGTCATCCTACAAATACCTGTCCCATATTCCTTAAAATACTTGAGGTCATCAAAATCAAGGAAAGTCAGAAATAGTGTCATAGCTGAGAGGTGCCTAAGGATACATGATGATGAATGTAATATGGTATCCTGAACGAGTGAAAAACTAAGGAAATCTGAATAAAGTATGGACTTTAGTTAATAATCATGTATCAGGATAGGTTCATTGCATACTAATATAGGGTCTTAACAACATAAGGTATATGTGAATTCTATGAATTGTTTCTGTAACTTTTCTCTGAATCTAAAAATATTCTAAAATAAAAGATTATATTATCAAACAACAAACAACTAATGCCACATCTGAAAAGCTAACTGGTTTACTTTTCTCTCAAAAGTACAGGGATACAAATAATGCACAGTCTCTGATCTCAAATTCCTTTTCTAAAATTAACTTATAATTAGTCATCGTAATTATAAAGGCATAGTTTTGTGATTTTTTTATTTCCATTGAGATTTTTACTGGAATAAAGCCTGGGGAACAAATAAACACTCTTTTATTCAATAATAAATACTGAGAGTTTCTCGGACTTTTCTCTCTTCAGAATAGAGGCATCATTAGCACTTCAAATTGATAATAGTTTCCCATTTTTCTCTCTCCTTTTTTCCCAAGGATTTATTCACGGTACAATTAGGGTTACATTCTCTTCTTTAGGCACACTGAGGAGCTCTTTCCATTACAGTATATCAACTATATAGTTCAATGCTCAATAAATTTGTTCAAGTATAGCTTGTAATAAATGGAAAGTAGAATGAATTTTATTAACCATCAGATATGTATTTATTTCTAAGAAATCTAGGGTAGAGAGCCAATTTGGAAGGCACACATAAATCTTATAAATGTATTGGTAGAGAACCAGTGAACAATGCTGTCAAACACCGTATTTCTTATAATTTGATGATCTTTAAGTAGATGGGTGTGCAGAATGGCTGGAATGATATCCTGAATATTATCCTCACAGCTCTTAATATCACTTTCAGGGCTATTCATATATAGAGTCATTAAAAAACATTATACAATTTTTGTTTAATATTTTTTATTTAATATTAGAAGGAGATTGTCTTTAGAATTTCAACATTAACTGACCTCTGCATATGTTAGTAAAATAAAAAACCAATCTTCAGAATAATCAAAATGTCCTGATTAATTGCCAGAGATTGATAAAAAGCCCTTGCTTAGCTTGATTAAATATAACTATTAATAAAGAATAGAACAATGAACTCAGGACTAATGTGTCCTGATACTGCACTAGGATATGTGTGAAACAGCTTGAAGGCCACATTCCTACCAACAGTCACAGTGAGGAAAAACTTCTGAATAAAAGCACAATCGAACTGCATAAAATGTTTGAATATGAATTATTATCCAGGATGCTTTTGACTAAAACATTCCAACAGGTTATTGTGCTATGCTAAGATCCAGCAGTCATTTTTTTAAATAATCGTAAGCATTTTAATAAAATGTAATGCTGCAAATATTTTTGAGCATCAAAATAATCTGTGATTGTTGTACTTGCTGGCTGGGCTTGTGTTAGGCTATGCAATGTATAGTGTGTGTGTGTGTGAAAATCTGTAATTACATGTATCTTAAATATAAAAGCAAACAATGATATTGTGCCTCATTTCATGCAATCTGCAAATACTTAAGTACTGGGCCTCATTCCAGGTGCTTGGAATATATCAATGAACAGAACAGACAAAAATCTCTGTCAGGGTTCCCCATGAAGTTTACATTCTGTAGTAATTTCTAAGAGTTAAGGGGTGGGAGGACATACTACACATTATGTGTCTAATAAATAAGTACATCATACTGTATATTAGAAGGTGATGAGAGCTGTTAGAACATTTTTAGAAAGTGGGACAGTGTAAGGGGGATTTGGAATGTAAGTGGGTCGGAGAGTGGATTAAAATAGTAAACTTTCTTTTTTCATAGTGAGTGTCATCAAATTTAAGGAAAGAAGAACATCTCTGATAGGCTCATTAGTAGACTGGACATGGCTGAGGAAAGGATCTCTAAGCTTGAAAATATGCCAGTAGAATCCTCCAAAACTGTAAAGGAAAAAGAAAGAAACAAGACTTGGGGAAAAACAAGTAAACAAACAAAAACAAACCATGACACAATGAGAACTGTGGGACAACTACAAAAGATGTAACACATATAATGGAAATACTAGAAGGAGAGGAGAGAAAGAAATATTTGAAGCAATCATGACTGAGCATTTCCCCCAGATTAATGTCAGACACTAAACCACAAATCTAGAAATCTCGGAGAACACCAAGCAGGATAAATAGCAAAGATAAACTACACCTAGGCCTATCTTATTCAAATTGGAAAATTAAGGATACAGAAAAAATCTTGAAAGAACCCGGGGGTGAGGGGGAGAATACCTTACTTAAAGAGAGGAACAAGTATAGGAAATATATCTGACTTCTCAGAAAGTCAGTAAGAAGTTTTATATGACGTCAGAATTTTAATTTCAAATGTATTAGGTTTAATATGTCCGTTCAACTCCAAATGGAGATGTTAAGTGGTCAAATAGCTATCTGTAGTTTAGGAGAGAGGTGTGTGCTTGAAATAGACATTTAGGCAACAATGTCATACCATTAGAGTGCATGTGATCACCAAGGTAGGAAGTGCTGATAAAGAAAAAAATCCAAGCTGATCTCCATCCAGGTCAATCCAACATGAAGAGTTCAAAGTAAAGAAAAGCAGCCAAGGAGCATGAAGAGTGACTTATGAAGCAGAAGGAAAATCAAGAGACCTCATGTATTAAAACCCATTAAATATAGTGTACAAGGAAGAGGAGTGCAGTAGCTAACATATGGCTAATGGGTTAAATAAGTTAATTAAGATAGGAACTGAGATTGACCAATGGATTTAGCAAGCTGAAGGTCACTGCTGATCTCATGGAGAGAAGTTTAGATGGAACAATGGGGAGTAAGCCTAACTAGCCTAACACTAGCTGCTCTAATACCTATCCAAACCCTCCATTGCTTAATACTCTAGGAGTCTGTAAGTCATTCAACAGTTTCATGAGGGTCTTCATAATGTTGTTTTGCCAATGCAGAGTTTTCAAGGGACGAAGACTTCTTCAATACTGTGCTTCAGTCTGTCACCTAACACCTGAGAGTTCTTTTTTTCCCCCTCGACTAGTGATTGGAAGGACAGCACAGAGAAGATATATTTGATTCTTAGTCACTTGCCCAGAGTGACACATTACTTTCCCCTCACATACAATTAGTAAGAACTAATAATATGCTTTATCTAGGTACAAGGGGAACTAAAAAATGCAACCCCAGAGTGAATAGTTTCATAGTTTCATATTATCACAATTGTTTACTATGGAAAGAAGGCATATATCTTTTATGATCTGTCAGTCCTCTGTGCCACAAAATGGAGGAATTGGCTTTATATAGGGGAAAATTATCATCTCAGAATAAAGATGGAGATTGTGGCATATGGGATTTCAGAAATGAGAAGCGAATGGAAAAGAACAATATCCTATGACTATCTTGTAAGATTAATGGCCTACTTGAGTTTCATGGATATAAATTTATAATGAGAACAGTTAACAGGGTTATATGTTTTATCCAGCCACATTCAACTACACGGATGAATGTCAGGGAGTTGATGATGATTTGAAATTAACTTAAGCAAATATGACAAAACTAAGAAGTGCAAAACAATAAAGGGTATGTGCAAAGCATGATTGTAATGATTGACCATAAAATTTTAAACACAAGAAAGAGGATATTAAGTGGACGAGGGACAGTGAAAAGTTGATAGGATTAATGGACTAGGGGGTGAAAAATGTATATTCAGAACCCTAGAAAGGAAACTAAAGAAAACAAGAAGAGGCAGTGGTCAGAGAATGAGCTGTACAAATTGATGTTACAGAGGGAGTGCAATTGTTTGTTTGTTTGTTTTTAAAGATTTTATTTATTTATTTGACAGAGAGAGAGATCACAAGTAGGCAGAGAGGCAGGCAGAGAGAGAAGGGGAAGCAGGCTCCCTGCTGAGCAGAGAGCCCGATGTGAGGCTCGATCCCAGGACCCTGAGATCATGACCTGAGCCAGAGGCAGAGGCTTTAACCCACTGAGCCACCCAGGCGCCCCAGGGAGTGCAATTGTTGATAACAGCTATCTCTAGAGAGTAAGTGGCTGAGGTATGGTGGAAGACAAGAATATTGGGAGCAGAGATTTTTAAGGAACTTGAGGCCACATGGGTAGAACATTATCTACAAGTTAATTGAAAACACCAAGAATTAGAATAGAGGTAATTGGAGAGGGACAGCTAGGAAATGACTCATGGAGAAATGAGGAGGAATGATCCAGTGTTTGGGAGATAGCAGCTATAATTGAAGATAGAAGGTTCTAAAGTTGAATGGTATGAAATACAAAGTTTGGGGTTTTTAGAAGAGTTGAAGGAATATGCTCTGAAACATGAAAAGAAAACTTAAAGACATCTACCTCATTACCATTCCTAGTGGTACAGGTCTAGAAGAGGGGGAAAATTTAATAGACTACAGAAGAAAGCATACACAGCAAAACTCATACTTTGGGAACTGGGGTCTAAAAATTAGTGGCTTGGGGCCCCTGGGTGGCTCAGTTGTTAAGCGGCTGACTTCAGCTCAGGTCATGATCCCAGGGTCCTGGGATTGAGCCCCACATCGGGCTCCCTGCTCAGCGGGGAGCCTGCTTCTCCCTCTCCCACTCTCCTTGCTTGTGTTCCTGCTCTCGCTGTCTCTCTCTGTCAAATAAATAAATTTTAAAAATCTTTAAAAAAATAAAAATAAAAATTAGTGGCTTATATGGGAGGATTATATTTTTGCAAGATAAAGAAAGTTACAATAAATTTGTCTTAATTGAACCATACTGTTTTAAGAAACACAAAAGCAAAGATGATGGAATGTATATAATACATAATTGACCATAAACTGAGCTGAAAAGTCCCAAATGATCATAAGGCAGTGTCACTTACTAGCCCTCCTCCCTATTTTCACCAGTAAAATAAAACTTTAGCCAAAATATAATTTAGCCATCTTTTTTGGGGATTGTGGCCTTGGCATTGTGGCACAATTTCCTTTTCAATGTTTGGTGTATTTCATTCTGATTATGCATATCAAGGAAGGATTTTTTTTTTCCTTAGATTTTATTTATTTATTTGACAGAGAGAGAGAGCACACACACAAACGGGGATTGTCAGGCAGAGGAAAAGGGAGAAGCAAGCTCCCTGTAGAGAAGGGGGAGCCCAATATGGGACTCGATCCCAAGACCCCAGGATCATGACCTGAGCCGAAGGCAGATGCTTAATCCACTGAGCCACCCAGGCACCCCCCTTTTTTTTTTCAAGAGAAAGAGAGCATGCTAGGGGTGGGAAGGGGCAGAGAAAAGAGGGAGAGAGAGAATCCCAAGCAGACTCCACAGCCACGAGATCCCAATATGGGGCTCCATCACACAACCTTGAACTGAAATCAAGGGTCAGATGCTTAACTGACTGAGCCACCCAGGTACTCCTCAAGGAAAGATTCTTGAAAGAAGAACACATAAATTTCATTCTTTAAAATGAAAAGTTTATTTTGTTTCATTTTTTTTTTAATTTTTAAGTTTTTATTTACATTCCGGATAGTTAACATACTACTAGTTAACATAGTATTAGTTGCAGGTCTACAATATAGTAATTCAATATTTCCATACAACACCTGGTGTTCATCACAACAAGTGTACTCCTCAATCCCATCAGCTATTCAACCCGTTCCCCCACCCACCTCCCTCTGGTAACCATCAGTTTGTTCTCTATAGTTAAGCATCTGTTTCTTGGTTTGCTGCTCTCTCTCTTTTTTGCCATTTGCTCATTTGTTTTGTTTCTTAAATTCCACATATGAGTGAAATCATATGGTGTTTGTCTTTTTCTGACGGACTTATTTCACTTAGCATAATACTCCCTAGCTCCATCCATGTCGTTGCAAATGGCAAGATGTTTTGTTTCATTTTTTGACAATGGACAAAAAAATATTTTGACTGACTTCTCCATATGTTAGGTGACAACTCAGAGCTATAATCATCAAATAATTTCTAGCTTACAAGTAATTTGTCCCCACTCACTCTTGACTGAGAATGCCATTATTTTTTATGTATGTCCACCTACATATATTCTTGGAGGAAGGAGAAGCTGTAATATTTCATTTCTTTTTTTTTAAATAAAAATTAAGTCAAATTATAACATACATGCCAAAAAAATGCCATGTCATAATTGAACAGTTTGAAGGGTGAACACATCCTTGTAACCACCGTCTAGACAGACAAACCAAAAGATTATTAGCACCCTAGAAGCATTTCTTGAGCTCTATCCCAGCCATTACTATTTCTCCTTAAAAGTGGCCATTGTTTTGACTTCTTCCCTCAACATTTGATTTTTGAACTTTGTCTGAATAGAGTTATACAATAAAAATGGGCAGAATTCTAAGGCGGCTCCCAATATTCCCTCCCCCTGGTATATATTACCTATAGATTCCCTTCCTTTTCAGTGTGGGAAGAACTTGTGAATATAATGGAACCTTATTCCCAGGATTAAGTTACTAATTAATTGACTCTGAGTTACGCAGATGAGAGATTAGCTTTGGTAAGCCTGACCTA
This sequence comes from Potos flavus, assembly GCA_028534135.1. NCBI lineage: Eukaryota > Metazoa > Chordata > Mammalia > Carnivora > Procyonidae > Potos > Potos flavus. Next base: position 85,878,897 of record CM052900.1, on the reverse strand, counting down.
ATCAAGTGAGCCCTTCAGAGTAACTGGACCCTTCTTTGGAGTTTCAAATCCATATATGTTCTCATACTGGCCTTGAAGGAATAATATGTCACCTTATGGAAGAATCATGTAGCTGAGAGTGACTTCCAGGAGCCGAGAGCAAACTCTAGCCAGCAATCGACAAGAAAACACAGACCTCAGTCTTGCAATTGCATGAAACTGATTTCTGCCAACAGCTTGAATGAATTTGGAAGAGGACCCCAAGCCTCAGTTGAGACTGCAATGCCAACAGAGACCTCAATTCAGCCTGAGCAGAGAGCGCAGCTACTCATTCCTGGAATCCTGACCTATGGAAACCAGAGGATAATTAGCATACAGTATGCTAAGCCACTAAATTTGTGGTAGGTTGTTATACACAAATAAAAAACGAATCCTTACATCATGTACCCTTTTCTGTGTGCCTTCATTCACTCACTATTATATTTATAAGAATATTCCTTGTTGCTGCATGTAGCAATAGTTTATTCACTTTTAATGCTCTGTAGTATGCGACCGTATGATGTAAATATACTTCAGATTATCCACCCTGTTATTTTTCCAAGTTTTTGGCCATTAGATAGTGACCTGATGAACATCCTTGGACATGTTTTCTGGTGCATGTGCTCTACTGAGTAGCAGTGGAAATGCAGCTCCAGCACACGCATATGCTCAGCTCTAACAGACACCGAGAAACAGTTTTTCACAGCAGTTGTAGCAAACGAGAACCCCAAAAACAGAGCAAAAGTTTCCGTTGCTCCATGTGCTTGCCAATAATTGATATTGATCTTATAATTGTGTGTGTTTGTTTGGCTTTTAGAGATTAACTATCCGGGTGGGTGGGTAGAAGGATCTGATAGCAATTGCTGCTGTCCGCATTGTGAACCATCTTGTCCTCAGTGTTCTGTTTGGGTCGATGCACTGCCTTCTAAGTTTCATTCAAATTATGCTGCTGTCTTGAAGCCAGCTGGCTAGGAGGAAGTAAGGATTTGACTTATGTGGCAAAGGATGGGAAGATTATCCCTTTAAGATCAGCAGGCAGCTATAATTATAATTACATAAAAAAGGCAAGATGTTCCTGTAATTGGTTAGATGCCTTCTTTTTACCCCTGACCACTTCTCCAGAGGCGCCCCTGAGCTCCGCCGTTTACCCTTAGTTCCAACTCCTCTGCAGTGTGAGCACAGCTGTTATGCACAGACATTACCAGCAATTTGAGCTCATCTTAATATCAACTTGTCAGAATTCCAGTGGTAAAGGAAATAACATTTTCGTTATTATAGCCTTTGAACATCTTTTTCTTCTGTGACAGTCGATTCCAAAAAGAAAAAATGAGAAAAAGAATGAAACCTGAAAGAATGCAATATTCTAATTCCTATTTAACTGATAGTAGAATCACTACAATATATAATAAAACAATGCTTTTTCTTAGAAGAGAGACATATTCGTTTTTTACAAATCTTTTTCCTGGATTGTTCGTATTTACTTTATGATAGTAAAGGCATATCTAACATATAAATCATGAGATAGAATTATATAAACTTATGCCCTGATGTACTCACTGTGGACCTCATCAACCTAGGTGTATGCTTTATTTTAAACAGATTCCATGTATAGTAAATTTTATGATTAAAAAAATGATTTTCTGTTGAGTCCCTTATATAGTAAGCTGTCTGAAGTTTTGAAAATTATTCAATTTATATAATGCTAATTAACACATTTTTAGGTACACAGCTAGAGTGTAAAGAACAATACACTTGTCATGTACATATAGAAACTGATTTGAGAATTTTATTTCCATGAAGCATTTCAACCCTACAAAGAGTATTATAGTGTAATAAATAGCAGTACATACATCATTCAGATTTATAAATCTTAACATTTTATCATATTTGATTCAGAAATATTTATACAGTAAATAAAAATTATAGATGTTTATATCCTCCTCTCCCTCCCCAAGAGAGAACCTCTAGCCTGAGTTGGTTGTATCTCATTCCTCCGATTTTTTAAAAATCCTGGATGCAACTTCAAAGTCATCTGTTTCATTTTAATTACCTCAGATGATAAAACATTCTGTTAATGGGGACTGGAAGGATGGAAGCTGAAATCACCTCCAAAAGTCCCTGAGAGTTGGTATATCAGGGAGGTAAACACAAAGAATAGGAGACGAGGGTCTTCACCCACCTCTACCATATACCAACGAACCGTGAGAAAAGGCACAATGCCTTTTTGTTTGCCTGTTTTCTTTTTGTTTGGGTTTTTTTTTGGGGGGGTACAGTTGACACACAGTGTTACATTAGTTTCAGGTGTACAACTTGGTGATTTCACAAGTTTATACATGATGCTGTGTTCACCACAAGTGTAGCTGCCATCTGTCCCATTACATAACTATTACAGTAGCATTGACTGTATTCCTTATGCTCTGTTTTTTATATACATGACTAACTCCATTACTGGAAGTCTGTATCTCTTTCGCTTCACCCATTTTGCCAAGTCCCGAGTCCCCCTTCCCTCTGGAACCATCATTTTGTCCTCTGCATTTATAGGTCTCATTCTGCTTTTGGTTTGTTTACACATTTGGGGTTTATTTTTTTTTTGCTTTTTTGTTTTAATATTCCATTTATGAGTAGAATCAGATCATATTTGTCTTTATCAGTCTGGCTTATTTCATTTAGCCTAATATCCTCCAGGTCCATTCATGTTGTTGTAAATGGCACAATCTCATCCTTTTTTTGTGGCTAGGTAATATTCCACTGTATATATATAAATCTTTCTTATCCATTTGTCTATTGATGGACACTTAGGTTGCTTCCCTATCTTAGCTATTGTAAATAATGCTGCAAGAAACATAGAGGTGCATATATCTTTTGGAAATAGTGTCTCCAGAAGTTTTTTGTTTGCTACAGATTTTTTTGATTCCAAAATAGTTAACATATTATATTAGTTTCAGGTAGATAATATAGTGATTCAACAATTTCATGTATCATGACAGGTGCACTCCTTAATCCCCATCACCTATTTCACCTGTTTCATCCATCTACACACTAAATATTGCAGTAGTATTTTAAGATTTAGATTGACCCTTTTTCTTCTGTTTACGACAGTTCCTAAGACTCCCTTTGTCTTACACCAAGCCACTTTATTATATGAGCTTAATTCCCCCAGTTAAGCCATTTAATTTGTTCCTATTAAGCAAATTATTTAAATTATTTTATATTTTATTAACTTTTGTAGTGTATGTGTAGTGATAGTTCATTATGGTTTTAATTTTCATTTGCCTTACCATTAATAATGTTAAATATATTTCCATGTACTCATTTGTCATCCGTTGATTCTCTTTGGTGAAATAGCTGTTCATTTATTTTAGCCATTTTCTGTTCGGATTGTTTGTTTTCTTACCATTGAGTTTTGACTTTTTTTAAATATAGTCAAGAGAGGTGTCTTTTGTCATAAATGCTGTTTGCAGATATTTTCTCCTACTCTGTAGCATGTCTTCTCAGCTTCTTAAAAGGGTCTTTGGCAGAGCAAGGGTTTTAAGTTTTCATTAAGTCCAGTTTATTTATTTTTTCCTTCTATGGATCGTGCTTTCTCTTATACATAAAAGAACTTTTCAGCAAGTTCTAGGTCCCATAGATTTCTTCTGTTTTTTCCTAAAAGTCTCATAGTTTTACATTTTGCATTTAAATCCATGATCCATTTTGAGTGATTGTTTTATAATGTTTAAGGTTATTTTTGTTGAGGTTAATTTTTTTAGCCTATGGATGTCCAATTAGTCCCCCACCATTTCTTCTTTTCTTCCTTTCTTCTTTCCTTTCTTTCTTTCACTCTTTCATCCTTTTATTATGCTTATTAAAGTATAATTGACATATGGTAGTGTATTAGTTTCAGAAATACATCCTAGCGATTTAGTATTTGTATATATTACAAAATGATGCCCATGGTAAGTCTAGTTTCATCTGTCACCATACAGTTATTATGATATAATTGTAATATCATTGTATTATTGCAATAAAATAATTTTATAAAATATTGTAATAGCATTTTTGTGTATATACTTCATATTATTTCATATTATTTCACATATATGTTTTGCATAATACCCTTTAGGTACATCCATGTTGTCATAAATGATAAGATTTCATTCTTTTCTGAAATTGAATAATATTCCATTTTAATATACTGCATCTTCTCTATTCATCTATTAATTGCCACTTAGGATGTTTCTGTGTCTTGGTTAATGTAAATAACGCTTCAGTAAAGATGAGGGTGCATATATCTTTTCAAATTAGTGTTTTTATTTTCTAGGGGTAAATATCCAGAAGTAGAATTGCTGTATTTTATGGTGGTTCTAATTTTTTGAGCAACCTCCCTAATGCTTTCCATAGTGGCTGCACCAATTTGTATTCCCAGCATAGTATCTGAGGGTTCCTTTTCCTCTACATCCTTGCCAACACTGATTTCTGGTCTTTTTGATAATAGCCATTCTGACAAGTGTGAGGTGAAATCTGTTTGTGGTTTTGATTTGCATTTCCCTGACGATGAGTGCTGCTGAGCATCTTTTTAATGTGCTGGTTGTCTATCTGTATGTCTCTTTGGAAAAATGTCTATTGAATTCTCCCCATTTTTTAAACAGGGTGTTTGTTTTTTATATTAATTTTGTACGTTCTTTATATATTTTAGATATTAATCCCTTATTGCCTGTATTATTTGCAAATATCTTCCCTTATTCAGTAGTTTGCCTCTGCATTTCGTTGATATCTTCCTTCGCTGTGCAAAAGCTTTTTAGTTTGATGTAATCCCATTTGTTTAACTTTTGATGCCCTTGCCTGTGGAGATTGATCTAAAAATGCTTACAAAATGCTTACCATCTATATTTTCTTTTAGGATTTTTACAGTTTCAAATCTTGCATTTAAATCTACAATCCATTTTAAATTTATTTCTGTGCATGGTATAAGATAGTTGGTTTAGTTTCATTCTTTTGTGTGAAACCGTCTGTTTTTTCTAACACCATTTATTGAAGAGATTGTCATTTCCTCATTGTATATTTTTGCCTTCTTTGTTATAGATTAATTGACCTTCTGCGTGGGTTTATTTCTGGGCTTTCTAGGCTATTCCATTTATTTATGTGTCTGATTTAGGGCCAGAGCCATACTGTTTTGATTACTATAGCTTTGTAGTATAGTTTGAAATCAGGGAACATGATACTTCTAGGTTCGTTCTTCTTTTTCAAGATTGCCTTAGCTTTTGGGGGTATTTTGTTGTTTTTGTTCTCGTTCTCTGAAAATCCAACATCATTTCTTGAAAAGAATATTCTTCCTCCATTTGAGTGCCCTTACACTTTTGTCAAAAGTCAGTTGTGCATATTTCTGTGGGGTTATTTCTGGATTCTGTATTCTGTTCCGTTGATTTGTTTATTCCCAGTACTAATATCACAGTCTCGATAACTGTGTTTATACAGCAAGGCTTGAAGTTGGGTAGAGTGATTTCTACCCTCATTTTTTCCACATTTTACCCAAAATGTCCATGTTTTCTTATTCAAAACCATTTTAGCTATTCATTTTAGAATAAAATTGTTAATATCAACAAAAAATCTTGCTGAGATTTTAATAGGATTTGAATTTAAACAGTACACATCAAATTGCTCACAAATCAATTTGGAGAGATTTAGTATCTTAAGTATCTTCTAATCCATGAACACACTACGTCTCTCCATTTTTTCATCCATTTTAAAAAATTTATTTTATCATTTTGTAGTTTCCATGGTACAGATCCCATGTATTTTGTTAAGCTTATACCTAAGTATTCCATTTTGGGGGTGCAATTGTAAATAGTTTTCTGCTTTTAATATAGAAATCTAATTGACCTTTTTTTTTTTTTAATTTAAATTCAAGTTAGTTAGCCTTAAGTGTATTATTAGATTCAGGGTAGAGTTTAGTGATTCGTTGCTTGCATATTAACACCCCATGCTCATTACATCAAGTGCCCCCCTTAATGCCCATCACCTAATTACTCCATCCCCCCCACCTCCCCTTTAGCAAACCTCAGTTTGTTCCCTGTAGTTAAGAGTCTCTTATGGTTTGCCTCTTTCTCTATTTTTATCTTATTTTTCCTTCCCTTCTCCTATATTCCACATATGAATGAAATCATATGGTGTTTGTCTTTCTCTGACTGACTTATTTTGCTTAGCATAATACTCCCTAGTTCCAACCATTTTGTTGCAAATGGCAAGATTTCATTTCTTTTTGATGACTAATAGTCCATTGTATATATATACCACATCTTCTTTATCCATTCATCTGCTGATGGACATCTGGGCTCTTTACATAGTTTGGCTATTGTGGACATTGCTGCTATAAATATTGGGATGCATGTACCCCTTCAAATCACTATGTTTGTACCCTTTTGAATAAATACCTACTAGTGCAATTGTTGGTTTGTAGGGTAGTTCTATTTTTGATTTTTTGAGGAACCTCCATATTGTTTTCCAGAGTGCTACAACAGTTTGCATTCCCACCAACAGTGTAAAGGGTTCTCCTTTCTGCACGTCCTCACCAACATCTGTTGGTTCCTGAGTCATTAATTTTAGCCATTCTGACCAGTGTGAGGTAGTGTCTCATTGTACTTTTGATTTGTAGTTCCCTGATGATGAGTGATGTTGAGCATCTTTTCATGCATCTCTCAGCCATTTGTGTATCTTCTTTGGAGAAATGTCTGTTCATATCTTCGGCCCATTTCTTGACTGTATTTTTTTGGGTTTTGGGAGTTGAGTTTGGTAAGTTCTTTATACATTTTGTATACTAGCCCTTTATCTGATATGATATGGAAAAACATTCCATGCTCATGGATTGGAAGAACAAACATTTTTAAATGTTTTAAATATTTTAAATGTCTATACTACCCAAAACACTCTATACATTTAATGCAATCCCTATCAAAATAACACCAGCACTTTTCACAGAACTGGAATAAACAATTCTAAAATCTGTATGGAACCACAAAAGGCCCCAAATAGCCAAAGTACTGTTGAAAAATAAAACCAAACCTGGAGCCATCACAATTCTGGACTTCAAGCTGTATTATAAAGGTATAATCATCAAAACAGTATGGTACTGGCACAAAAACAGACACATTGATCAATGGAACAGAACAAAGAATCCAGAAACAGATCCCCAACTCTGTGGTCAACTAATCTTTGACAAAGCAGGAAAGAATATCCAATGGAATAAAGACAGTCTCTTCAACGAAGGTGTTGGGAAAATTCGACAGCCACATGCAGAATAATGAAACTGGACTTCTTTCTATACCATACACAAAAATAAACTCGAAATGGATGAAAGACCTCAGTGTGAGACAGGAATCCTCGAAATCCCAGAGGAGAACACAGGCAGCAATTTCTTTTTATCTCTACCAAACAATAATCATTTATGTTGGTGTGGACAAGAATTACTTACATTGCTATCAGCTTGGTGCAACTTAATGTTTATCACAACAGTATTGTAGAAAGGACTTATTGCTAGAAGCACAATCGAAGGTAGACATAATTTTATTTTTATTTTTTAATCATTCTCTTTTATTTTATTTCATCATGATAAGTGTACCTTAATCACCATCACCTATTTCTCCCATCCCCCCCACCCACCATCCCTCTGGTAACCATAAGTTTATTCTCAATAGTTTAGAGTCTGTTTCTTGTGTGTGTGTGTGTCTCTCTCTCTTTACCCCTTTACTCATTTGTTTTGTTTCTTAAATTACACATATGAGTGAGATCATATGGCCTTTGTCGTTGACTGACTTATTTCACTGAGCATTATACTCTCTAAGCTCTCCATATTGTTGCAAATGGCAGGATTTCATTCTTTTTTAATGGCTGAATAATATTCCATTGTATCTGTGTGTGTGTGTGTGTGTGTGTGTGTGTGTGTGTACACACATATGTGGTATGCACATGTATATATACATGTATATATATATACACTTACATACCACTACTTCTTTATCCATTCATCTGTTGATGGACGCTTAGGCTGCTTCCACGGTTTGGCTATTCGAAATAATACTGCAATAAACATAGGGATCATGTATCCTTTTGAACTAGTGTTTTTGTATTTTGGGGTTAAATTTCCAGTAGTGAAATTCCTGGATCATGAGTAGTTCTGTTTTTAATTTTTTGAGGCATCTCCATACTGTTTTCCACAATGGCTGTACCAGTTTGCATTCCCACCAAGAGTAAATGCAAGAGGGTTCCCCTTTCTCCACATTCTTGCCAATACCTACTGTTTCTTGTTTTGTTTTGTTTTGTTTT